>NNCF01126273.1:679659-713036 GCA_002313205.1 Laupala kohalensis
AAAAAAAAAAAAAAAATCTTGAAACCTTAAAATGTGGTATTGGAGCAGAGATAAATTTTTCTTCAGCGTCAAAACCAAGTTTTTGAACCAAATTACTCTGATGTAGATGTAACACATATAAATTACAATATCTATATTCACAATTGAGGAAGAAATTTTCCGAAATGAATTTTGACCTTCATATGAACTTGATGACAGTGGTAAAAAGTTAAAAACACGCGGTACGATTGGAAGTAGATATTCATTCAACGGAAAACATATTGATGAAATTGATTCATTCGTTTAGTCAGATTCGCTACGCACGAACTGACAGAATTTTAAAATCCCCTTTCGGTATCAGGGAGACCCGAAACTGACATTTCCGTGAAAATCGAGATATTTTTTATTACATGATGTTCTTTATGAGTATTTGATATATATGTGAAAAGTAAAATCGCTCAGTGTGCGTGTTCATGGGGCTTTGAGGAGTGCTGTCGACGTAGATATGACTCAACGGAAGTACGCTTGCAGCACGCATCCTTCCGTTCGGAGATTTCTCCGTCTCCCACTCCGGGAATAGTGGCCTCCTCACCACACTGTGACTCGAGTTCTGTCGTCACGATGTTTCGGTTTCCGTAAGATATTTACATTAACCCCACCAGATTCCACTAAGGTAGTCACTGCAGCTAATAGTCAGAAGAGTAATCGAATTTAAGAAGAATGGATAAAGAAACTGACGATAATAACGAAATTGTAGGAGTGGCAGACTCACATTTATTTAGAATTATTTATTTTTTCTGCTTATTCTTTATCCTGACGTTCAATATCCTGATCAATTAAGAATCGTTGTGGAACTATCTGTAAATTAACATGACACTATAACCTTAAGAATTTTGTAGGGGTTTTGGAAGGAATCTTCTTGATAAAACATCTCATTCTGTTAGACATTTTTAGGTTCTTTAATGAACTCAAACTGTAATAAAAATTAGTTCACGAGTAAACCTTGTGCAAAATGTGTTTTATTTTAAGTTATTGATTTTAAAACCTTGTTGATTGAGTGTTTATAATTAAGAAAAAAAATGCGAAGTGTTACTCGAGAAAAATGAATTCCTTGCTCTGCTGGTAAAAATCATTCTCATTTGTGTCAAGAAATAAAAATTGTTAATAATAACAGCCGTTTAATTTCATTAGCCCACGGATCATTTTCCATTGACTTTCGATCGATCGGGCTGGCACGGGATGGGGTTTGACAAAATGTTGCCCCGCGAATAAAACTTGTGGGTAATATTCATTTAGGTGTAACGCGATATTTTCGTTCTCATTAATTTGTATTGTTTCAAACTGAAAAAATTAAATACTATATTTCTATTTTATTTTTTTAAATTTCGTATCATAATAATTTTGTTTCATACTGCAGTGTTTGACGGGGTAATTCAGAACATAATTTTCTATTTTTTCTCATCGCACACGACACTTTAAATATTACGTCTGCCAGCATATATTTATAACGTAAAGTTGTGCCCTTCAACGTTTGATTGAAAATTTATATAAAATGTACTTTAACTGGCGGGCTGCTAGTTGACAGCGCTGATATACAACAAAAACTCTTGATCACCTGAGATATCCGAAAATATGATTACAGAATTACCGCATTCTAATATTCTGTGATTCAAATTATATATTAAAACATAAGAAGAGGAGGAGATCAGCAGTTGATAAGTGATCTAGAGTACTGAGTTAAAAACATATATTTTAAAAAAATCAAAATGATTATGACTGAAATATACTCCATGTCATCAAAGGAGATAAAATATCAACAATTGTAAGGTATTTAGTGTATTCCATACACAAATCTTTTTTTTTAAGTTACAAATGTGTGGTTTTCTTATCTAAAAGAAATATTTACTTTTCAAATATGTCCTTTCGAACTGCAATTTCTATGGGAAAGGTTAGATGTGATCGGCACTATTAATATAAATTTGTAAATACAATTTATTGTATTGCAATAATAACTTGGAAATGTAATTTACAAAATTTACAGCTGTAGTTTGAAAATTTAGTTGTAAATTGTAAGCTGTATTGTTAATGTATATTTTAAGCTGTGCTGTTAATGTATGTTGTAAGCCCGATAACTCAAACTCGGGGAGTTTCAAACAAGCTTTGAAAATAAAAAAGTTGGAGATAAGTGAAATTACAATTTAACAATTGAATGGATAAATACGTATAAAAAGTTTAATAAATGGAAAGAGTACACTAAATTTTACATCATGACATATTTATCTATAATGAGAATAGAATAGATAGTTTACCATATATTATTTTCTTGCGTCTCCAGAAACAAAAAGCCTAGGCCAAAGGTCGCTGTGTCTGTAAATAAGTAGAATTGTTCTCAAAGAATATGCTATAATGGGATATTATGGTAAAAAGTCCTGTTACACCGTTTTATACGAGACATGTTTCATACGATTTGTCATCCTTAGTAACCTTTCTGGAGAAAATTTACATTCAAAGCCCAACACCATTGACACTAGTGGTGAAAAAATTAATTTTTCACTTCCTCAATATCCTTCGACAAGTATCCTCTCGGGCACTGACATTGAAAAACATCAATTCCCACATCTCTGGTGAAACTTCTTTGTATTTTTGCCGGGAAATTTTATTTCTTACGACTATTATATTTTGTCCAACGGTATTTTTTATTTTTCCGAAATAGACGCAAAACATTGTTTTCTTTAATTTTGAAATACAAATGTTATACTTCCTGACGATACATATTTAAAAATTTCCAGCGGGACAACAATACAACATTAAAACAAAATTTTATTTTTAATTTTTCGAATTTTTTGTTAATTTTACGCAGTTTTCATGGGTGTAGGTCATTGAGATTGTAACATTTTAGTGAAAAAATCTGGAGTGTGTCCCACTCAACTTTCCAATTACAATTCATAATAAAAACTCATGGAACTAAACATGCTACAAAAACAAAAATTCAAGAAAATATAAACAAATTCAAGATACAAATAATAATATTTAATAATAAACAAAAATATTATACAAAGTGATATATTTCTTTCGTCAATTGAATGCAATATATTTATCATCACAATACATGGTATCTTAAAAACCAAAGTATCGTATTCAAATAAAGGTTGCGTTAACTATTCCCAAATTGAACTTTTTGGAATTACCTTATTTGCAGATTCAATTAAAGCGCCTCCAACATTACTCATTTCTTGAGTAATAATTATTCGCTGTATCTCAAAAACGGTGCGACGTACAAGAGTGCGGTTTAGCAATCTGTACGCATAATTAACTGACCAATCAAAATGCTTTTATGCATATTTTCAAAATTTTGAATATTAAGAAACCGGAAGTGGAGCGCGGTGTGTAAATGAAGTCGGAATCAGCTGTTCAGAAGTAGGCTTCTAATCCCATCACATTCAAAGTCAAATCTCAAGTTTGCTTTCGATACATCAATTTGTTCGTAAGTTATCGGGGGAACAGAATTCTTAACATACATACACACATATTATATTGGATCATTGCCAAAATTTGAAAATAGACTCTCCCGGAGTCAATTCGCAAAGATTCGAAGAGATCTCAAATTTTTTTACAACCGATAACAGTGCTTCCCTTCCACACTCTGTGTAATTCGAAAGTAAAAATTGAATTCGAATTGTGATAAGTTCCTATATTCTCTCCAACGTTTCACTTCTGATCGTTCGACGGTTCGATGAAGAATGTAGTTACTTCGTAGCCTGTTTCTTATGTGACGCCACTCTCGGGACCCATTCTTATCCCATTTTGAAATTTAGAATACGTGTTTTCAATAGGTTCATAAATACAGTGAATATTAAATAATAAATTCCGATTCTGGGATATTAATAAAAAAATTTTTTTAACATAATCAAGTTTCACATCGCATTAAAGCATAAAAATCTAAAAGGAAGTATCACAAATTTCAACACATTACGTCAAACAGTTTTGAAGATAGAAAAGTCAAGGTTTCAAAATGCTTTGGAAATGGTGTGAATATCCAAATTTTGAAGATTAATAACTGAAAAACAGACGGTCACAAAAATCTAAAACTTTTTATTTTTCATATAAATAAGTTATCTAATTCTGTGTTGTAAATATCCAATTTTGACCGATTTCCCGTGGAATGACCTGTATATTTACCTTCAATAACTGGATAACCGTTGAAAATGCTTTTACAGTATAATGGGTCCACTGATTGGTTTTCTCATATATGTACGCGAAACCTTAGTATGGGCCTACTGCTGCTACATAATCCTAAGTATTATGTGCTTACCATAAACATTATACTTAATACGTAATAGTTTCTGAGCAGCTGTTGTAAATTTGGCATATTCGACCAATGCACAATGGAATTAAATAGAATCAAATTCTCGATAGACGGAAGTAAAGAGACACCAACGATACTATAGCAAATAGCAGAAGAATAAAAAACGGAGAAGAAACAACCAAGTTAAACCAAAATAGCCCAACATAGAGTAAAAAACTTGTAATGTTTTTTTTACATATTGTACAAATTGAACATTCCAATAGCCTAGTCGCTGGAGAGGTGTATATAATTTTTTTTAAAATATATACATTTCATATTTACCAAAGATAGATGAAAAATACCCCATCCGTTTTAAATGTTCAATATATTTTAAAACAGGTTTTTGTAATAATATTAAACTTTTGTTATGAAAAACTTACGTTTTTCGTGGAGGATGTTCTAAATTCTCATTCTCACTCTTGTAAACTCTTGTAACCTTTTATTCAAGGAATTAAATATCTTAACACTTCCCTGCATTTATATTTATGAAACGGACGCGTTTGTTAAGACCGAATTACTAAAGTGCCACCCTTGCTTCATACGAAACAATCTCGTTCACGAACACAATACTCGTAATAGTAATAATATTCATCGCCCTAGAGTGTCAACCACTCTTTACCAAAAGGGACCATATCATTCGGAAATCGTTCTATATAATTCCCTGCCCAAGAATATAAAAGATATTATGAAATTGAATCTCTTCAAATCCGCGGTTAAAAACTACCTCCTGCACCAGTGCTTCTACACTGTAAAAGAATTTATTGATTTTAATAAAAGTAAAATTCGTCTTGTACTTTATCACGCCATTGCTGTAGCACTTTTTAAATAACTTATAACAATTTCAAAACCTATTTTCTTGCATGATTGTGTTGTCTTATGGCTCATATTAATTTAGTTTTATGTGTACTCAACTTTGGCACGGTTGTGTACATAAATTCTGTAGCCCCATCCTGGCCCGGGTTTTTCTCCGTTTTTCCTTCTGGTAGAGGCGGATTTATCATACAGGNCTTATACAGGTTCTCTAGGCTTTATCTAGGGGCATGTTCATTGTAATAATAAATCGTGAGTTTAGTGTTATTTCAATTCTTATGATTTTTAAACACTATACTCAGAATAATCGATAGTTCCATAATATTTTGTACATGTAAAGTTTTTGCGTTAAATTACAAACATATTGACATTCTATTAGTATTATAACTCGTCGCTAACTTTTTGTCTTATCTAGGAATTTTTGCTGAAATTTTTGAATCCGCCTCTGCCTTAGAGCCCTTGATCAGAATTGAAGGGATGGTCCCTTGGTTGCTTCCGGAGAGTAAATTAGTTTATTGTCCTTCACGTGGTCGTACGCAGTTTGTACTGTTTTTTGACAATCAATTTATTATTATTAGTGCCTTCATTTTAAATATGAGCGTATGTCTTGTTTCTAGATGGCTGTCGTTTACCATAATGCGTTATCACGAGAAGTGTGTTATCTCACTGTTGAAGTTAGTGTATGATCACGGGATTAAATGATTTAATCTTTTTTTATTTTCGTTAAAATTCGTAATATTGTAAATATTATTGTTACTAAAATGAATTTTATGTTATGTATTGTTATAAAACTGTTATGCAGAATATATTTTTATATAGGTCACTACTTAACCCTCATACTTCGAACAATTCCTCCATCACTAATGATTATTTCGCCACGACAGTCTCGTGTACACAAATAAAGGATGTCTTTCATGTATTTCTTCTTCTGCGGCTCTCCAGCTCAGGGCGTGCCATGGCGTCTTCTATTCGTCACTGCCAAAATTCTTGATCCTCCGTCTTCCTTCACGAATCTCTTAACTGCAGCAAATCCCAAGCATCCTTTAGCAGTAGGTACACGGAGCAAGTGGACACCGGTTTACAACACCGCTTCCTGACGACGCGTAGAGGAGTATATTGAGGTGAAACCTGGCCAAAAGAATTTTATCTTATTAATTTGATGGATTATGGAGAATTATCGTTTATATGTAAATAAACACATATCGTGTTAAGTTAAATGTATTTTTGATTCGAGAAGTTATGTATCAAATCTTTATAAACAATTAAAAAAAAGATCTATATAAATTTTCTTAAAATGAATAGTGGATATAACATTTGTTTATATACTTAAAAATAATTTTTCGCCATAATTCACCAAATTTACTGGATAAAATACTTCTGTCCAGGCTTCGCCTCGATAGACTCCATTGTGCGCAGACAGGAAGAGGTGTGAAAAGCGGCATTCACAAGCCCCGTGAACGTGCCTTTTTTCGAACCAAATGGATTGTTTCTTAATATACTCTGCTGCAAAAAATAGGCTTGGTTTGCGAGAAACTTGACCCGTCTCCTATTTAGTCGTGCCGAGGCTTCTTCCTTAATCTCATTAATTTATAAGCAAAGCTGGATCATCCCATTGTTCGATTCTTCTTGTAGGTTACCACCTTACAGCCGATGGACTTGCAGTTGGTTTTCTTCCGGGGTTTTCCTTCGCATAACCTTTGGAGATTCTCCTCCCTCCTAAGATGCAGCATGTTATAAGGTACTGGGAATGACTGGGGATGATAGGTCATTGTGGAACAAATTTCGTCTATTACCTCGGCAGAGACGGCAGTCCGGCTTGGGAGACCCTGATAGTAGCTAAGCTAACGCCGGCATAGTTCTCCGTTTCATTGATACACACAAACCATCACTACCCACGCGGAAAGTGCTTCGTTAAGGAAGTTTTCTCTGGGAGGGCTTTCATGTATCAATAATTTTTTTTTTCTAATTTAGGAAATGTACTAGAATTTTTAGGTCGAATTGGAAAGGTTAAGTGACAGAGAAAAACAAGACTAAGTACTACGGGAATGAAACTTAAAGTTATCCTATTCGCTTTGTCGGTGTAATAGTAAAACATTACGTTATTTTGCTCCTTGAACAAAGAAAATCAATTTATTTAGTTCTGGGCCACTGGTATTGCAGGAGTATTCTCTTGAGAAATAAGTCAAAAGAATAAAAAAAATGCACAACTCGCCAAAGTTTTGGATATATTCTATCCATCCGCAGTGCTAAAATATAAAATAAAAAAATATATTTACAATCAATAACAGGCTCTACCAAAAACACATCATAATATTTTCTACTGGTATAACAAAATTTTTTGAAAATGTTTTTGTAATCTGTAGCAATTATTATGATGGGTTTTTTGGCAGATCCATTTACAGATTGTTGATACATTTTTTATTTTGTATTTTAGCCCTGAGGATGGATAAAATGCGTGCGAAGCGTTGGAGAGTTACGTAGCTCTCCTTTTCTTCTTCTTTTGGCCAATTCCTCAAGATAATACACTTAAAATGAATTGGCCATAACCACGAAAACTTTAGAGAAACCTGTAGAGATATTTACTTTCCACTTATATTATTATGTACCACGAAACTGTAGTGATAGTCCCAAATGAGTTAACTAATGAAGTCACAAGATTATATTTCCTATTCGTCCGTATGAAATGCGACTATCGGTTCTCAAAAGTTAACTCAAAATGTGTTGGATGCCTTAGTTTTAATTTAACATTTTATAAAGATTTCGGCTTACAACTGTTACATCGCTTGTACAAAGTTGCATTTTTGGAAAGCGTGAAACGCCGAAATAAATACAAACGACGAGATTGAAAGTCTGGACGATTGTGCTTCTTCCCTTTCATTCACAAGTGGAAGCGCTGTGTGGAAGAGTGGAAGAGAGGGCAGCGGGGTGGTACGCGAACATGTGTCGACTGAAGCATTATAGTCTGCACACACGCTGTCAGTCGCAGGATGGCGGTGGCGTGGCCACGAAGTCTGCTCCGGCTCTGGCTGGCAGTGGCGATGTTGGCAGCAGTGGTTGCGTCATCCGACGACGATTCTGTAGTTGCCACCACGATATCGCCTAGTATCTGCTTTCGCAAGAAAACGTGAGTACTTTTCATATTATCGTTTTATAATGCCACACAAACTTCGTTCCACACAAGAGAATTTTTGAAGTAATTGGCTACGATTTTTTAAACTAGGAATTTGATTAACAGTAAATGGATTTTAATGAAACTTCAATCGAGGTTATATTTCCCGTCAAAAATTTTATTATAATTCTTTTGAAAATTAAATACATCAAATTCAGCATTCAAATTAAACAATTCAAGACCTACCACCTTTTACGGACGAATAGTATATTACTGTATAATGGTCAAGTCTTGAATTATTTATTTAATTTGAATAAATACATCAATTATCTTATACTTTATCTCTCCATTGTTACACTACTTTCAAGATAACTAATTAAATATCATAGTTTTTTCTTCACCTTCAAAATAATAATAACAGGAAAAGGTTCTTGAGATGAGGTCTGCTATACAACTTCTGTAAAAGATAATTTTATTTCCGCTAATGGCACATGAATGTAATATGCACGATGTATTATTTATATATCATATTTGTATATTTTTTCATTTCTTCTAACTGTAATAATTTATTTTCTTCAACCTTGATGAAGAACTAATTTAGTTCGAAACATTTACACATAGTGTTATTTAATAGTGGCAAATTATCAACAATACCTTCCGAATGATTTATAGCTAGATAATAATACGTATTTGTGAAATGTTTTTTTCTGTTTTATTAAATATAATATTTGTTGGTATTTGTTAGTACTATAACACGTGTCGAACTATTTTTTTATCGTTAGGAGTATGTTGAAATGTTAAATCCACCTCTGCCTTAGGGCCCTTGATCGGAATTGATGGGATGGTCCCTTGCTTGCTTCCAGAGAGTATTTGTCCTCCACGTGGTCATAAGCAGTTTGTAACTGCTTTTTTGACAATACAGTTTATGTTTCATACATAAATAGTATTATTTCAACAGACCTCATATCCTTGTTATAACGTTTCCTGTTATAACTGATTAAGTTTCAAAATTATTTTCTTGTATGCTTCTATTGTTTTTTATTATTCGTATAAGTTAAGTATCATCTGTTCTCAACATTGGTGCTGTTGTATACATTAATTCTGCAATCCCATCGTGACCCGGGTATTTCTGCGGTTTTCCTTCGGACAGAGGTGAATTTTATACACAGGCTCTCTAGGTTCTTGTTTAGGGGTTATCTCAGTAATACAGTAATAATCTCAATAGCTATTTTTATATTTACTATTTAAAAACAATATTTTCGGAATAGTTTAAAGATTTGATAACAATACGTAGTTATGAAATAACTTTTTTGTATTCTATTTAATACAAATTTGTTAGTATTATATTGTTACTATAACAAATAGCTAACTATATTTATTCTCATCTTAAGAGTGTACTGAAATTTTCTATCGACCTCTGCCATAGGGCCCTTGATCGGAATTGATGGAATGGTCCCTTGCTTGCTTTCGGAGAGTAAATTAGTTCATCGTTCTCCACGTGGTCATCCGCAATTTTTAACTGATGCGACGTATATTACAATGCGACTAGATGAGACCCAATAGTTACAAGAAGATTAATATTAAGAAAAATTTAAATTCTCAAGTTCCAGCACGATTCACTGGAAAAATAACTTACCTCCGTTAAATAACTCACAACATTGGTCTGTCAGAAGATTCATGTACTGTATTTCAGAAGCAGCAGCTTATTCCATAATCCACATCAGTATGAAGTTCCATAGTATATTTTTACTAATTACTATAACTACACAAACAGTAAAAATATACGGTATTCGTTTATTTATGTACGGTATTTTGTCTCGCAATGCTCTCACGCAGCAAGCAGCGCTACTGGGGGACCGTTTAAGAGAGACAACTCGAAACAATTTGTCTTGTAAAGTAAATTACAAAAGATAAATTCAGAGTCTAGAAAATTATATTTTTTGTGGTACCTCATTTTTGGAAAATAGCAAAGTATTTTGGGAGGGAAAGGGATGCATTCCAAAAAGTTATCTTTAAGAAATAAGTTATAGTGATTTTTTTCTGGCATACTACAGGATCACTGTTATTTCTGAATCAATTATACGTTGACTGTTTTCACAAATCGCACTCGTAGTTGATAATATTCGTCTCAACAAGAGTAAAAATATATACATTTCTCCCGCGTACTTACGCATTTATTCAGTGATTCCTGAGGATTGTCATAATATTCAAGGGATTATGATTATATTTGTTGTATTTATTAAAATGTTGTTTCACTTTTCTAGGACGTTCAGTTACTGAATTTGTATGAGAGCAATTTTGCACCACTCTATTAATTCAAAGGAATTCAATATTTGAATTTGGATTTGTAATAAGTAATTCTATTGCCTGGATAATTTACTCTTTACCAGTTGTCACAAATTATTAAAAAAACACATAATTCATAAATAATCTTCTAAAATAATAAACACTATAAACATCGTTTAGTGTTAGTTTTGTTTTGACTCTTTTGTGCACTTTGAGAAAATATGAGGAAATAAAATTTTGGTGCAGAGGGAAACAAATTATATCTACAACTTCTATTTTTCAGATTTTGGGAAACCTTCAAAACTAAGGATTCAACTGGACGTGTAATAACTAAGGTAAATTAATTAAGTTCGCTGATTACCCCTAAATTTTGTGATAAAAAATACCTTTTAGAAACCCTCAATTAAGTTTTCAGTCCCCTAGGAGAGTTCCTCTAGGAGGAAAATTATCTGTGTGCACGTACAATTTCTGTGATGGATGAAGCGTATGGTAAATTTTACGCGTGTCGCTAATGTGGAGTTTTTCCGTTGTGACTATGTGGAGTGTATGGATTTTTTTTGTTTTTTAAGGACGAGGAATTCGCTTTTCAAGATAAGATTGAGGACAAAAATGTCTGCAGACAGCTGATTAATAACCGGTTGGAAACTATTCGTTTCTTCCGAAGAGGAACATGTTGTCGCACGACAATGCCTCGGGTCAAAGGGGTTGTTCCTTTAAAAAAGGGGTTGTTCCCTTATTCCTTTAAAAAATATTCTGGAAAATAAAACACTGTGATTAAATAATTTATTATATAAAGACAATTATATAATTTTATTAGTAAGAGATCATTTCGATCAAAATAGAGACGTCCCCCTTTGGTTAATCAAACCGTATCAACGTTCCTGTCCGGCTTGTAATTGAAAATGTAGGGAGCAAACTTGTGAAAACTAACATGAGTTCGCTCTGTTTATTGGAACTGTCACCTAAAATTTTCTAATAAAAAATATTGTTGGAAAAGAGAGGGAGTTAGATTTCTGAACTTCTTAAAAACTTCTTATGAATCATTCTAAACCAAGACCTCTTTGAGCCCTATCGGCGACTTCTTGAGAGCAGCAAATAGTACTTTAAAAGAAGAGATAATGCGATAAATAAATTTTTAAAATATTTTCTCGAGAACTTTTAGACTAAGAAAAAGTTGCAATTATGTTTATATGTTTACTTATTCAACAAGTTAGTGTTGTATATTGAAGAGAACAGATGAAGAATTTCTTGATCTCTGTACATTTTCAGTGACTTGATATTTTTATTCTACGTCCAGGGAATCGCTTTTCTGCGAAGACGATAATTACACAAATTCTACTAATCCTAAAAACAAAATCGTAAGTGTGCTATCAGTGCATTCCAAAAAAAAAATTCAACATTAAAATTCCGAATAAGAAGTCTCTACTATTACATCTGCCCCGTGACTCACGATACTTTCCTTTCACGAGACTAATTTTTTCCCTCATGATTCCACAAGTTCATTATAGACTTTCAATTGCATGTATATATCTACTTTGTCTTGAATTCATATTTCATATATGCCATTACTTTAGTCGTTTGTATTTATTCATTTCTTGTAGGGTATAGTTATAATTTTTTACGAATGGTTCTTACATCAAATTATACCCGAATAAAAGGCTTTCGTTGTAAAAGGAAAGAGCTTCAAATGCCGACACATGTGGGACGCCTTAACCTCTGCGGTTTGTTTAATCTTAGCGATGTTTTATCAGGATAGTATTCCAGGAAGTTCCTATAGTGAATCACAGAGGTTGTTTCAAGAAATTGTTTTCAATTCATCTTCATTCCTCCTTTCCTTCCTTTTATTTACTCTTTCCTCCTTTCTTCTCATTTTCCTTCGTTTTCTCCTCTTCTTCTTTCCTTCTTACAATTATTTTCCTTAAAAAAATTGTTTACCTTTTTATTGTGTTCTTCTCTCTCGTATATATGTATCCTCGGGGACAATTTTTTTTCTCCATACATGAAATACATTAAAATAAAATGATGAAAATATGTGCACACACAACTTCCACGATTATTTTATTCTCAAAACCTAATATTTTGTTACCAAAAGTTAAATCTTCTTTTATTATTAGAACCAAAAAATATGACATTTTGAAAATAAAACGTATGTGGGGAATTTGCACGTGAATATATTTTAAGGTGAATCTACAAATAACCATTTGAAACTAACGATACTTGTGTAAGTGGTATACTGAAATTTATAAATTTATCTGGAAGCCTCAAACGGAAATGACGCTTGTCATGAGAGTTGTATGGTGAAGTCTCTCCGGGAGTACGTATCCGGATCTATACTTATCACTAAAATGCACTGAACTTATGTTAAACGACACACATTCCATAAAGTACTTCATCTACTATCGGATTTGTTTATTATAGACACCTCACATTCAACTGCTAAAGAAGACACACAAAAATCATAGAAAAAAATAATTAACACCATAAAATTTTTCATGTTGTTGTGCATATACTTAAATTTAAAATATAGTTCTAAGAATGAATAATACTTTTAAAATAGCAGAAATTTTTTAAAAACGCGAAATTTTCACAGCCTTTCCCGATACGTCGACTTTACTAATTTGTATACAATATACTAAAAATGTCAAAAATAATTCTTATTCAGCGAATAATTTCTATTATGTTTGTGAGATTTAAAATTTTAAAACTTCTACATGCAAAATATAATGAGTAATAAACCTTTTTCAAAAACATTACTAAAAACGACCAGGCACGTTTTTTAGGAATAAATTTTATACTGTGACCTTCAGGAAAATGCTGTGATCACATGATCAATGAACTTAAACGTTTAAAACTTAGTATGTAACCACAAATAAGTGATAACAGAACAATGTTTTCATTTGGCGACCAGCGGTGCCTCAGCGGCGAAGTACAGTCTGGTCGTGCTGTTGTCGCTCGCACACAGTCCACACTGACTGGAGTCCTCAGCTGAGGTGACTACATACCGATTACACGAAGGATTTAAAGAACACTTCATGTCATAGATAACTTTTTCGTAAATATTTCATAATAAAAATATTACATATAATTACATTATGGTCTATGTGTACTATTTATTTTTGTATATATAGTTAATATTCGAACGAGAATTTAATGACAAGAAATAATTTACTGCGTATGCTTATTCGATCATAATGTTGGAACTTTTATTCGGGAGACTTGAAGATCTTGAATTACAAAATGTCATTTAAATGCAAAGAGCTATTCAGTTATACGTTCCCACATTGATTTGTTCTTCAAATTCTTCCACTTTAGCAGGGTAAGACTATTTAAAAATTAATTCAACGATGAGCAAAAATTTAATATTAACAATTTATTGTCAGAAAGGTGTAATAACAAAGACGAATTACACGCAAAATATATAAAAACCCATTAACTTAAGAAAATCCAAGGATTTTGTATTTCCAATTACTAAATTTCACAGTTCTCGACACATTCATTAGCGGATAAATTTGAAACCTTTCTTTAATTTTTTCTTTACATAATTAATTACAGAAATACTTGTTATGTTGGAAGCAGCACTAAAAAGATACAAGAACGACTGAAGTAGGCTCCCCTCTCATAAATTTACAATCATCTTTCAATTGTATATAATGATTCTCAACAAGGGTTTTGTGATTCCTCTTTAAAATGTATTTGAAACATTTAAGTGACTTTTGTGACCTTGGATGTGTACTATAAAATGGTTTTAACTTAAAATTTGGAACTAACCGAAAATAATTAAATCAACTTTAAATCTTTCACGAAACGTTGCTGCTTAATTTGGAGTAGTTCACCTTGGGTGGGGGGGCAGGGGAGTTCCAACCTAGAAATGGGAAAAATTGTGTCAATGTGAAAATTATGCGGAAATTATGAACCAAAAAAGATTTATCGGAAGTAAACATTATTTAAATAAAATTACATTTAATTTTTTACTATTTGCCATATTAATTTAATATCGATGTGTTTCTAAGAAATAATTGTAGCATCAGATGTTCTGGAATTGTTTGAACTATGTTATCTAATACGCTCTAAAGAAAGATAAGTGTCTACTGTTTAAAAAATTAACAATAAACATTAAAGCTGTTAGTAAACGATATAATATTTGGATAGAAATGGATCTTAAAATCCTATTATAACAAGATGTGGATTTAAAAATTTTAAATCCTTTTTTCTTGTAAGAAAAGTGTATTGGCATATTGAAGTAGTACAAGCGACCAGGTGCAAGCTTTTGAATGTTCTGATTTTTTATGTTCAAAAAATGTTTGATGATAGTTTAAATAACTATTACTCTTAGAAAACGATTATCTAGCCACTTGCCTACCTTGTGGGCCTAGTATTTGTAAAAAATATCTTGATGTGGAACAGGTTCTCATGGATAAAACCTCTGAATGGACGGTTGTTAAATGAACTGAAATAAAAAAATATCACAGTCACAAATTTGAGATAGAAAAGAAAGACACGAAATTTTCCTTGTCTTTCCGCACAATTAAGGAAGTTATTCAACAAAAACAGTCGCAAAGCTAGAAAAGTATAGTCGAAGTGAAGACCATTTTTCACAAATACATTGTTTCACTTTCAACAGTATAATTAATCATTCGCAGTTTTTAACACATTCACAATATTAATGCATGAATAACTGGCATAATGTCCATTTTTAATGTAAACAAAATAGATAACTTTATTGAAAATTTTATAAAAATAGTTATGCGCTTGACTAGCGCGTGGTATGCCAGTACACCTTAATGTGTATGATGGTGTAACATACAGCATATTTAAAACAGTGATACATAAATTATACCTCTTAAATTGAAACACCATTAGTGAAAAATGGTATATGTCCACCGTCCAATGACCACCGTAGTCCTCAGTTCAAAACTATTGGTTAACTAATAACAATGGCTACCATATTGCTATTTCATAGCGTTTTGTCACAATTTTTCTTGATAAAAATTTCAGTTGCCCTGTAAGGCTAATGTACATTTTTGTACTGCTCCTTTCTACATTAAATTTGTGACACATGTGATAGTTTTTAATATCGATTCTAAAAGAATTTACATAGTATTTTTTAATCGTCTCTTCAGAGGCTTTATCCATAAAAGACCGTACAACTTCAAGATAGTTTTATTCAAATAGTAATCCCGCAATATTCAAATTATATAAGATGCATTTATAGATAACAGTCTACTCTTTCATTGAAAGAAAAAAAGAGAACCTACAATCGCATCCTCAATTTTAGAACATAATTTCTCATAACAGCTATATTTACTACGCACAAATTCTCATAGCTGGCGTAGCTGCCATTCTCTTCCCTCCTCTTATTGGAAGGTAGGAATAAAGAGAGGGGACACGACACAATTACGATACCAAGTACAGCTGATTCGAACCACTGTGAGAAAGTGCGTGTAGTATTTTCCGCAAATATGAGAAATTCCACCACCGGCGGTTCAATTTTTACTGAGGACTCGAGCTAATATTAACTTAAATCTCTGTTGCAGAGACGTATGAAGACCCGTGAAGTTCCCGGCTGCTGCGCGGGGTACAAACCCTCGCGTGGTGGACGGTGCGCTCCAACATGTGTGGGAGGATGTGCGGGTGGGCAATGCGTAGCCCCCGGCGATTGCCGGTGCCCTGAGGGCTTCGCACCTTCTCTCAGCGGTCGTTGCGCCCCCCGGTGCTCAGCCGGTTGCTTCAATGGACGCTGCGTGGCCCCGGAGACATGTCATTGTCTGTCTGGATACAAGGAGTCTGAGGTGAGTTCAAGTTCTGTTTGATTACAGTAATTAACATATAATTATAGAGTTCTTCAAAATATTCATTTATATGCACTGTTAAATTAAATTCTAATGGCCCCAAAAGCTTAAAAATGCTAGAAAACGATTCATTAAAGCCATAGAAATAAGGGGGTGGGGGAATGCTAACATACAAAATTGATTGCTAATGAATGAACAACACCTTTACCTCCTTATTCCAGATGGCGGGTGTGTGCGTATTCTCATGCTCGCGTGAGTGTGTAAATGGACGTTGCGTGGGACCGGACACGTGCGCGTGTCTGGAAGGCTACTCGCCGGTGGATGGAAACGTCACGAACTGCTCCCCCGTGTGTTCTCCGCCGTGCGACCTGCGAGCGGTGTGCGCCGCACCCGGGATGTGTGCTTGCGCCAACGGTTACACCAGTCCAGACTTCTCACGTACAAATGGAAGCGATTGTGTACCTCTGTGTGCGGGTGGTTGCTTCAATGGACACTGCATTGCACCGGACACATGCGAGTGAGTAGATGCTATACTATTTGCAAACGAAAGTGGCGCCTGACAGCTTAAGTTATTTCCCCAAACTCTGCACTAATAAGCATACTGCTCGATCTCTTCAGAGTTAAATTCTTAATCTTCTACTGAACCCATAAAATGGCAGTATTAGCTACTTTTTTATTTAAAGTTTTCTTACCATTTTAATGTTATTTTTGTAAGCTATTTATAATTACAAAGAAAACAGTTCTAAACACTTAATAATTACGACAAAATTAAGAGTTGACGTTAGGTTATTTCTTCCATTTACAATTGATCCTACCCTTTCTTAATTTTATCGTAATTGTATTGAATTTATTCACATTTTATTCAAAGTTGAGTGTAGAATACATATATTACATTTAAATTGTAAAAAAGCGTTAAATAAAAAAGTTACATTGTCAAGTTTTTGGGTTCAGTAGGTGTCTAAGAGTTTGCACCCTCCATGGGACTGGGCACATGAAAAAAGCATAATCAGCAGGATTTATGGAAAAATTAAAAACATTTAATTTAAAAGTCTGTCGAAATGTGTTTCACAGAAAATTGTTTCAACGTGAAAGAACTATTTTAACAAGTAGCGTCAATAATGCTTTCAGACATACGAATAATACGAATTGTATGTAGTTGTTGTTTTTTAATCTTTGAAAGTCTTGGAAACAAAAGTTTTTAGGAAGTTGGGGAGGGACGGCATGTGGTAGTCAGGCAAGATGACCATGAAACAATATGATTTTTTTAAGATTTTAGTTCATAATTGAAATTGTCACTTTCACTATTACTTTCTTAACCCCCCATCCCCAGGGGACTTACATCTAGTAAGTACGTGCTTGGCGAACACGGGGCCCCGAGCTGAGTCTGGCATTACTTCTACTTACTTGTGCCATGCTCCTTCCTTTCTCTTTATCTGACCTCCCTTGGTCACCTCTTGTTCTTTTCGATCTCGACGCTATTAAGGCTAGGGTATCTTTCATTTTCCTCATTCCTCTCATTTCTTGTCCCGCCCCTCATTTTTTGTCTCCCCTTATTCTTTGTCCCCTCTCATGTTATGCCCCCCCTCATTTGATGTTTTGATATTTGGTTTTGAGATATGATTTGGTATGTTGTAGATCAGGAGGGTTTTTAGTGGGTAGGGTTGAATCATTCGACGAGTCCCACACGCGGGGAGTCATGTTGGCTCTCCCTAGTGTGTAACTGCATTTTCCTTACCTGTACAAGTTTTTCGGGCTCCAATGACCTTTGATGTCGACAAGAGCCGTAAAGTCAAAAAAAAACTTTCTTAACGTTGATATGTATTTAACATTTTTTGAAAACGCAGTCAAGCTTTTTAGATTTAGATTTTTTATGAAATCTGTTCACAAATTCTATCGGAGTATCTAGAATTGTTTTCTATTCAGCCATTGATCTTTAGTTCATGGTTCTGATTTTATTTTCATTGTGTGTAATTATGTGTAGAATTGAACTTTTATTTCTCCCAATATTCCTGACATATGAACTTAGTATTTTTCTTAGAAATAATCTTGAATTATTTTTTAAATTGGGACTATAGGGCTCGCCGACGTCTAGGTCATTAGAGACCTATCTTGAATGATTAAAAAACAGGTTTTTATGATAAAATTTACGACTTTTTTTCTTGAATTATTGAAATCGAAAAATCGAAAAAATACAAAAATTCTATTTATTCTCATGAAGTTAAATGTACTTCCATTATCGATATGAAACATGATAAAAGTGTTAAATTTTTGACCTCATATTATTATAACATATTTAATTTGAGAAAATAAGAGGGGTCCACGTTGGGACGCCAATTATAACAAAGTTAAAGGGAGAAGGTAGCCATTTTATATTCGATTAGATTTTGGTGAGAGGTCCATGAATGACAGCAGGTCCATGAATCAGGTTTGTTCTCGAGGATGAGGTGTCCTCTGACTACAATTTTAAAAGAAGGAATTGGATTCGGCCGATGATTCACGTGAAACACACATTGATCCTTCTTAAAGGAAACACAGTTTTCATAAAACTTTGATATAATTATTATTGGAACAAATACATGAATACTGCGGCTCTTATGACTAAACCCCGTTGTAACACTCCCCCAAAATGCAAGCTATCACTGATTTTACAAAATTAGTATCGGAATTGGTCCGTTGAAATATATTATTTGAGCTGAAGGCTCATTGGATGTTGGAATAGTTTATCAACATAAAAGTCCTTCCACAATTATTGAAGCACGTCTGCAGCCAATGAAACTGCTCAACCAAGAGTCTTTGCCACGCCTTTCAACACTGATTAAACATCTGATCAAACATTATTGGTGAAATAAAGTGCCGTCATTGGCCCTTCAAAATGATTACCTTACAATACTAGCAAATCAGCACCAGCCGTCATCGGAAGCAGGAGTTTGCGGAGGCGCAGCTGCGAAGACGGTGCATCCACGTCGACATCCCATTCGCATCTTAATGGGACCACCTGACGATCCAACGCAATCCGGACATCGTTTCGCGAAGTGACTTCGTACGTTCAGTTGGCTCCCCTCGCGGTCATTTGATGGTGATTCTGCACCGGTCAATTCGGTAACTTCATCGGAAGTCGGATACCGATTTTAGCAATCTCACGAAACTTGATGAAAATCAATTAAATTTTCCGCAATCATAATGATGATCTCGAAAATCTCGTAATGATAATGATCTCTAAGTAGGATAAATAGTCAGAAACCTCTGAAGAATAATGTCTTAAAAATTGTGGAACATAGACTGTGAGAATCGAATAATAACCGAATCGAATAATGTCCGAATCTCGAAGCACAATATTAGAATCATTTTCCAAATCATCGAATGTTAGAATAGAATCTTGTGAATCTCAATAATAGAAATCGAAAAATAGTTTTAAAGCGCCTGAGTCCCTGTTTCAATATCACAATCCCCATCTTTTCTACCGAACTCAGTTTTTTTAGCTCCTCCCATCTTCTGCTTCACCCCATCTCTTTAACCAATCATCTGTAAATAATTGCTCACATGATATCCTACGAATGGTTAAAATTTAGTGACTTTTCGTCCTATCAACCAATCACTGATCGTCTCTTAATTACATGACGCCCAGCCTCATAATCTGGTATTTTTCCAAAAGTCGTCGTCTCGTTTAATCTCCACCCATTGATGTCATCTTTTCACAATGGACCTTTCAATTCGCCCTACTTCTCCGACAGCGAAGGCAGCCCTACAAATTCTTACATCTGCCAGATGTCATGACATAATTTCAGCAATGTTTGGGCGCGTGCTCAAATGGGGGTCGCCTTCCCATCCCATTGCCTTCTGTTATATTTCGACAAAAAACAGACATAACTTCCGAAATTGTCGAAACGTGCCTTCGTCGTTCCGAGTGTCCCATTACTAGAGGTGTCTTATTTTCGCGTCCGCCCGGACCCACGAAAATAAGATCCCTTATATTTCTTGCAAGGATTTACAAAAATACAGAAACTAATTATTTATTACATTATAGTGTCATAAAATGTCAGATAAATATTTTGAGAACTTTACCTTCCTAAATCTTTGTAAATAAACTATGATGAGAACTTCGTAAATCATCTCTTCAGACGGTTTACTATTTATTTAGGTGGCAACAAACTACTGCATAATATATTAATTTGATTTATAAAAGCTTTAAAATACTCAAAATATTACATCATCTACGGCCATGAGAAAATGGCGATGACCGAGACTCGAACCCGGGACCGCAGGGCACAAGAATGCAAATCCTACGCGGAGAATAGCTCCTTTGTGGCCAGAACAGATGATGCCGAGTTCGAGGCTCGGTCCATTAAAAGTCAATATTGTGCTTTGTTCTGACGAGACCACAATAACAATATTCTCATAATTGCATGTTACGAGGAAGTATGGGTAGTATGTCGACATATTGTAAAATATTTCTTGTTGGTAACTTGTGGAAGCATTATCTGTTGTTATATTTCTTTTTTTTTTTGGGGGGGAAGAAATGAAGAGTAATAATTTTTGGAAATGTTTTTGTGACCTTCCTTATTTTGCTTCCTATTGTGCGTACGCAGATGCTTGGAAGGATACGCACCGTCAGGTGACGGGAACAAAGACTGTGCTCCCGTGTGCCCTGGAGGATGCTCGCGTGGTGTATGTCTATCACCAGGTGTGTGTGGTTGCATGGATGGTTGGGAAATTAATCCGGAGCGACCCAGCTCTTGTCGCCCCGTCTGCACAACTCCCTGCGGGCGCAATGCCCTCTGCCAAGGTAAGACATCTATCAGTTCCACGCTCCCTAAAAAATATGAACAATCTTCCCAGCCCCCACTCTACCTAAAAATATAAATATTTGTTTGAATATTGTAAAGTACACGTATTTATGTGTTTGTAGAGGCGGGTGGGACACACACCTAGGTAAATTAGAAACCGCTGATATATTTGAAATACTAATAATGTAGTAATAAAACCACTTCACTCACATAAATTTTTATTTTTAAATTCGTAAAATGTGAAATGTGTTAATTTAAATTAGGATCATGAAACCTGAACAAATACGCGATCATATCGGAGATCTAGTTTAACGTCGACATAGTGACATAATTTTTGTGCTATTAATTAAAACAGAACATTTATCATAACTTTAAATTCGCAAAGATATTAAGTAGACAAATTTTACGTATAACTTTTGAAAAATGCATGAAAATACGTTAAATTCCCTGGGGTATTTTCATCTTTCTCTGTAAGATGAAGCCAATGTCAAGCATTTGAGCTTTACAAGTTTCTGTGACTAGTGAAAAAACTTCATGTGAGCATTGAATATAAATATTTATGATGAGTTAATTCAACCGAATTTACCAATTTTTTCGTCCCTCTCCAGTTTGAATATTTCTAACAGCCAATAAACTTAAAAGAAAAATAAAGCTTAGTTCACAGTTACGGTTCAGTTTCTGATTCATGACATCAGTTATCTATGCATTCTGTGGTTCTTCATTTACTCACTTTCTCGAGTTGTTACACTTCGACTTGCGCGAGATATATTTGAAGAAGTCACACCATCCTCTCAAGCGTTAAAAATTGAAATCTGCTTTCTCAGTGGAGTTCTCGTCATTTTCGGAGTTTTGGAATGTGTAATGTGTTTAGATTGTGTGAGGTATATGGTCCCAAAGGTACATCAGAAACTGAGTTAAAGAAATTATCAAACGGTACTTGCTTGATTTGGAATATGTATAGCTTTGGCAAATATAATCAATTAAGAATTCCAAAAACATTTTCTAGCGTTGTATCATCTAATCCTTTTAATTTTCTGTATATTAAGAAACGTGGATAATTTTTGGTTCAATGGACTGAGGAGAATCTCACAAGATTTTCTCCATACCTTAATGCGCAACAATTCTCCGAGAATATTTCATCAGAATGGGGTATACTATTATGGGAGATATAAATAACTTTGTTTAATACGGTCCATAATGAATATATTCCAAAAATATAGCAATTAAATTTTTTCATCTTTCTCTTTAATAATGCCCGAAATAATATAAGATACCGTAGTCTTATAGTTCAGATACTATATGTTTAGGATCGATTATTCAAAATTTTGTAGAAATCCTGTCCTTCCACTGAATTTGGATCTCACGGCCACGTCTGTTTTCTCAGTGTACTGAATGTGTATTAATGAAATATGTTGTATTAATTGTGTTTCATTTCTTTCCTGTTGATTAGCACCGAATGTGTGTGTCTGTGCGGATGGTCATTCCCCGATCGATATCACTACTTCCGAAGTCACAGAGTGCGCCCCGCGATGTGCTGGTGGATGTCTCCACGGCGATTGCACCGCTCCCGAGACCTGCACTTGCCACGCGGGCTACATACGACACCCGACCGACCCTTACATATGCCGTCCCTTGTGCTCCACACTGTGCATGAATGCCAAGTGCACCGCACCCAATGTCTGCACTTGCGATCGAGGCTTCACACGGGATTCCAAGAATATGTTCGCATGCGAACCTCATTGCACATCAGAATGCCGCAATGCTTCTTGTACTGCTCCCGATACGTGTACGTGTAGACCTGGACACGTGTATGACGAGAGGGATAACTCCACGTGTGTACCACATTGTCCGAGGGGATGTAAGAATTCTTCGTGTAGTGCGCCTGGTGTATGTAGTTGTTGGCCGGGGTTTCTTGTGGACCCCAAAGACGCGGGAACATGTCTCCCATTTTGCAATGGAGGTTGTAAGAATGCGACGTGTACTCAACCTGATACCTGCACGTGTCTCTCAGGTTATAAGAAGAACTCTATAGATGTAGCATCATGCGTACCATCTTGTGCTAGGAATTGTCAAAATGCATTGTGTACAGCTCCGAACGTGTGCTCTTGCTTACCAGGTCATGAGAAAGATGAAAGAGATCAAGCAATTTGCAAACCTTCTTGTCCCAAAGGATGTCAAAATGGAATATGTAATTCACCCAATACTTGCATTTGTTTACCGGGTTTTATAAAAGATCAAAATAATGACAGTAATTGTATTCCTGAATGTAATCCAAAATGCTTGAATGCAATTTGTTCTGCTCCAAATATATGCTTATGTTTAACAGGATATTCAAAAGATCCGAAGCAAAACTCAACATGTCAACCGAATTGTCCTGACAAATGTATTAATGGTATTTGTATTGCACCTAGAGAATGTGTATGTCTTCCTGGATATATAGAAGATCCAAAAGTAAAAAATAAATGCGTGCCTCACTGTGAAAGAGGTTGCCAGAACGCCCATTGCAGTGCTCCAAGTACATGCTCATGCTTTGAAGGGTACATACAGAACCGTTGGAATGCTACCGTATGCGATCCATTTTGTTCTAAAGAATGCATAAATTCAACATGTACAGCTCCTGATTCATGTTCTTGTCTTCCTGGACACAAAATGAGCCCCACTAATATCACATTGTGTTTACCCCATTGCCCAAACGAATGCATAAACGGAACGTGTTCTGGTCCGAATACATGCTCATGTCTGCCTGGTTACATTCCTGAAACAGGTGATAAATCGGTGTGTAAACCGCATTGCACAGAAAAATGTCAAAATAGCTCATGTACCAGTCCTGACATTTGCACATGTTATCCTGGATATATTCAAGATAAAATGAATAAACACATTTGCATTCCAAACTGTCCATTGGGATGCATCAATTCTACATGCACAGCTCCGAACAAGTGTACATGTCTTTCGGGTTACCAGCAGGAAAGAAAAGATAATGACAAATGTGGTCCCATCTGCCATAATGGATGTAAAAATGCAGTTTGTACTGCTCCAGGAATCTGTACTTGTTTGCCGGGTTTCGTGAAAGATTTCTATGATAATAGCTCTTGCATACCTGACTGCCCAGGAGGATGCAAAAACTCAATATGCACAGCACCAGGGACATGTACATGTAACACAGGTTACGTTCTTGATTCCACAGATAATTCTACATGTTTACCTTACTGTAAATTCCCTTGTAAAAACGCTACTTGTACTGCCCCTGATACTTGTAAATGTTTGCCTGGATACCTGAAGAACAATAGTACAAATAGTTTGTGCTTACCGGACTGTCCTCGAGGTTGTGCATTTGGCAAATGTATTTCTCCAAATACTTGTGCTTGTAACGAAGGGTACGAAAAGGATCTACTTGATAGCAACGCCTGTGTCCCGTTTTGCCCCAAAGGTTGTAGACAATCTACATGTACAGCACCAAATGTATGCACGTGTCTGAAAGGCTACATAAAACATCCGATTGACCCTAACACGTGCATTCCGCACTGTGCGCGTAAATGCATCAATGCCACGTGCTCAGCACCGGACGATTGTACGTGCATCGCCGGACACGTGAAAGATCACGTGGATAAATACATGTGTGTTCCTGACTGTGGCGAACTTTGTGTAAATGCGGAATGCACTCAGCCGCACGTGTGTACGTGCTACGAAGGGTACGCACGACGCCCGAAGGACCCGTACTTTTGTGAACCTCGTTGTGATCCAAAGTGTGTGAATTCTGAGTGCACCGCACCGAATACATGCACGTGTCTCATTGGATACGAGAAAGATGCGCACAGTGATTCATCTTGTGTACCGGAATGCACACGTGGCTGTACGAACGCTGAATGTACGTATCCGGACACATGTACGTGTCACCCTGGGTATGTGAACGATCCACGTGATCTATCCGTCTGCTCTCCAGTGTGTGAACGGGGGTGTACTAACGCCACGTGCTCGACTCCTGGCGTTTGCACGTGTTACGATGGATTTAGTACGATCGAAGACGATAATACTGTTTGTACACCAGTGTGCGATGGTGGGTGTTCAAATGGTGTGTGCGTAGCTCCGAACACATGTGAATGCCTCTATGGGTACATCAATGAAACTGTGCAAGTGGGTATAGATAAGACACATACTGGATGTGTGCCGCACTGTCCTAAAGGGTAAGTTATTGTTCTCTTTACACTGTCACTATAGCCACGTTTTCTCACAAATATGTAACGAACACGAAAAAATGTAACGAATAACTTTCATTTTACCTTTATTCTGAGAGATAGAAAAATATTTAAGAAAGTTCATAATATATTTCAATAATATACAATTCCTTAAATTTAGACGTTGAGGTTCAATCAAATAAATCATTATTTCTCAATTTTGGTGAAGTATTTGGGAAGGAGATTTGTCAGGTTTTCCTTAAATTATAGATTTCAGACAAGATTTTTCTGGAGAGGGATACCTCAATTGGAAATCTTGAAATGTCGGTTTCATACCTGAGTATGAGAAATTGCCTTACATCTTTGAAATATGAAAATCTTTCGGGTCTTTGAGTATTGGCGAATACCATAAAAATAGAAACACTTTTAATGGTAACCTTAAAAAAATAGACAACTGTTTATTTTGGAGTATAGGAAATATATTACTATACTTTTAGTCATTAGATAGAAATATAAGTCGATATATTTCTCTTTTGGTGATCACAAAAGCTTTAGTAATACTGTTAAATGAAGAAAACATTTTGAGTCATCGAAGGTAATTGAAGGTCTTTCACGTGTTTTGGTGTGTCAGAATAATACATGAATATGTGCTAATTGATGTCTGTGATATTTTAGTTGTCCCTCAAAGGTAGAGAATTTAGAAGTGCTTATATCGCACACTAAATAATATCAACTAATTTACCTGCATTTAAAAAAAAGTTTGGTCATTTAGAATAAATCGTAAACTACGGTACATACACATTTTACGAAATCTTTCAACTGCGTGATAAAAATATCTTAGTGATCTAAATTACGAAAAAGGTCACAGAAGTACTGTTTACTTTAAAACATTTTTGAGCTTTTATTTTTAAATTGGAAATATTTATCTGTTCTGTATGTATCGTATCGAGGACGAAAAATAAGAAGGAAAAATGAAAATAAATTATCATATAAAAACACGCAATATTTCTAACGAACTTTTTCCGACATATAATTGATGATCACTCTTTGGAATCATCTTCTGATAAGCAAGTGTTCCTGTTCTTTTTGTGAGAATGGTGTTTTCATTTTTCCCTTCAAATGTATTCGCAATCAGGGTAATTAAATCTAACCGTATCCGCTTTTATAGTACTAGATTTGATTCGTAACTTGGAATACACTGTTATGATTCACTGTGAGAATAGTTATTTACTGAGTACCACAAGTGCTATTAATTACATCTTGTATTGAATTATTTATGGTTTAAATGAATAGCGTCTTCAAAAAAAAAAAAAGATTTATTATACATACATCTATTAATATTTTAGGGATCGTTTTAACTCTTTGAGCAGGATTGTTTTAGAAATGTTTCTCCTGTACCGTTTCTAGAAAGAATTGAAAAATTGAGGAATCTTCAGTGTCCAAAACTCAGGTTTTGACATCATTTTACGTCTCACTAGCTAGACAAGCCACTTTTATGGATCCTTTACATGTTCTAAAGTAATTATTCTCACTGCCACGTAACATATGTAAGTCATTAATATTCATGAAAAGATCAAGATATGAATGGTAGTAAAACATTTATATTACGGAAATTCCTAAATAAAAGCGACCTCGTAGTATTTTCATCAGATCCCGACATCGAAGGGACCCCCCTCTTTCCCCGAGGTTCAAACATTATTACGAGAAACCTTATTAACATAATTATCGTAAATAAATGTTACAGTGAAAGTACAGTATCTTACAGTAAGTAAATAATTGTAGGTAACGACAAGTGTAGTGAATTTGTAGTAATTGTATTTAGAGATGACCAGGGATATTTTGACATGTTTAGCATTTTGAACCGTTAATCCAAAAAACGTACCCCGTGTAGGTTTATAAGAAACTGTCAAACTATTTACCACACATTTGGTTACAACATTGAATGAAAAAAAAAAGAATTGTTTGTAGGCATACGTTTTATTTCCGAAAGTCCAAATGTTATGATATTACTTAAGATATAAATAACAAATAAGTTTATTGTCAAATTTGCAGTTATAAGTGTACGACCACGTGAAGGCAAAAAACTAATGTACTCTCAGGAAACAAGGGACAATTTCAACAATTCCGATCACGTCACAAAGGCTCCGGCGGATTATATACTTCTAATAGCAAATACGTTATCAATGTATTATCACAAATTACATAGTAGTTATTAAAATCAGTCAATATTTGAGATTAATAACAACAATAGTATTAATGTCCGACCCTAGACCCGTGTCCTATGTATAAATCCGCCTCTACCCGAAGGAGAATTTGATAACTCATCGCAGTCCGGGATGAGTTTATAATACAGTTTTAAGAAATTATTTTCTTTATTTCTCAGTTGTGACGACGAGGGCTCGTGTGTGTCGCCTGGCATCTNTGATAACTCATCGCAGTCCGGGGATGAGTTTATAATACAGTTTTAAGAAATTATTTTCTTTATTTCTCAGTTGTGACGACGAGGGCTCGTGTGTGTCGCCTGGCATCTGCGCGGGGACTGGAGGGCTTTCAACAGCCTCTTTGGCGCAGTGGACTTCGTTGGCACTGCTGGTGGCGAGCGCGTTGCTGATACCTTCTGTGGTGGCGCTGGTGCGTTACTGGCGCCGACGCAGATTGGAATCGCCGCGAGTACGAAGGCGCTTTGGACGACCTGTTGGTAAGAAAAAAATATTTATAATACAGCATGTCTCAAAACTCCACGTAATATTTGGAAGGATTCACATTAATAGACATCAGTCACATGGAAACATATGTCATGAAATAATGCAATAGCATTTACGGAAAACAAGGTTGTTGAATAAGGATTTACGAAGTATTTCACATTTCACACATATTATATATTGTATGTGTATTTCACACGTATTATATTTTGGGGGGAAAATCATGAACTTAATCGACTGATATTTTACTTTTCCTAATGTCACCCAAATTGTCATAGCATTAGCATTAAATGACTCAATAGGACTAAAGTAATACCACTGAGAACTCCCGTATCATACACTCACTTCGCAAAACACTAATTTTAAGAGACCCGATCGGGATTCGCCGGTAATTTCACACTCCACAGCAATGCGACGGACTGGTATACATACACAGCAAGTAACTTGCTTCTAAATCTTAAAATTTACTTTTATCCGCGTATACGCAATTATTTGCATTCAAACACTTAGGAAATTCTAAATCTACATCGACGTATTCGATCATATTCGATTCACCTTATTTTCAATTGCTATTTTATATTTATTCGAATTTTCCTTCCGCTGAATCGCGATAACTTTTCTTTAATTTTGTTCAAGATTTAACAAGTCGAATTTTACATTTTCCCTCACTAAATGTTTCTCCGGATTATGTCTTGTGTTTCCTCTACAACTCAAAAAATGGCGAAGTTGGCGCTTGTTGATAAAGTTTTTGTTGATAACGTTAGTTTCGTGTATGTCTTAGTGATATCCATCATTGCAACTCATCATTGCATAAATTGACTAAATATACCTGCATGTAACACAAAATAAAAAACATACGATAGTGGCTGTTTTGGTTACTGTGTTATTGGGCGGTGGATGGTTACTAGAGAGTTCATTTCGTATATCACTCCGTTCCTGTAAGTTGAAATTGTTTAAATTCACAGTGCCCGATATGCAATTTGGAAGTAGAAAAATGTGTTTTTTATAGTGATTTTAAAGTGATTGTTAGAGAAATATAAATTTTAATTGCTCTAACCTCAATACATATCTTTTAAAGAAAGGTGTGAGAATAAGGAAGAAAACGGCCTGGATGTGTCAGGGATGCAGAATATATAAAATGCAAACGAAATTTGTCGCACCCAATGTCGCAGAGTCTGTAAACTTATTATGTGGATTGTGAGATGTTGAAAAACACTAATTTGGAAAATGGAAATAAAAGTCGTGTTATTCTTTGTGAGGACATGAAAGAAATTTAGCTATCTATTGATTCCTATTTGACAAATATGATGCAATGAAAAAAGAAATTGAGGAATTTAAACTTTTAAGGGAATATGTAAAAAAGCAAAGAAATAATCGAGCTATTTATCAGGGTAAATGAACTGGACCAAAACAACCCGTGCATCAATCATCAAAAGTAGGTTATAAACACGAGATGAGCAAAGAAGGTAATAGAACAGTTATGGATGATACAGGTGAAAAATTAATAAATTGGAGATACCTAAATAAAACCAGAAAATTTAAAACGTTTGTTAAGTTTAACAACTAAATAGTTCGATATAAGTTTCTTGAAAATTCTAAAAAATAAATAAATAAGGGAATTTAAGTTGAAAGTCATATACTTTTATTTTTATGATCTGTTATTTTCTTTTATGGGAAATTTATTTTGGAAATAAAAAAGTGAAGGTTAAGAGATAAATTTTAAATTTATAAATAATAAACCAGGTAAAAATTGTCATGAGGAGACCTGAAGACTAAACTGATCAGAATTCAGACCGAATATGATTTAGAAAAGATAAAATTGGTAGTTTCTGGGAAAATATTTTTAAAAAATAATACGGGGTATAAATGAAGTAGACTGAAATAGAACAAGAACCAATCTTCCTTTTTTTATGTAGTTGAAAAGAAAAATATAGAAAACATTAATATTATACATGTAAATATAAGATCTATTGAATCAAGTTGGTACATATTTGCTTACAAACCCAAAAACTCGTTTAAAACCTAAATATAACAATTCTGACTCAAAGTAATGTGAAAAGCAGAGAAACGGTAGAATATAACGATTAATTTTCAAAAAATAACTTTTCACAGAACTAATAGATGAACTGGTACAATAATTTAACGGGAGAAATTGAAATCATTGGATACATTTTTCAAGTGTATTCTTACTATAATAATTTCAGTCGGTTTTCCATTCTAAGCTTAATGAGGAAGATGTTTGAGAAATACGGAAATATTTGACTCAGGAAATGAAATGACTCAGGCAAAGGAAGAACACGACAGAAGGGCGTGTAAAATGCTTTGTTAGGGAAATTGAAGTAGTGATGTACGAATTCAAAATTCAACAATTAATCTGGAAAATTCTACCTATATTTGAACGTCGCCCAACGCATACGCCTTTATCGCTGTTAAAGGGCTGAAATTTGAACATCTGTTTTAATTTCTTGTTGGACTTTGAATACAGATCTCTTTCTCAAACCTCCTGAAAAAGTACTTTAAAAGCCTTTTGTCGTGTCTTTATTTTGATCATGTGTTCCAATGTGATTCTGGTTTCTACTAATGTGCTCCATCATGTCTCCAATTTTTACCTGCAGTTGTGAGACATTCTGTTTATGTGTATTACCTTATCTCATTTACTTTTGATTAGAGAATTTTTAATAGTGTATTGCGAGGTGAGTGTTTGAGGCAGGTAGTCTCAGTGCACTTCGCTCCAGTCCTGTTGTGAGTCATTTAAGACTAAGACATGTTATGACGATTTGGGTGATATTAGGGAAAGTGAAATATCATTCGATTAAGTTCATGATCTTTTTTTACTAAAACACATTAATACATAATATGCATGAAATATGAATTACTTCTTCAATTATCATTGAACAACCATGCAATAGTGTACTTGATTTCCGTGTATATTATTGCGTTATTTCATGACATTTCATCAAAATTGTCTTATTTTAATCGGACCTTACATAGACCTAACTCATTTTTGTTTTGTTTTACAGAATCCAGCCAATTTTTTAATCCTGTCTATATTCTTGCCGGACTTGATGGGGAAACTGATATTCCAAAATGTATGTCCTCAACATCGCTGAAAAGAAAATAAATACTCCTGTAAATGAAAGTCAACAAGAATCATCTCTTTTTTTCTGTCTCTATCAAGATTCTATAAAATTCTTTAAATTATGAAGACTGAATATTTCACACCTGTAAATACTTACGTATAGAACTGACAATACTGTTCGTCATAACTATATTTTGTAAATATAATACTATTCAAGAATAGTGGAGTTGAAAGTAAATTATTTAGTTTCATTTCTCACATACCGCTCCCTCTCTCCTCAAAATACTTGACTATGAAATTGCTTTTGTAAAGTATAAATCTATAAGAATCTCCATCATATATACAACAGAGATTAAGTTCTGTAATAATATATAATTAGAAAATAATATGCAAATATATTCATCATTCTCCTTACTCACAGTTGTTTCACATCAAAACCTAAAACAGAGATAGAGCACATTAATAGTATAGATGATACACCACATCTTTCAGAACAATTGTACTTTAAAATTGGTATTTCACAGCAGCATTTAAAAACTCGCGGGTATGGAATATAACTCGTGTAATGCCTACCAGGTTGCAGAAGAGTCGCCTTATTCAGAGCGTGATCTGTCGAGTAGTCTATGAAGCTCGTGCGCTTATTATTATGGTGCACGGCAGATTGATCCTGTTGATGACTTTTTTTTCTAATAAAACGATATATTTCTTTCATTCAATGAATTTCCATGTTGCAAATGATTCATATTCCTTCTGACAACGCTATTTCTGTCAACTGGTACCTGCCAGTGACAGCACCTGTACCGCAATGCTCCCCCACTGGGAGCGCTGCTATAGTCCATTGCGCGCTCGCTCTGGCGGCCTCCATGTGAAACCACCTCACATCGTGATCCAGTGCGGCGCGCGCCGCGACGCAAGGTAGATCTTACGAAGCAAGCGATCGCGGACGCGTGAGGCGATTCGTCGCTTCCTTCGGGGAGACGCGAGTGTAAGTGTGTGAGCCGTCAGTGGCGGCGGGGGTGAGTGTGTGCGCGAAATGGTGGCACGTGCCGCGGGCGGGGCGGCGGCGACGGCGGCAGCACGCGCTGCTCCTGAGGCCCTGCTGGCTCGTCATGACGCGGAACTCCGCCTCCTGGACAACGTGCGTCGATGCGTGGCCGCCAAGTTGAAGTGTGACAGGGATTATGCGTTGGCGCTGGCTTCGGTGGCTGCGCAAGGGCAGAAGGCCGACCGATCGGAGGAGCTCCATGGCAGTCTCGTGTCACAGGTAAGAATCAAGGTTATGAGAGGAATTGGCATTAAAGAAAAATGAAATTAATTCGTTGCTTGGAAAGACCATTATCACTTCAGTATGCTACTTAATTTACTCTTCAGAAGCAAGGGGTTATTTGATAAATACTACCGAAAGATGGGAGAAAAATGATGTTGGACTAAAACTGCTCCCCTTGCTTACACAAAGGATAAATTGTATTGAATATAAATTAATAATGCATGTGTTTTTAATATGTTTTATACTGAATTTCAAGCATACTGTCATGAAGTTAAAACGTGATCTTGGAAAAGGATTTATGCCGAATATGTCTAATACAATGAAAACAATTATTGCGAAAGTTTTGCTCATGTTTGTAAATGGATACAAAAGGGATGTATATTAACCTGTGGCTGTCATGTAGTCTCTCTCACAAGCGAAATATATATAGTTCTGTCATCTGTCGTTTACGAAGAAGTCATGTCATTCACAAAGATCACATAACAGAAATTTTGCAATCGAATACATTAATCATCCATTCCATTTTCTTGGGGCATTTAATTCCTAAGCACATATGTCATTCAACTCATGTACAATACAAAACTCTCCAGCTAATGGTGCAAAATAAACAATCCTAGATTAAGACTTTTACAGAAAGGAAATGGTACGATACATAAAGATGTCTGTAAAATAGTGTTACTTTTGAGATCTGTAAGTTCGGGAGTCGTGTAGTAGTAATCTTCATAAGCGGGAAGCATAATCGAATGTTGACTATTAAGTCCGGAAAGGAAACATCAGAGGTGTAGGGAAAATTTGAGACGTTAGTTCTCTATTACGGACACTCATAGGATCTTGTCCGCTATAGAGAAGTGTCAGCTGGGAAGTTAGAAAATGAAGAATATAATCAAGGGCAGTGAAAAAGTCCGCTATGGAGAAATGTCATAATGGACATGTGTATTATTAATAGTAGTAGACAGGACCTCAATGATTATAATACATTAAAAATATGCTACCTTATTGGTGGATTAGAAGTATATATATATTATCACAAATTAATACTATATATTATATAT
>NNCF01126273.1:713284-765225 GCA_002313205.1 Laupala kohalensis
ATGTAAACACTGATATGTGATAAACCAAGATATGTGAACCAAGATAAACATTTGTATCGTTCGTGTAATCAATATAAACAGTAAACAGTCCCTGGAGTTTAATCGCACACATTATGGGAGAATCCTCATCGCACACATTATGGGAGAAAAGGGAGTGGTTTACAAATAGTTCAAGTCACTCTTTTGTCTGCATGAAATGACTGACCACCAGCTACAAGTTGTAGATTGACAAAAATTATTAAAGTACGAATTAATTTCTTCTAATTTAATGTAGAATATATTAAAAATATGCAACCTTTTGTTGGCATATTAGTAACGGTTTTGTTTATGTTTTTGATAAGACATCTCAAGAGAATATGTAGACAAAACATTGTGAATTAAAAAACGACTTCTAATCCACCAATAAGGTAGCATATTTTTAATGTATTATAATCATTGAGGTCCTGTCTACTACTATTAATAATACACATGTCCATTATGAATTTTTGACAAATCCTACTCATTCTTTCACATCTCTCTTTTTTATTCGGTTAAGGGGGTACCTGTTTTTAAAATTACAGTCAGCGGAAACAAAAGAAACACTATTGGGAGTGGACGATGGGTATCGCAGTTAGTAAGAGTTTGTTCAATAAATTTTGTGTGCAATTTCTTTGTCGTATAAGAAAAGTGAGACAAATTATACACAAGGATTTTTTTTTTATTATTTAAAGAGGAATAGTTTACAGCATTGGCAATAAACGTAGCTGAGGAAAGATATGTGACCTGGCGTGACCTAACAGATTTCTTATCTTCTTTTCTCTCTCCCAAAAATTTCAACGGAATTTGCCATATGTTTTCTTTCCCGGATTAATGTGTTTTAAATTTTCAGTAATAAACAGTTCTCTGAGGAGTACAGATATAAATTTAGGGAAAGTACGAATTAGGAATGTAAAATATATAAGAATGTAAAAATAATAAAGAAATTTATATTTTTATCATGGATATACGTAAAATTATCAGCTCCAGGAAACAAACGAATAATGTATATATGTTTTAACTCACAACTTCCGAGTACCTACTCGTGCAGAAGTGTTTTCATCGTCAACGACCAGGTGATAATTGCGACGGATCAGGACTCGAGCCCAGGACCTTCTGCTAAACAAATATACATAAGGTTAGAGGAAACACGGGAAAAAAATCATAATTTACTTTCGTACCGCAGTATCACCGACGACTGAAAACAATTATGAGAGCATTAAATTGGAATTGTGTATATTATTTTTAAATGCTCAGAAAACATTCTTCATTCTCCTGCTTTACACATAGTGCTAATGAGTATGCATGGCGATTTATTGTTGGCCGACCTCTTTCCATGTTTAAATTCTTTTTGTTTATTATGCTTGGTTCGATTCACAAATTTTACTTTATTATAGTATACACATTAAGTTTTCTTTTATGACACGTCAATTACTAGGTAGAATATATTAATAAGAATTCATAAACGGTTATTAACCTAAAACATTCATATCACGGGTGGAATCACTTGAGTTCTAAAATATTTTGACTTATTTATCTTATAGGGCAGCGCTGTAAAAATTTTAGCCCGCGTGCCATTTTCTGTACACTTTCGAACGATCAGGCCGGCACCGGATGGAGTTTTGCAGTATGTTCCCAGACGAATAAAACTAATGATTCATATTTACTTATTTTAACCCTATATTTTTATTCTCATCAACAAATATATTATGTGAAGCTAGGAGCATTAAATAGTATGTTTATTTATTTTGAAAAGTATTTTTAATATTTAGGATTATAATAAAAATTTTCATATTTTAATACATGACTCTAATTCCAAAACAATTTTCTATTTTCTCTCGCCGGACATGCCAAATCAAATATTAATTGTGACGAAAAATATTTTTAACACTAAGTTGTGTCCCTCAACGTTTGATGAAAAACTTGATGTAAAATATACAATAACTCGTGTAACGTTAAAAATGAACCGCACATGGTCCGTGGACCGCGTGTTGGACAGCGCTGTTATAAGGGTATTATTCTGTACGCCCAGAGACTTATGCATACAGACACCTTTAAGGGTTTTGCTATGAAGGCACCTCGCGCGGAAGACTCATCGATAAGCGGGGTCTTCTTTCCATGCCTGTAATTCGTACCCTTGTAATTTTTTGACTCAACACAGTCATTCATCAATCTATTGAAACGTAGCTCAGTGAACATACCCTGTACAGATAAGAAGTAGTTCTAGTTCTTCCTTTCTTTTCACAGATTTAGTGTGACACATATCATTTTAGTCCCCTTCATATTGTGCTTATGTAGAAAATATTCCATATTTCCTGAGAAGCTAAGAGGGTTGGTCCAAATTTTCTCTGTATCTTGTTAGCTGTATAACATTCACATAGTTGAACCAAAATCAAGTGAAAAAGTGGATTCCCAGTTGGCACAATAATTACCTATTAACACAGGAACATGCACAAAAATAAAGATCTGATCCAAAGACTAAACATGGGTGATGGAGCCATTCTAAATTCGGATTCGGCGCGTCAAAATGCATAAGTACACACAGGTCTAGTCTTTGGAGCAGACCATTTTTATTTCTTGTGTGTGTCTGATATTATTAGTATTTTTTCACCTCTCATTATAAACAAAAGTTTTCAAATATATGTTTTGACTAAGTGACAATTTGGACTTACCGCCTTATGGTTCGCATGATTGATGAAATAAATTTCCCACATTAGTGCAGCTAGAATTGTTACGTACCTCATCATTATTCCGACGCCAATACGGAGCATCAATGGAAAGAAACTTAAAAAGTGTCGCAGCTGACTGACAAAGAAATCGAGGACAGTAATGGATCATGCAATACCGCTGCCCGTCACTGAAGGAAGTTCGGAATATTAGGGTAATTGCATTATGGACAAGTCTCTCACATCGATTAGGGACACGAAAATTTCTTATGGCGACAAACTGTAAATGTCATTTAGCGAAAATTATCTGAAAGAAAAGGAACCAAGCATATTTGTTGTATTTTCTGGACTCTAAAGGTTGTTTGTCCCGTGTAGTACAATGTATTAAAATGATCTCAACTGTGATATTCTTGTTTTGATTTTTAAGTGGTTGAACGAATGTTGTGGTAAATAATTACGAGTGCTTTATGCTCCTAAAATTGAAGTAGGGTATGAAAGACTATATCTCTTTTGCTTCTAATAGTGAATTTTTTTTATTAATGCGAGAATTAACACTTACATTTTGCGCATATCTCGCGTACGTTTATTGTTTGAAATTGTCTTATGTGGTAAAAACTGATTGCTTTGTTTTAATAACACGAAGAAAATAAATTATACACTAATTCTCACTTATCTACAAACCTTAATTTTATAAGGAAGGGATATTAGCTGTCGTTTTCAAATCAAAAAAAAAAAAATCTTGCGTTTCCTTTTTTAAATGCTTTTTGAGGGATGTAATGGTTTTTGTAGGTGTAATATGAGAACTATATGGTATACTCCATGGTGTTGGATATGGATTTGTTCTGACGATATGTTACTTATATGCGAGTACTAAGTCCTGATGAAGACACTGTGCGTTGTCCGTAAAGTAGAAAAATACAAATTCTGGTGAAAAAGTAAGATTTTTGTTCTTTGTTTTTGTTCTTACTTTTATAGTTCATTGTGCACAATGTAGTCGCAGAAATTACACTACACCATAAAATTCAAAATTTCTCTTTAAGTATGAATATAAATTCCATTTTTGCTACAATCGCTGTTTTTTCTCTCGAAACTTGTCTCTATTTCATTTCTTCTTTTGATTAAAAAAAATTTTTATTCCTTTCCCGTGCCGTCACTAAAAAGTGAATACCGGGGTTTTGCCATAATAATGATTGTCTCTCACAATCTAATGTTTGTCTCTCACATCCAATATTAAGCTCAATGTACCCTGTGTTATTTCAGTTTTCTAACCACGAGGTGGTCGATTCATTGTACTCTCTAGTTATTATTATTTGACTTATTTCCGATATTTTTTCAACATATTCTACCGGTGCAGCGAAGAGATCTTGTGGGCTTATTAACCTGGAGAAATCTGTCCACACGTAGAGTCCTTTTCGTCAAAGCGCACTGTACCATTCCCCCTTTCCTGGTCGTAAAGGTTGCAGTCAAACAATACGTGTGGTACTCTCTCCTCTCCTTGGCCACAAAATATCAAGTTCTTGACGCAAACCCCTTGTAAACCAGTACTTGTTGAAGTTCCAGTGTCGTGTCATCGCTTCTATCAATGGTTGCTGAGGCTTAAGCCATTTCTTCGTTGTATTTGAAATGTAACGTGACTTCCTTGCGGGCAGCCTTTCAAATGTTGACGATAAAGTATTTCTGTCCTCATCTCTAGGAGTACATAACGATCCCTTAGATAATCTTTTGAAGTCTATGAATTTATCAGAAAACGTTAACGAGACAAAATCGTCTAGTAATGACGATTGTAGAATAATTGAGTTGCGTCCATTGATTTGACCATGGAGAACGCAAAGTAGATGAAGCACGCGAAGCTCTTGCGGAAGAGTAAATATGAAATGCGACGCTGTTGTTTGGAAATACGGAATGATGGGACCTTTGGTGTATTTGTCTTCTTTAAATCTACACGACTTTTGTTTAATCTGTGACATCAATCTTTTATTTAATTCATAAATAAGGAAGAAGGGATGAATTATTAATACGGTATTCTGTATTTACCAATATTACTAGCGATAATTAAAATCCAATATATTATCAGTTATGTAATATAATTACGTACGTATGTATTTAAAGTAACCGAAATGAAATAAAATAAGTAACTGGAAATAATCTTCAGAATTGTCAATTAAAAATAGACGGAAATTCACCAAGTTTTTTGGTGAGTTAGCTACATTGTTTCTATTGTTATATACAATTTAATACGCGTTTTCACTGCATTTCAGACAATTTTAATTAAAATTGAGCTAGTCTTCCACCTCGTCCTTCCACACCTACTTACGTTAAGCTCAAGGTTCCGAGTTCGAATTTCGGTTCCGTCTCCCATTTTCATTCAAATAACATTATTAAAACTAATGTTTCTACTCGTCTCAGAATATCATGTAGAGTTACATCACAGAATACACCCACAGTTTCATTTTGTACAACATAATGAAGAAGTTACACTAATTAGTGCCCTACACTATTGAATTTTGTTCCTTCTCTTAGGAAACTTTTTAAAAATTACATTAACGTACTTTATGTCATCTCTTGGTTCCCATCACGTTGGAATGTTAGTTATTAATAGGATATATAAAGCGTAGCGTATGCTGGTGTAATACTACTAATACAAACCCATGGAAATTAATTGAAAATGGCATGCACTCAAATGCTCTTAGACGAATCATTGGAGTATTGGAATAATTCCAGACTCTGGTGGAAGTGGCCGGGGAATTTTATTTGGTGAGATTTTCTTCTTTATTGATGAGTTCAGTGCTCTGCTCGTATCTACGTAACAGAGCTTACCATTTATCGAACTCCTCATTTTTACTATAAAGAGCTCTGAAAAACTTGTTTTAAGCTTAGATGTTACCTTCCAACTTTATTAAGAAAATCATTTTTTAGCTTAACTCACTGCCAAATCTCTGTGGAAACTTCCAATCAACTTTCAGAACGATGTGCTCATCCTATGACACATCAAGCCTTATTCATGGCTAATTCATGTGTTGGTAGACATAAGTCACCCTTAAAATTCAAAATTTTTGGCTGACGTAAGAAATTGTGTGAGATAAAATCAAAACACCCGTCATTTAATGTTGGTAGAGCTATTGAGTCGTTGATTTAGCAAGCTTCATTTTTTCTGTCTCTAGTTCCCAGTAACAGTAATAAGGGGAATATTCTCTCACCAAATTTGCAGTCAAATTTGGATACGACTCCCATATATACATATGATACGTTAGACACAGTTGGAAATGGGTATATCCTATACATCCGCCCAAGCTATGTATCTTATGAAGAGAAACTAACTATATAAAAATAGTACCAATTTCTTTCGCTAGAAAGTAAATTTTACAATCTCCAGTCCTAGAAGTATGGTGATTTCCCTCCCTAGTTTAACCTTCCAACTGTCATCCCTAAATCATCCCTAAAAGATAGTTTATTGCATAGATTAGATAAAATGTGATGAGATCTGTTGCTCAAAATTAAAAAATTTCCTTATTCACGTATTGATTATGATCTATTTTTCTGGAATCTTAAAGAAAAATGGAAAGTGTTGTCTTTTAATTAATAATACACATTTACCCTTGATTTGTGCATTCTGTTGCTGTATTTTCTTTAATAGGGAAGAAGTCAAAAGCAGGTTTTCTTCAAAAAATGAAGTCCTAATTGACAACTACTCCTCACGCATTACTAGACCAAGTACCATTTCGAAAAAGACTAATACCCTTTACATAATAAAAAATTACATTCTGTGGGGAAATTATGGGAACTATTGTTTGAGAAATAACCAATAGTATTCTAACAACAACCAACATAGATTTGTAAGACCAAATACTCCAATCTTAATTAGCTCTAAATTGAAGTCTCAAATTATCGAAATTATTTTTGGCACTTGGTTTAGTGATGTACAATATTATCCTTACAGTAACTGGTATAATCCTGGCCCGNCTCTGACGCTCTACGAATAATCACAGGGATTCAATCGCTCGCAAAGTTTCCGGAGAACCTTGAAGCAGATACATTGCAACTTCTCTGCGAATGTGCGTCCGTGTACGAGGCGGATATAGTGACGTACGCGAAAAAAATTACCCTAATAACAAGGAAGGTTTCCTTCTGGCGATAAGAGAAATCATCAGTTACGTGAAACGTTAGAAAATGAAACTTGAACAGAATTGATTTGAATATTACAATATTGTACATAAACATGTACTTCAAAAATGTTTTGAACGTATTCTTTCTTTAGTAAGGCACTGTGCTTTGTGTTACTCTATATATGGAATATACAACAATATTATTACATACTATTTCATACGTATATGTATTGTTTTTAAACGTTATAAATGGGCTACTATATATTTATTATTGAATATCAATAAATATTTCACTTTTATTTCACAGATTTGCTTACCTTATGTAGAGCAGTGTTTTTATATCTATGAATGGAATCAAGGTCGAAAATGTTAACACAGTTACAACCATAATTTTAAAAAAATGTTAATAAAATATTTTCGTGCCGATTATTGTTATATACTCTGGTGTTTGGGTTTCGAATAAATATGTGACTATCTTTGTCAAGAACATCTATAGGTTGTTTGTTCTGGTATTTATTCCCAACGTAAATCAAAATTTATTGTAATTAACTTAAATAACATTGAAAGTGCATGCTTGATCACGTAAATTCATTTAAATTTTCAATAGTTTAGGAGCTTTTCACCCTCCATTTTTAAACGGAATAAACAAACACACAAAAAGTTAACCCATTTTTTAAATAAAAGAGACGTTTAATATGAATTCAATGTATTGTACAATTATCCCGGGAAAAAATATCCAGATATGAACTTCTCAATGGAATATTTCTTCCGAGGAAATATTTCTTGCGATCTGTGACCTGAGCTGTNGAACTTCTCAATGGAATATTTCTTCCGAGGAAATATTTCTTGCGATCTGTGACCTGAGCTGTGTGTTTTGCTGTTAGAACTTATGACTTGTTGACAGAAATTCTTAACGAAAGTCCTGAAATTGGTATGTTTTCCTGTCAAGAAGCTCATCTAATACGCTGGCTTTGACGTGTCGTCATTAGCTGCCAGAAACTACGCCTTTGCACTTCGGTGAACTGAAACAACTACGCGTATCTCCATTATATTGACATGTGTCAATCGATCACACATTTTAATCGCAATCTATCGTTAAATTTATTCAATATTTATATTTTTTTATCTAGGTAGCTTTTCGGTTTCTAGCATATTCTTCATATATAGCATATTCCAGGCTACGCCAAGGGAGTGTATAGAAATCGACTGGTCGCCATATTTTCCCATGCAAAAATTTGAAGCATGTAACGCATATTCAATTACTGTCGCGAGTGTTCATCGAGTGGCTATGGGATTTAGATAAAAAAATAATAAAAGAAGAATTGAATATTTTGTAAATCACATGAAATAACAACAGAATATTACAATACCAAATTGAAAATTTTGCGTAGTCGTAAATTGCGACCATACTGTTGGCAACTGTCTGTACTCGGATCGTCTACTGTTTTTCCCCTTTCTTGCTAAAACGGAAGTTCGGGCGAAATATGACATGTTGAAGCACGGGAATTTGCTTTACTCTACCTGGTACTCTTGCATGAACATTATACTGAGTGATACACATCAGTGATATATTACTTCTTATTGTGTAACTTATAATATACAGGATGATTTAGAATTCCTATTACACAGCTACAGGTGTTGCAGAGGGGACTAAGAACAGCAATATTTGGTAATAAACCCATGTAAGAAAATGCGCCGTTTGGAAGATAAACGACTTTGAACGCGGGAAGGCAATACACATTGACAGAGGACGGTGTCGCGTGTTACATGATGTATTGTGTGACGTAATGTCACGTGCCATCGGAGAACAATTCAATGAATTGTTGCGCATGTACATCAGTTGCCACTGAGCGATCGAGAAAGACGATTCATTAAAAAATGGCGGAGTACACGTTTTCCGAGTACACCGACATGTTGCTCATCTACGGTGGAAGTGGACGAATGGTCGATTAGCACAACGCCTGTATCACGAACGATTTCCGGGTCGCGCCCGTCCATTACATGCCATTTTTGCAAGATTGTAACAACGCCTTCGGGAAACCGTTATCTTCAAGGCTTATGGAGCCGATTGCGGTCGTGACCGGACGCACCGCACTGTTGACGTAGAAGAGGTAGTTCTCCAAATGGTCCACTAGAACCAGTCTACGAGTACCCGCAACATTGCAGGTGGCGTGGATGTATCCCAGAGGAGTGTTTGGCGAGTTCTCCATGAACAGCAACTTCACCCGTACCACCACCTGAGGGTGCCGGCATTGGGTCCAGCTGATTTTGCGCCGCGCCGATTTCTGGTTCCTACAACGTTGTGTCGACGTTCCAGACATTCCTCTGATCATTCTTTTCACAGATGAAGCCGAATTATTGCTGATGGAATTGTGTTCAATATTTGCCTATTTCTTGCTTCAAATTTGAGTTTTACCATCTTAAACTTTTATTTTCTTCATATGTTAATTTAAATTTCTCTGAAAAATATATTTTGATAATTATTATTGTCAAAAATAAGAATACTATATCACTTATTGTTAACTTTTTTATTCTCAATCGAAGAGTATTTGAATGATTGAATAATTGAGTCATTTAGAAATAAAATTTAACTACATTTATTTCCATCCTCCAAAGTACAAATTACTATTCAGAAACGGCATAAATTGTCATGAATGCAGGGTAGAGCTTAATTGCTGATTTTATTTAACGATTTAGTCTAGTTGTAGCTTCTTCGCCTCCACGATATCTCTGAAAGGGTGGAGCTTGGGTGAGGTTTTCAGCTGCCCGCCTTCTCCACCTACTCCAGACAAATGTCAATTCGACACCATTTGTTCCCTAACAACTAAACAACTCTCCTTTCCAATTCCCTCACCCAAGTCATGAGTAAGTGGGTCAATTTACCCAAACCTCGCCATAAGCAATTAAATAAATGAATATACAGTTGCTGTATTCTTGAATATTAAAGAACAGCTAGAGAAAGAACTCAAAGATGTTTTGATTTGATTCTAAAAGTAGCTGAATTCGTCACAGTGATAAGGACAGGGATGTGCAAACACTGTAACATACGTCACATTATGCTAATTTTGAGTTTGTTTATGGAAATAATTTGGTTCTCTTTTGATGCCCCAAGGTTTAACTCTAGTGTAGGCGAAGTATCTCTTATTTACGACACAGAGATATTCATTATAAAGAAATATTTCGTAAAAAATTATTTTCAGGATTTGGCTAATCCTACAAATAATGCCTTCAATTACATTCTCACCTCATGAAATTCAAAATAAAGATAGAAATAATTTCCTTGGTTTTATTTTATTTTATCTCTTTGTTTGATTGCTTATTAACAGAACACGATTTCACTCCATAGTAGTTTATTTTATGAAACTTAATTATCTATATCCTGCTCCCGATTATAATTCAAACACCGTGCTCAACCGATACACACATTATTCCTCCCTCACAATTCTCCTCTCTTAAAACGTCAGAGGTGAAATGGCTCGAATAACTGTCTCTTGGAGAGATTCACAGATGATAATATCCACGGTATTGTTTAGATAGTCCTGGTTTGAGGAGATAAGATCACTATGTCTCCGGTTCTAACCCATATAGTCCCGGAGATTGAATTGTCCTAGGAGTTAGTCTAAATGTGTGGTTAGAATTCGAATGAATTGATTGTGATTTAAATCCAACCATTCATTCAGCGTCCTGTCCATTGACTCCTAAGTACTGGTTACATCGAATAACGACTGTATAATTTACACAATGTACAAATAAATGAATATTTTATTTTCGGACACATTTCGTCCAATAATTTCAACAAATAAAGAGGTATTTTAGGATTTAAAAATGTATTTATTTGATTAAATAATATATAAAGAATACATTTCTCTTTGCTTTCTACATCACCTCTCCATCTTGCGACATTCTATGACTTTTCCCCTGTATTAATTTTCCTCTTTCTTTCTCTTTTATTCGTGTAATCCTGGTTTTATTTCCTACACTCCTTTTAAATAGCTTTGGAAACATCTATATTTCCCTTCGTAGTCTATCACCATTTTTTCTATCTTCATGTATATTTCCGCCCTCATTCTCTTCAAATAATACACTCTTTCGGCACCGTATGATTCTCATTCCCACAAGATGTGTTCAATCGTTTCTACTCCTTTCCCGGAAACGTATTTTGAATCTTTCGAATAAGTTTATATTCTCGTGGCCTGTCAACACCTGCACCATCTCATACCCTGGCTTGAACCATTTCCTATTTGTCTTTACAAATCGCACCTGTGGGATAAATTTATGTTGTCCGCCCCTTCGTATTTTTATCCCTTCTAATTTGCCAAGCGTCTATTAGTATTTCCGTTACTTTTTTCTTCCATCCCCTTTCTGTTATTTCTGCTGTTCTCCCGTCTAATTGTAACATTTATTTATTTATTTATTTATTTATTTATTTATTGCCTTTTCGGCGAGGTTTAGGCTCTTCCACCTAACAGTTGGATGTGACAACTTTACTATTTGATTCAATCATCAGACATCAACGAAGTAACAAACCGCTCATAGTGAACATCCTTGATTTTTAGTTCACCGAACACAGAGGTTCCCAACCACCCAACCAGGACACGTACTCTTATGGGGTAGGCATCAGACTTCTCAGGAGTACGCCAAAATCAGATAGTATTGGCAGAAACAGTAATAAAATTTATTTCTCAGAAAGTTCCACCGTTATCCTGTCATCTACTCGTCACAAGACACGCTATTGTCTTCTCAGAGAAACACTATTTTTAAATGATCAGTTGTCACAATTCAAAACGACTTTTTAGCACTGGATTCGCGTTTATCGACACTAGAAACCAAATGATCAAAATTTTTGGCGAGAACACTAAAATTTAAAAATGTTAAGTTCAAATGTCTCGAAGTGTATGATTTCCTATGTTAAATTCAGTTTAAATTTCATCCTCTAGATGGCACGATTATAATCCTAATCGGCTGAAACTTTGCATGGCTCATTTTTAGCGTCATAAAAAAACTGAGGAACGTTTATGATTGGGTTACAACACTCAATCTTGCGCCTAACTTACTTGACAATTTGACTCGGATGAGATTGATAATTAACTTAAACCGTATACGTGTGTCGTAAGTGAAAGAAATATTTCAACTTCCGATTTTCAAAGGTCACACTAATCTATATTAAGCCAGTTTAATCTTATTACTGCAACTTAAACCCATATAAAGATGAAAATTTGGTAATGGAAGGTATAGATCGGGGATACATTGTCAATAAGATATATAGTAAGGGGTATGCAAGACAAAAATGGTTGGGAACTGTTGACCTAACGGAATGTAAATTAGAATGAAAGAAACTTAAATATCATGGTATTATTATAACAAGAATTTTTGTAGGTACGATGTCACCTTGGCTTGCTCGCCACTCTGCTGACGAAATATTTTGTTGTTGTTTTTTCTTCGGACGTGCATGGATTTGCCTAACAAATGTATCGGTAAATATGTTCGCAACTATAGACAGCATAGGTGAACAGTCATGTTACTTCAGAGGTTAGCGGAGCATCAGTGGCTAAACTAGAAGAAAATTTGTAATTATTGTATCGTTCTTCTTGAATCTCCATTAATTCCTTCGGAATATATATTACGTACGTCTTCATCAATTTGGTGACAGCATTGTCTATTCACTCCAAGTTCCGAGGTAAATAATGCAAAATAAACCAATGACATAAATGAGTGCTATTTTCTTTTATAATATTTGTAATTTTTCGCCCCTCATCGCTCCCACATCTACTGCGGTAGAGATGTCTATAAAGATATTTATTTACAAACATACATGGAGTGTTTATACGAACATTTACATTACGTTTTCCTTGTCATTACAGAGTTTAAATAAAACGTATTTTTGAGCCGTGGATATCACTCACAATGAATGCCAATCTGTACTAGCATGTTTCGAATAAAATTTTCGTCTTTACAAATGTAGTTCTACTGTAAACTATATTCATATTGTAAGTTACCACGGGTCCAGGGATCCTTTGTTTTTCAGGCGGAGATCATCGTAGTTCTAACATGGTGAAACGTTTTCACTACCGTTTCTGTATACGACTACGATACGTAGAACAGTGAAAATGGGTAATTAATTAGTATTATTGTATGGTATACTAATAAGTTACTATAATGTATCATGAACTTTTATAATAATTCTATAAAAACTACCACTTGAGGCCCAACAATGCGTTTAAAAACTCCATTGCCCTCACGACTATCAGAATATTTATTTCAAAAACGCATTACTAATATCAGAAACTTCCCTCATCCTTCAACATCAGATGAGTCAATTGTGATTGTATAAATATTCAGCATGTGTAAATTTGTTTGAGAAATGTTCTCCTGTTCCGTGTTGGTTTGATACAACTGAAGAGGAAAGAAGAAAGTTGTTTTGCAGAATACCTTAGGCTGATGGAAATGTACCATTCAGTGAACTCAGGCACATTTTTCAGTTTGGAATAATAATTATCGAAGCAACTTTAGAGATGCTTCTAATCTTTAAACACTTGAACAACAGCTAGGTGGTAGGAAAGTTGACAAATTTATAGCGGTCGTGTACGTTACGGTTGGATGAAGTCTATAGTACAGTATCGTCGGACGCTCTGAATGTTCTATTAAGATGTCTACCAATAGATTTAGCTTTACAGAAATGGGTGTTACGGAAACGAATGACCCAAAATACGACGACCGACAGAACCGACGAAAAGTGACAGCGGTGTTCTAGTGGTAGCATCTTCTCTTCCACGATCCCGCTGCGTGGTAGAACGTGGGTTCAAATTCTGCTCGGCCGAATTGGGTGAGGATTTTCAGTTGTGGTTTCCCCCATGTACTCCAGAAAAATGTCAGTTCGGTATTTATACCATCAGTTCTCTGTCAACCCAAGATATCACCTTCCCAATTCCCTCTCTCGAGTCCAATAGTTAGGTGGGAGAGCAGGCCTGAACCTTGCCAAAAAAAACAAAATAAATTAATAAACAGATTTATCAAGCGAAGTAACCTTGGTACTTATTAAAAATGACACTAGTTTCTTTTCTAGCTCTTATCCTTTTGAATTTTGCTACCTACTTTTATTGAGACTGGATTGCTATCAGTGTAAGAAGATACATACACGCATTATTAGAGCTATCTGTTTTCGGTTGTAACTTGGCTCCGCCTACCCGAGGCGCCTTCTTAGAACCTCCGACGTCACGTCTTCTGGGAAAGCGCTGCCGAGCGCTGGGCCGAGTGCGTGCCGATGCCAAGGGAAGCGTAGGGAGACAAGACGACTGAAGAACACGGGCGGAAGACACAAGCCTTCCTCATGGTCACGTGCGGCGCGTGACTTCCTTCACTTTGCGCTCCCGCACCTCCCTCGTATCCGCTCACAACCCCTACATTCCTTTCTTTTACTTCTCCTACAAGTTTATACGAGAGATTTTGGACGAAAAGATATGAGAGTGTACGGCGTGAAGCTTCAGTATTACCACATAATGCTTTTCCTTCCGTCTTGTAGGTCTGTTTATTAGCAAAGATTCAATGAAGTTGTGAAGCCAATATTACTCATATTTCGTATTTACTGTGATTTCTCCGATTTGCAGAGTATTTTTATAATAATGCTTTGACGTACTCAAAAAGATTTCGGGTTGCAGCTACCAGTTGCAATGTTCAGAAATTGAAATATTTCTTCAGTATAGAATATCATTTATTGTAGATTATCCGCACCGAAATATTTTTTAGAAAGCGTGAAGTGAAATTTAATAGACTTCTAAATAACTTATTTATGCTCAAACTAATATGAAGGGTGAGTGATATGCCGTAAGGACAGTTCGTACGCGTGGATTTCTGTGAATGAGAATCAAATTTATCACGACCTGAAATTAATACAAGAAAAAGGAAGACGGGGTGGTTTAATTCTTATGAAAACTACGACTGGATGAAAATTGTGACGAGCCGGTTTAGAACTGCTGCATCAAATACTGATTCCTTTAACAACATTCGACCAGGTGAAAATCGCGACAAGTCGAGAATCGAACCCGGGACTTGTGCTTTGATCGCAGGGGTGTTAACCAAAACACCACTCTTTTCTCCTCCACTATTGTCCACAATTTGCTCTCAGGTCTCAGACCCGGAAGACCTGGTCATTTCACTGGTCGTAGGTCTTCCGGGGTTTAGAGTGGATATGATGTATATTATTGGAAGACGTAGTGGTTAATACCCCTGCAATCAAACCAGGAGTCCCCAGTTTGATTCCCTACTCGTCATTTCGCACTTGGCTGAAGTCACATGTCTTCTGCAAGTGTACAAGGATAAAAAATATGCTTCACGACTGTAAATTCTTGGGATTAGGTCACAAATTAAAAATAAAATTGCCTTCGAATTTGTCAACGTTTCGATACACACAAGTTCATCGTCAGGACTACAACAAAAGCCCAAGGTGAAAATATATACTAAGTATACAAAAAATATAAAAACAAAAAAGAATGTAAACTTCGTAAGACAATAATATTCCAAACATGTATTACAGAAATTACAAAAAAATCACATACTCAGAATACTTAATTTTACATACCTAGTTGAGTACAACTAACGTTCAAATTTTCACATTCCTCGAAGCATGCGTCAGAATGTAGAGGTGCAATGCGTGCTTCTAAGAGAATTTAATTTTTTTTAAATTTGTTACCTAATCGCAAGAAATTATAGTCACATGAACAAGAGGTCAAAAACGTTCGAATTTTATATGCTTAATCTTTCGTCTTATGATTATGTATTAATTAATTCGGCATAATAAGGAATCTATATTATTGGTTTCTGGAAACTGAAAACGTTCATGAGGCCAAAATACAAAACTCAATGTTTCTGGTATTATTTTCTTAATTAAAAATTATGATTTGTTAAGCTATTTTGGATTACATTATTTGAAATATGTATTTTACAAGAAACTGCTTCGCTCGAGCGGTTCTCCCTTATTCGTTTTTTTTTTAAACAGTGTGTTATTTTATTTATTGAATAAATCCCTTAAGGTTGGGGAGAGTAATTTTGTAAATATAATTGATAAAAATTGTATTCAAATAACGTTTCCTATCTTGTTCTCGAAATACGTTGCGGCCCTCTTACTTTTTTTGGACGTTAAATAATAACAAATTTGTTGTCAAAAATGCTGTTAGAAAGTGCGTATGACCTCGTAGGGGGCAGTGATATTGTCCGAAATGCGGTAAAAAATTGTAAAGAATTGCAATATAACGATTTTTTCACAAAGAAAGAAAAAAATTACTATCCGGAAGCAGGCGGAACCATGGCATTAATTTCGACCAAAGACTGTAAAACCGTTGTGGATTTAACATTTCTGCTCCCAAAGTCAAATCATCACATATACCTCTCTAAAATTAGAACAAAAATAGATAGGTGCTTGTTATAATATCTAAAAAATATCAACAAATTTATAGAATAAAAAAGAAAAGTTATTTAACAGATTCGTACTATAATATAATCATTAAATTATTCCTAAAACATTGCTAATAATTGTAAACTATTAAACAACATTTAAAGTAACTATGAAAATGTTTTGACGTTATTCTTGTCTACAATCATAATTATATTGATACAAAACCGATCTTTTTCTGTTGAAAAAGATATATTGTGTTTAAATTGTTTTCAACTAGTTACCAAGATATACAAAATTTGTTTATATAATCAAAAACATATATTCACCTGCCGATGGCAGAAAAATCTGCTGAAACATTGTGAGATAATAAATAATAGTCTACTGAAAAAGGGCGGTTTTATGTCAATATATATTAAAATGTGTATTGAAATATTGGGTTTAAAAATAAATTTATGGAATCATTTAACTTCTGGGAACAGTATTAAATGAGGGTTAAGTCTATTCTTTCCATACTAAACTGCATCCATTACTATCATCAGAGCTGTTTATTATACTTCTACCGGAAGATTGTAGCTGCGAATCGCTTACTTTATCTTATCGTCCAGTATATCTACTGTTCTCTCTTAATCACGGTTCCACGCCAGTGTTTTTTACGATTTCTTTCGCCAGTTTTGCACAATAATCTATCATCTTCAAACCATACAAACAAACGGTCTGAAAATCATTATACCTTGTATGACCGTTCTGAGTCGTGATATTCAAATCGACACTGCAATACATAACAGCCTCCTGGAGAAACGTAATTACAGAAATCATACTGTTACGTGATGCAGTCATGCGCGGATAAGCCACCGATAAAATGGGAATTTTGCGACCCTCGAATTATTGTAAACAGAACCGGTAACAAAACGTGAGGATATTTTTCTTTTGATTTTTAAATCTTCACTTTACATTGGATTTTAGTTTTTTTATTTCAAACATGAATATACAAGATTTTTCATGCATAAACTCGTGTACAAATATTTTACTATAGAATCCCACTTACCTTGCAATCATTTACCATAAATTTTGTGTCATTTGGGAAGAACCATCTAATTTTAACATAGTAATTAATAGTACACAATACAGTAATTTTAACAAAGAGACGAAACTAGTACGATTTAGATCCGAAGAAAAAATTATCTCATTATTATTATTTCAGCATATTTGATGAAATTTATGGAGAGTTAAAAGTATTCTGTATTTTAAGCAACATTCATTCTATTTTAAATTTTATCTTTAGTTAAACTTTATCGTTTATTAAACCGTTTTTGTTCGTAAAGAAAATTATAAGTTCAGGTACGTAAGTATTTACAATTTTTGGATGGTGGATTAATTTTAGTTGTTTGAACCAAGTAAACAAGACTCGTCGTGTACATTTTTTGTATTTTGACTTTAACATAAATTCTTTCATATCTACACCAGGTAAAAATGGCTTCTCACCGGGACTCGAACCCAGAATTTCCTCAATTCCATATTCGAATTTCCATTGTCGCAATTTTCACCAGACTATGGATGATGCAATCTTTTCTCCATGAGTAGAGTTACTCAGAGTAAGCGTTGAAGATAATCCTTTTCCATATTATTCTAATTTGAAAAAATTGAGATTCTTATGTAACCATTTAATGTGAATCATATATCATAATTAAAATGAAAATTCATTAAGAAATTTCTTGTGCTGTACTGTCCCATCAATTTCTCTAAATATCTATTTGTAGTGTTATCAAACTAATTTCAAATAACAAATCCACGAAATCCAAGCTAAATGAATAGCTGGAGGAATAATACATTATACATAAGTATTTTTTTCTAAGTTTCCGTTTAAGCGGGAGAGATGACTATTACGCAGAACCTTGGTTACAAAATAATACGTTTCGAATGCTAACAGACTCGTGATGAATGGGTATTACGACTGGAAATGATTCCGTACACTTTTTAGTATGTATTTTTTTCTAAACATGGAACATAACCACTATACGACGTTTTTTTGATGAAAATATTTTTGGTTCAATTTATTGCACCAAAATCCCTTGGGGACAGCCAAAAAGAGAATATTGTTAAATGATATAAAATATATATTCTCACTTATCACTTCTACATAATTTGTTGTAGACAATCATATTGGATTCTTCAACTAGTTTTTATCAAGACATGATATATTTATTCATTAAATGAAATTATGAGCCAACAACGTTTCGAGACAAAATTGTGTCTCCTTATCAGGTTGCAATTATTCTTTGCTGATTCCTAAATAAAATCAACTATTTACATAATAACCACAAAATGTTTACATTATCAACCCTTATCATCTAAGATTTCGTAAGTTATCCAACTTACCTCATTGAAAAATTTATGTTCATCGGGCGGAAGGAAATAAATATTAAAAAATTTCATTATCCCGCATGAAGAGAGACTATATATATGGTGTAATATGGGATATATGGAAGAGAGAAAAGTTTCAAGGAAAAGTTGCTGTGGTAAATCATTTATAAACAAACAAACACGAGGCAGCATTATTTTGTTGTTGTTTGTTTGGAAAATGCTAAAAACCGCTATTAAGACGAAGAATGAATGAATACTACAGCGATAAAAGATCAATGGAGAGAAAGTATTTGCAGGAGAAAAAAGAGAAGCCGAAGAAAGGACAGAAAGAATTGTAATGAGAGAAAATGTATCAATCGCAACTTGTAGTATTGTAGAACTCGTGGACGATTGTTTAAGATTACAAAATGAAAATATAACATCGAGGCTGTTCGTAGAATTGGTTTTAATAAAATTTATTTTATAACTAAATAAATATAAGTGGCCATCATAACCATATTCTATTTTTCAAAATCATATCAATAATGAGTTGTCGATAAAAAACATACTATAACAGTTCAGAATGGCACTGGAATAAACTACGGTTATCATATAGATCCATAGTGCTAAATATGAACAATACATTTTCTTATGTGCAATTGAAATGATCTCTCACAGGAATATTTTTAAGTGATGAAAGTAGAGTATTTTGAGTTTTTATTTCAAGTAATTTAAGAAATCTTTTGAGGAATGAACCCATTGTCAATCTGCATTCGGCATACGTAAAAATGACTGTCCAATCTTTTTCGTGACTTTTCAATGAAACAAATTACGCCTACAGAAAAAATTGAAATTAATATTTTTTCGTTATAAAAGACGTATAAACTCGTATTGATTGTGTATTACCGTAAATTCCTTCCAAATTCAACATTTGCACGAACGAGGTAATGAAAGTACCTTTTGTTCACTTATGTTCTTAAACTGACTTAAACAAAAAAAAAAACATTCTTCTTGACTGTTTTATATAGAGCACCTATCATACTAACGAGTAAAACTGTAAACAAGGACCTGTGGGTCAAGTTTAACACTTGGTCTCTGGCAACTTTACACGCTTGGCAATTCGGCATCTGACATTTCAGATCGACCTCTCGCAAACTTGCTGCTTCCAGACCATGAGCTCATCGTCCAAGTAGGACAAGTCACCTTAAATACTGTCCATTGTTTCATGTAGCGTGCAGGTGTGTTTAGAAAATTTTCAGAGCTGCTTTTTGTAGTGAGTCTGTAACTGGTTAGGTAGATCTGCCTGAGTCAGCATAGGTGGTACCAAATACCAAATGTGACTCATGTTTTCAAGAGAATTCATTGGCATTTTCTCAAAGCAATATAAACTTGCACAATATATCTTTTTTGTTTCCCATAGAATACAAAAAATTATAATTATTATTTCAATAACGTACTAAACTTGTTACGAAATTTCTATTCGCCAGGTGGTACATGAAACAAACAAGCCAATAATGTCTTTTTATTTTGCGAATAATGTTTTCTCGTTTCTCCGGAAATAAATTTACAAAAAGGACGCTAAAACTCAACGAAGAAATAAGAGACATTAAAATGTGCTATTATAATGATCTTAAATAGGTTTTTACACTAGAAGGAATATTTGATAAGAAATTAAGTTTACGCATTNGTTTTCTCGTTTCTCCGGAAATAAATTTACAAAAAGGACGCTAAAACTCAACGAAGAAATAAAAGAGACATTAAAATGTGCTATTATAATGATCTTAAATAGGTTTTTACACTAGAAGGAATATTTGATAAGAAATTAAGTTTACGCATTCGCAACTTAGTTTATCACTGGATGAATAACAAAGGAATGAATAATTATATTTTTTGTGGTCCCAGGTGTAATTAAACCCATATCTCGACGTCATAAGTTATCTTCTATTTGTGTTCATACTCCACACCACTGTTCACAGTTTAAACTAACTTGAGAAAAATAATAGTTTAATAATACTAAGATCTGATATTACGTTTAGATAATAAATAATGCAGTATTAATGCCTATTATTTCAGAAGAGAGACAAGAAGTAGAAAAAAATAAAATTTACTATTTATGACCTAAACGCAATATCAGATCTTGTTAGTATTGTTAATATCCATAAGGTCAAAAACAGAATTACACAATAATACTATAGCAAGTATTTCTATTTATGGGACCTTAAATGGATAGATTCTCCGGAACCAGCGAAGATTCATCGCGAAACACGAAGCAATCTGTCCAAGGAGGTACCGGAAAGTATTTAATAGTCGGTACGTTGCGAAATTTGTTTAGCTGTCGTAAACACGTGACTATATTCCGGTACTGGTTCTGCTTTCGACAAGTGAAGACCGCCAAAACAAAAGCCTTCGTATCTGGAGAAATTCCTTCTTGTTGGCGGCGGCGTGTCGAAGACGGCACTGGCGGTGGTCCGCGGTACCAAAAATACTCACTTCGCCGCTTCCACGCAGCGCCTCCGAAATAGCAACGCGAAGAGTTGCTTGGCAAGGGGAAGAGGGGAGGATAGCGAGGTGAAATCAGGATTAGGAGTGACGTCCAGTGGTCGGTCGCTCGCCGGAGAAGATAATCCATGCAAGGAGGAAGGTTAAAGCGCTTGGGGGAGGATCAGCCTTTGCGAAAAGAATTGCCGTGGGGAATCCATCAATCCGGGAAAGAATTCAAAGTAATTCCACGAAGTGTTTTAAGACTCACCATGAACAAAGTAATTGACAGGTTGTATAATTTAAAGGGATGTATTTTTCTTGAAACGGATGAAAGTTAATGTTTGTAACAAATATATTTTATTATCAGTTCTGCAAGTTTAGTATCAGAAATTATTATTTTTTATAGTATCATACTTTAAATTACGATTAGTGATATTAATTAAGGGGTTGAACTCTCATCAAAAAATTGATTTTTAATCGAAATATGTATTTTTATGAACAATGATGGATATTTAGTTTTATTATATCAGGTTAGTTAATTTACAAAATTAAAATTTCGAAATTGTTTAAATGAAAAATTAATAAGATTTTTTATGATTCCCTAAAACCATATCTTTAAGCTGCTGATTAAAATGCACGTGTAATAAAAAATGGGACAAGTGATAAAACGCAGTAGCACATAAAACGTTTTACTAAGGGTAAATATTTGTTTCATAATTTCAAAGCGAGATATCATTATTATATTTCTTAACCTTGTTATTGTAATTTGGTAAAATACAGATAATTTTACCATAATTTAAATTTAGTGTCTAGATGCATACTCTTCATTAGGATCTAAATGAATAATTTTCGATTATGATGTATTTCTTTCGTTCGTAAATAAAATTATAAACATTTCAAAAATTGAATAATTCGTGGAAAACATTGAATCATGTTTCAGTTTGGAGCTGCAATCTAAACCGCAAATAGAATTCCCGCTTTCCTGTCTGGACCATTCACCACAAGAGTATATTCGTCACTCTATCGGAATGAGTTGTGATCTTACTTGATGCGGTTTCTGAAGGTTGGTGGTTCTGTATCGGGTGGGGCAAATTATTGCTAAAACCTGAATTGATGTTGAAGGTCACCTTCGTGAATTGAATGCTTCACCGATGAGATCCCAATCTTCCCTGCTAAACGTCGCAACGAGGTACATAAATTATACTGCAACAGACTATTCGCTATATTCCTCCCCTTATTTGATTATGTTTCGTATTAATAATTTCGGCGAGTATATTCAGAGAGAGAATTAACATCTTGGATCTGTGACAAAAACCCACCGCGACATAACCCCACACAATAAAATGTGTGACAAAACCCCACGTCCCTTTACCTGCGTCGAGGAAAATACCCTCGGAAGGAGCACTAACGGGTAGTCCCACCTTTCCTTATGTCTTGGCCATTTCTTTCCTTTATTTCCAAGTTCAAAGTCATAGTACACATTGCTATAAAATAAATCATTAATGTTACATTATTAAGTTAAGAAAAAGACCACTCTTTTTCTCGTATGAGATAGATGGATAAAACACGATTTATATCACTCTTCTACAACGTCTAGTTCCCTAGATAGCATTCTCTCTTTTTTTTAAGGTTGAGATTCCAATTGGCCGATCGATAAAAACGCTGTGGTGTTTTGAAAAAAAAATCAGCCCCCTCAATGCCGAATCGAAACACCTCACTACATTCATGTCGATGAAACACCCATAAATAGTATATAATTGATATTGAACTAATTATTGTATGAGGAGATTTTAATAAGAATCGCCCGAGAAAAAGCAATCAATTATATTAATATTTTCTTTTAACGTTTACTTTAAACAATATCCTCGTAATGAAATGGAATAAAATCATTTTTATTTTAGATCTGGTAAAGTTATTCAGAATATACTGAATTTTAACGTGATTATTGAATTAGGCTTATTTTATTGTAGCGCCCTACCCCGGATTCGCATGGGAATTCTCGATAGTTGTACTTTAACTCTTTGTGATACTAAGAGAAGACAAAAGCAGCATGTCTTTTGATCAGAGGAAAGCAGCTGCATTACTCTTTGATCACAGGAAACTTCCCTCTCAAAGCAAAGAACAGACCTATTCGATCTTGATCTACTTCATTTACCGAACGAGAAGAAATTTTCGGTGAATCGGAATGAGGAAAAACATACCGTAGAAGGAAATTTAATACATAATAAAACGGTAAGCTACTCTTTGTCATTTAGAGTATAAAATACAACCAAACTTTAATAAAAATAGTTTCTTCGTGTAGTCCGTGACTCAAACGTTGGCTGATGACAAAGCACAGTCATAATGTTATTTATACCCAATATTCTACGTTAAAAATCGGAAATCCCCCCGTTCTCCATTTAAGCAGCATTGGATTGTGAAAAACAATATATTGTTGTCTTCTATACCAGTAAGATATCTATGCTTGCAGCCTATCTAGAATCTAGAATTATCAGGGACAGGGCAACAGCAAGCTTGCTGGAGCGATTATCCAAAGCAATTGAGAATAGCGGGAGTGAGAATTGATTATTCGGGTAATTAAACGTCAAGAATTACAGAATTGTATTTTGAAGGCACGTAGGAACAATAAGATACGAAAATAGCTAGCAAATACAGGGTATATAAATTTATTTTCACACATTTAATATTCATACTCCCAAAAATTTTAGGTCAAACTCATAAAGTCATTGAATTTTTTCTGTTAAATCATGAATAAAAATGAATCTGAGGAAGAACGAAACAAAACATATGTGACTTTAAATTGAAATCTGTGAATATTTCTGAATATGCTAAATTTAAGAAGAACGAAACAAATCACTCAAATAATAAGAAATAAATAATTAAAGAAATCACCTCCCAAAAATATTCGGCCACTTAAAAGTTTGACCTTCCTTTACATTTAAAAAGCTCTTAATGCCGAATTGTTCACCCTTCTTTTTAATGACTTCGCGTAAACTGTTCTGCATGTTGGCTGTAATTTTTTATGAACTGTGATCGAGGAATGGCAAAAAGAGAACGAAATACGTGAGAGCAGCGTCAGCTGGTAATCTTCGATCATGAATAGGGTTCCTCAAACAGAAAGATTGCCGAATTGCTGCAGATACCGCGCAGAACGGTTGGTAATACTGTGGAAGATACACTGAAGACCGAACAACATCAGACCCCAAAAGCGATCGGTCGGAGAAACTGACCGAACGAGAAAGACGCCTTGTAGTCCGGAAGGTGTGGAAAATCCAAAGGCAAGCACCCATACAATAGCAGCTGATGAATTGCGATGGGAGTGTGGGAAGGATCTGACACCCAAGAATGTCCGGATTTGTGCCATGCTCAACCCCGCGTTCAAGGGATCCAAGTACTGAAGATCGCATTGCTCACTTGGGTAGGGTCGATCTCAACCCGAAGTTTTTCCTGCCGATCACTTCCTTATCGCTGCGCAAGGCGTAACTTTACTGCCAGGAAGGGGGAAAGCGGAGAGGAAGGCTGTTTTTGAAACGTGTAATCTGAATTTGGGCCCGCTGCAGGGAATTTGGGAGCAGTACTTCCATTTTCGAATATTTGGAAAATTAAATAATTTAAGATATTCCATTCGTTTCGAGAAAGCCACATTAAAAACGTGAATTCTCTCTGCGAGTAGACAGATTGAATTGAGCCCTTCATTAATTCGACGGTCAGTATCTCATTATTTATCAGTGAAAGATCGGGGGCTTATTGTTTATATTCAATAAGAAGATAACATCTTCTGCGACGAAATAGTCAGTAAATTGGTCATGAAATCGGTTTAATGTACGTCTTGTCCATTTAAAAGTTATGATTAATCAGGCTATGTGACCACAACAAGAAATGTATGAACTCTTTAAGGGGAAATATAATAATACTATTTTTTTACATCAATAATCATGATTAAGATGAGGTTCATAAAATTATGGCCCTCTCTCAATAATTATCAAACGTATTGACAAAACGGACTAAATAACGAATAATCCCTCTATTTTAAAAGTTATAAAACAATATATATTTGAATTAAAGTTATCTGAAATTAATATTACATGTCTGGAATATTTGTATCACGTTTTACAAAAATGAGTTTAAACTTTTTGTTACGAACTTAAACGGTAATAAATTGTTTAAAAGTTTAGACTTTTCCAAAATATGTCAAATATGTGACATATTTAGTGGTCTGAAAATTATCTTTATTAATTTAATTATACCATCCCTGAACTCAAAAGTTGTAACCGTCTGATAAAAGGCAAGTAAAGTGAAAAACAACCTCCCTTCACACTTTTTCCCCAAGCACATAAGCAGAGTAAAAATCCTTTCTGACATGAGGATGAGTACTTTTCTAGGTTTTGGACTATCTGTATAACAGGACCATCTGTTTTTACAGGGGACTATTTTCGTCTAAATTAAATATTTCATAATCAACTATCCTCTCTGTCAAGAACATTTAGTAAAGGTTTAGATATTTTCTTATTATTTTGTTGAGGAGATGCTATACTTATCTTGTCAACTTATTCTTGTTAGCGTTGCATGAGACAGCACGCCAGTAACTAACCAAAGAAGGAATTAAGATCTAATGCAGGACTACCAGGTGTGTAAATTTTAAAAAATGTATTCGAAATATTGTCCATCGCTAGCTATACATTTTTTCCTTCTCTGGCAATTTTTGAATACTACGCCAATAAAACTTGCTCTTTTGAGGCAAACCAGTCATCGAGCAATTTTCATACATTTTCATAAGAAGTGAAGCACTGCTGAGCCAATTCGTGTATCATCGATGCAAATAAATAGTAGTCGAACCGGAGCCAAGTCTGGTGAGTAAGCAGCATGCGCTAGTATTTCCCAACTAAACGCCTCAATCGTTTCCTTGACCGGTTTTGCTGTGTTTGATGGTGTATTATCATGATGCAAAATCGGTTTGTGTTACCTTTCTTGATATGCTGGTCGTTTTTCACCCAATGCTTCATTCAAATCGATTATTTGTTGTCGGTTGCGTTCAGTATTAACGGTTTCGTCAGGATTTAGCAGCTCATAATAGATAATAGATCACACCCTTCTTGTCCCACCAAACAGAGCATTGTCTTCTTTCCATAGCGATTTGGCCTTGCAATCGATGATGATGGTTCGCCTAGAGTTACCCATGATCTTTTACGCTTAGGATTCACAAAATATATCGACTTTTCATCACCTGTCACAATTCGATGGAGAAATGACTTTCTTTTGTACCTGGCGAGCAATGTTTCGCAAGTGGTTTTTCGGTTTTCTTCATGTGGAACCCACTTTCCCACCTTCTGGATCTTTCCCATGGCTCTCAAACGTATGGAGACGGTTTCTCGCGTTACATGTAATTGATTCGCGAGTTCTTGTTGAGTTTAAGCGTCATCCTCATCCAACAATGCTTACAATTCACTGTCTTCAAACTTTTTCGGCGGTCTTCCACGTTCTTCGTTTCTCTCGTCAAAATCGTCACTTTTCAATTTCTTATACCACTCAAAGCACTGTAATTTACCAAGAGCATGCTCACCGTAAGCGTCGACAAGCATTCGATGTGATTCTGCAGCAGTTACCTTTAAACGGTAACAGAAAATCAATGCTGTCCGCAAATCGTAGTTTGTAGGCACAAAACCGACATGTTCAATGCTATTGAAATCTATGCTGTTATATGAAACTTGTTTTATTGTTGTATTGTTGTCAGCTGTCGAAGAAATAAAATGGCGCCAATGATACGGATTGAAGGTAGCTTCATTGACAGCTACGGCCATCCACGGGCAAAGTCCGGTTTCATATTTACACACCTGGTATTATGACTAATATGGAATCTCGAACGGAGTCGCCGCCGGTGCCAATACTTCCTCATTTGGACAGGAGGATTATTTCAGAAAGGAAAAAAGGTACACAGGAGGAAGGGACGGGTAAAATCTGACAACAAGTAACTGCGGGGTCGAGCTCGACCCATGGAAAAGAGTCGGGATTGACCGCAGGCTTGAAATCGACCCCTCCAAATGTCTGGAGGGTGCGAAAAAGTCAGGGACCAACAGCAGGGTAACGCGAAGAAAACCTCATTAGCAAGACGAATAGGAAGAAAAGGTTAGACTTGACTGAAACACTCATCACTCGAGCACCGGAGTGGAGGAACTATGTGATTTTCGCACGCGAATGTAAGTTCTGTGAGTAGCAATTCAGGGACAGTTTCTTGTGTGGCGCAAAGCAAATAAGGAACTTTGGAAGGACTATTTGATAGCAAACAAAGTCATGACTATTTGAAAGACATCGTGCGTCCCTTCCCAACTAATACTTTTCGATTGAAGGACTTCCTGGAAAGACGTTGCAAGAGCCCAAAATTTAAAATTATATCTGGATGTAAAATCGTTACTCGTAGATTTTAAGATCCCCGTTATATCTTTTAATGTAAATAATTACTAGTATTTCAGTAATTAGTTATATAAAGACCTTTAATGGGCTATACTTAAAATGTGCCGGGACACGCAAGGTTTTTACCCCGAAAAGTAATTTTAGAACTTTGGCACTCGGGACGTTTTACCAGGGAGCCGTTTCATTAATTAACCGTTCAGGAATTAGTAACAATTAAGTAAGATCAAATACAGTCCTAAATCCTCATGAATTCTGTTCACTTGGATATTAATTATAAATTTGGCAACTACTGGCGGCCAACTCTCGCTTCCGCGCACGACTGAAGCAAAAGGGCCGCAGTCGTCATTTCATAATCGATTCGAACAATGTAATTTCAGCCTGTATCTAGGTATTGTTTAGGTTAAAATCATTATTTTTTACTGGTGTTAATACAATTCGTGCATAGTAGTGTTGTTATTTCTGATAAATCATGGAAAACGGTGGTACTAAAAAAGGAAGAAAAAATAGAGATATCGACAAGAAGGATGGTGTAAAGAAGTAAATTTCCTTGACTACAATTATACATATATTTTGACAAGAGTTACCCGCTTCCAGTTGTCTGGCGTATCGACAAATAGTTGCCAGAGATTTTGCTAGTCGCTCAACGTAATACCATTGAATTCCTATACAAACTCAATGGTAATGCGAAAAAAACATTCCGACATCCAAAAATTGTATTCATGACAGTCCTCGCGTTTTCCACAAACGACACTTCAGAGCCAAGTGCGAGCACAGTTTGTGATAGAGTGCAACGCTGCGCAGACTGGGTGGAGTCATTGGCTTCGAATCGTCCTTGAGACGTTGCGATGCCGGACACTGGCTAGCACACCACACCGTGCGCCGACGGCCAAGGATGCTGCTGCCGCCGCTGCACACAATGCAGTCGCTTGCTTGCTCGCTCAGTTCTTTTCTTGCAGAGCGGCGATGGTGTAGGAGGGGACAATGACGTGCACAAGCTATTACGTAGCTAAGCCCTTTGGGGCTTCTCGTTAAAAAAAAGAGGAAATAAAGACTTCATCACAGACACACTTAAATTTAAAGACCTCATTTTTTTCTCGAGTACCAGCAAGTATGCTCTCTTGGGGACTGATGAATCAATGAAAATTCTTCTTAATTTGTTAAATGGACTTATAAAATTCGCTACGAAATAATGAGGAGAATATTTATTGTGAAATTGAACTTATCGACGATATTTCACGTCAGAAGTTATCAATACCTAATTTTTCTTTGGGTAGTAATTTTTTAATCTTTTGTTTTACACCCAAACTGTATTTACATTAGTTCTAAAAACAACATTAATCTGAAGTATCATTCGTCCGGAATTTTCGTTAGTTCCACGGTTAGTGATATAAATAACATAACTAATTCAACCCTTAAAAAATAGGTGTGGTGTGAGTGCCTCCTGATCAAGAAACCGTTTTGAACGTCAATGCTAATAGCAATTGGAGAATTTTTTATTTTACACGAAATTCATGCTGTGTTAAGCAAGAACAAAAATTCTAGTAAAAAATTAAGGTGTAGTAGTTAAATACGTTTCCATAAAATATTTTTGAAAATAAGTATTTTATTTTATTCTTAAAAGTTAATTTTTTCGGTTCTCCTAAACGAAATTCTTGGGTAAGAAACATGGTAAGTTTGATGGTACATAGTCATAATAAGTCTTAATGTTCACTTCTTCTGTCTGTATGTCTTTTATCTACTGCGTCTCACGTGACGTCAAATAATTTGTACGTCTTTCTCTAATTCCAATGTTACATTTTACGTTATCATGAAGTGTTACTTTAATTAGAGATACATCATTAGATCAGGTTAACAAATATTTTTACTCTTCCTTATGAACTGGCTTAATTCGTGCTCCCAATTTTTGCTTCTATTGTGCGGTCGAAATAATGGTAGAAAATTGTCTTTTCTTATGTCTCGTTAGTACATCCTATATTCTTTCTCTGGCATTATGTCTGAAAGTTTCAGTGGTGGAAAGTTGTTATATCACAACTCATTATCTAACTCACGGTTTTTTACAACTTCCAAAAGCAAGAAAGATTTTTCAATGAGCATTTGCTCTTTTTTTATTTGTTTCTATCTTTCGGAGATTGGTTTGCTTTACAAGGTACGGTAATGTATGTCTTTTTCTGTTCTGCCTGTTTATTCATAATTAAGTATTTTTTATTTTATATGGAAAGTGATAAGTATTTTAATCAACTGAAACTTTAAATAATATATTATTAATCTATATATGTGCGTATCCAATTAAAATCCGCGAGTTTCGTAGTTATCCAATGGGATTACGAATAATGCTCTCACCAAACCTCACAATCGATGGTCGAATCCCGCGTGAGAATTTTTATATATTGAAGTTCCTTTTGTCAATTACTCAGTAATAAAAAATGTGTCTTTTTGTTTTAAATCTGCATCATTGCCATCCGAGCAATTAGTTCAGTCATCCATGTATTAGAAATAAAATATTTGTTTGACCACGTTCCTAAGAATGATGTATGAATGGAACTTTTAAAGTACTTGACAATTTTTAATCGAGTATGAATATCCGCATTTCCCATTATTCCATGTGCCCAAACTCTTAGGTCTCATAAAACTCTTGAAAAATTCGTTTCAAATTTAATATTATTTGATGATGAATAGTTACTGTGAATTGTTTTGTTTTGAAGAAGATTGGAGAACATAATAGAAGAGGCAGTTTTTAGAGATGCAGAAGATTTTATTGAGAAAATAACACTACTTTAAAGTCTTCGTTCTGAAAAAATTCGTCATTGATCTTTAATGAAACAAAACTCGGACAGACGCGTGTAGGCAACCCATTATATCATTGACCTTCTGGTCCGACATCAAATTGAATGACGAGAATAGATTTTCAAAGTTATTACTTCGAATGGCACGGATGGTGTTTACACTAAAAATTCACCAAATTGTTGAAATAGTGATATATTTTTATTTATTTATTTCATACCTTATTGATGGTTTGGCGAAGATCAAGACATCAGGTCTGTTCTTCAACCTAACCACATGTTTTGGGCCAAGGAATTGGGAATAATAAGTTTTCAGGGAAGAAAAGGTATGGAACTGGCGATGACTTTGGTCATGAGTAGGCGAGAGAAACCCCAACTAAAACATCACCCACTTCGGCCAAGCGGTAGTCAGTTGTTGCTGTGGTGCCAAGATGTCATGTAATGAAAGATATGTCATTTAATGTCTCACGACGAACACATAATTTAAAATAAATAAATGGAAAAAATGCTGCCAAAACGCTGTCGGTGTAATATTTATTTGTACTTGTGTAATCTTAATCCGAACGAGCTTGATTGTTCCATGTAAATGATTGTATTAGAGCTTTAGCACCTTATGAAGGTCTTGATGGGGACGGTGTCATGTGTTTTCAAAGAAAGATATTCGAAACCTAGGGGTGATTTCACGTTGTATTTCAGTTATCCTTTTGTGACATGGGGCGTAAGAAGAACATATGGTCATAACTCTAATAATGTGGGGCAATAAGAAAGATTTAGATCAGTTTTCATGTAATTAAACAGATTTCTCTGAGCAATTGTGAGTTATATGAAGCAATAATCATTCCATATTGGTCGGAATATGTGACACGTGAATTCGGCAACTAAATTAAAAGGTAATCTCACAAAAACAGACCGCAGGCCTAAGAATGTGATAGAGCACATATTACCTAAAGAGTAACCCACAAGTCTGAGCACATTTATCCTTCGGGGAGATAAGATAGTCAAGATCTTGTAGAATCCCCTCTAAGTAACCTCTAAGTGTCCCTTTAAGTAACCATATTTACATCCTATCACACGTTTGCATCCNGAATTCGGCAACTAAATTAAAAGGCAATCTCACAAAAATAGACCGCAGGCCTAAGAATGTGATAGAGCACATATTACCTAAAGAGTAACCCACACGTCTGAGCACATTTATCCTTCGGGGAGATAAGGTAGTCAAGATCTTGTAGAATCCCCTCTAAGTAACCTCTAAGTGTCCCTTTAAGTAACCATATTTACATCCTATCACACGTTTGCATCCAATACAAACCGGTGTCCACAAATGTCTCTCTTTATCTCTTCAAAAATGTGAAAATTAGATGGAGGAAGATCTGAGTTGCAAAGAAGTTAAAACATTTCGCAATCAAATATTAGGAAATATAGTTCGATGTATTTATTAACTATTGTTAACCAATATTTTTATTGCGAGTTGTGACATTGCTCGTTTAAATCACTTTAATAGTACTCGTTGTTTTATTTTGAACCTTCATGATTTATTGTTCAAAACTGTTCAAGATGTTTTGACAAAGTTGTATGAGTCATAATATCTGTCGTTATTGAATATGGATAGAGAATAAATTCTTTGATTAGCAGAGAAGATGCGACAATATTGTACAATAACTTATTATTCGCTGATGAGAGTAGGCATGACTAAATTCAATGTTGAACGCTAACAGTTACTACAGTTATATAAGGAATTAATGGTCCCCATGATAACGTATGGGTGCGAGGCTTGGGGTAGAGTTCTGGTAAATATGGCTTATAGGAAATAGAATACAACGTTGATTTAAAACAAATTATGTTACGAATAGTGCATAGTTAAAATGTAAGATAACTATTCTGAAATCTTTATTAACCCGCCAAATACATACACCTCATATGATACATAGTATATGGATTAATAAATGCTAGTCCCGAGGACATCGCTTGAATGAGACGATTACACTAAAAAAACACAACAAACCTTAAATAGTAGAAAAACTTCTAATGTCCTGAAATTGTTCTAACGTCCTTAAAACACCCTGGTAATGACACTTCATTCGTGGCATTAGTAAATATAGGAGAAACAGTGACATTAATAAACAGTCACTATATAGAAATAATATATAGCGATGGTTAGAATGCTGTGAGTCAATAAGTTACATTTTGAACATAAGAGAAAGGGAGCATTTTGCCGAAAACTCCGTGCGAAATCACTTGTGTTGCTCCCATTCATTAATTCGTGCGTGACTTCATAATAACGGATGCAGAGAATTTTCCTCGGACGTCAACTTGTATCGTCGTATGGTTTCCTCCCGTCGACGACCTTCGAGAAGACCGCGGCGAAGCTTCCTGTCGATAAGCTTATATAATGTTTGCTTCTGGGACACGAACCTCGCGACCCCCTCCTTTCCAGAAGGTTCAGTATCCCATGGATGCGTGAGAGAGCCGTGTATGATGCGTGGTGGCATGATACATGCCAGCACGCTTCTGTTGTACGTGTTTCGTGGGTGCGGCTACGTGCTTTTGATTGTGGTACCTGGTGACCTTGGTAACCACTCGTGATAAAGTACTAGCACCGTATGATTGCGTGTTTTGAAAACTTTTGCTTTCTTACCAGCTTTATTGAGCATATGCTGTATTCTTATTTCACGAAGTATATCTAATCAAGTGTGACAAAGAAAACTGTAAATATAGAAACTGGACATTTTTGGTATAATTGAGTTGTAAATTTTGTCTATATCCACTACCCGAAAATACATTCCACGTGAGAGGAGAAAAAGAACTAAAATTCAGGATTTCCAAATCAGAAGATGTTTTCAAACTTTTAATCATGGTTCCGTATTGAGACTGACTCCCAAAAAAGTCCACTTTGCTGTAAAATGGGTACAAGGTCTATCCAGGAACTCAAAATACCAGAGTGATGTTACATCATCTCCCTCCTTTTGCTTCGCCCAAGGTCTCTGCTCTTCGTGAGTTTCTCTTATTGACTATTGAAATTTAAAAATGAAGACATTTTTAACCCGTTAAATTTTGCATACTCGATATACTTTTGGGGATTCCCGAAGAAATATTACAAAAATGATACCTACCGTATCATAACTTCTAGCCCAACATTCCTTTAGCCGTTCGAGAAAAAATACAAAGAAAAACCTGAACTCTGCCGATGGTTTGAATTGGCTTCTTGCCGACCACTTCACCCAATTTCACGTAATTTTATAACTAGCCGGTGTTGCCTAGGATTAGAAAAGAAACTTAAAACAATAATTATTGGATTTAAATATTTTAAAACAAGTCGCAAACAAAACAACAGACATACAAAAAATTACATCAACATTCAAAAAAACTATTTTTTACTGTGAATTGACATAGCTTACCCTAAATAGGATGTTAAAACCCCTGTCAACAGGTCTGAATTTTGTAGCTCATTTTGCACTGCGATGCCCGTGGTTCGTATACAATACTCCAAATTCATTAGTTAGTTTCCGTATTTCTTTGCTTTCGTTTATTATATTAAATACCATGAAGAGAATATACAAAAATACACACAGTTTTCGGTTTTGTATGTTGACATTAGTGTAATTACTAATTATTTTAAAATCCAGACAGAAGGAAAACACACTTAACACAGAATGCTTAATAAACAAAGCGCATAGTTAAGACTTCCGAAATCTTTTATTTTCGTTTCACTTTTAGATTATGTATTTGAAAAAAATGTTAACAACGTTTTTATTTTGCTTCTACGGTTTGATCACAGATTATACGTTCAGTGGCTTGTCCGCCTTACGTAACGGAATTAAACACTGGCGGATACATTCGTAAGCTTCTTACTCAACAGTCATGCGAGTGAAGATTCACATATATCGATTAGCAGCCAATTTTAATTATTTTACACCTTTTGTAATTCATCAGTATTAACCATACTTTGCTTTTTTGTTGCAATAATTATAAGAAGAGCCCTTTGAAATTTCACATAATTTCAACGACTACTTTTTCTGATTTCTATGCAACAGACATTCCAAATACTTCACTTTGATGACTATAGATACCTCCGCAGAAACAACTCTTCTACTCCTACCTACCCGCTTAACCCTCACAGTGCGTACGCTCAATAAACTGACATTTCCCACGAAAGATTTTCACTAGAAATGGTTTAATTTCCGTTCGGGTGAGAAAAGTAAAAATTTAAAATAACGCAAACTGGTTCAAGTGGAAGTAAAGGAAGACGCTATGAATGAGCTATGCAGAGAAAGAGCTCTATTTCAAAGGCTATGGAATACAAATATGAAGTTTGGTTCTAATCCATCCATTTGCTGATGAGTTATCGAAAAATCAAAATCAATGTCGCGCACTTACGAGTTAACTTTAGACGCATCACGAAACTTGGAGAACTTACCGGACCCAATTCGTGAAGGTCTAAAGGGTTATCGGAACTGATGTTTTGGACGACCACTCTAATTTATTTGTACGCCACATGTATGTTGTAAAGTAGACATCCCAGTAGACATCCCATAGAAACTAGTTTAGTTTCTTTCTTAAATTTGAAATGAACAATAAGTTTATGTTATCTTGAGTGTAGATCAATAAATACATCCTTCTCAGATTGCCAAGGTTTCGACTTTTTTAAAGTCATCCTCAGGGTTGTAGATACATACATAAATACATCAAGGTTCTTTATAATTTTCTTTATTTAAAATATTATACAATATGAAGTTTCGTTACTAGAACACTTATTGCCCAGGTCATATGTAACTTTGAAATCGAAAGTGAATTAAGTAGAGATTTTATTGTGAAAATGTGTAGGACACAATGAGAAAAAAGACCTCTTTTTTGGTTTCATCAAAAATTGCTCACGCCATACATTTATTTATACAAAACAACCGGAAAATTATTTTTTTTCTTCAATATATTTGAAAAACTATTGGTTTTAAAGCCCAGACGATGTGTGCGGATTACAAATAACCGGCACGTGCGTAAAATTAATTAATTTACTAAATGAATCTTCCGGAGAATTGACAATTTATTTCGTTTCATGAGTGTTTGATTAATGTTACTTTCATTAATAACTTACCCGGTAAATGATGCATTCAACTATCAATTATGGTGATTTTTTAAGCGTATCCATGAAACAAACAGGAAAACGATTAGCTCAACAATAGCAGATTTTTCTGTAATTACGACTGTTTAATTTACTGCAAAAATATATGCGAAGCACATGATTATTGTGGAAGTGCAAAACAATTATTCACCTCATTCTTTACCCGTCAAAAGTAATAATTTATTCATTATTTATACAAAGAACCTCTTTAATGAAGCACACTTCTCTATCAAAACATAATTAAGTAGACTAACAGTAATATATATATATATATATATATATATATATATATATATATATATATATATATATANGTAATATAATCACAATTCTATAAATGGTTATAGACATCACTTATTACAAAATAGTATATATACTAGAAATAATCCCGTTGCCAGTGACAAAGCACAGGATCAGAAAAACATAAACCGACTTTCTCTATTGTTTATAAACAATCTATAGGAATATTTGATACAACACACATCGTTTTGTTTTCCGAGTCATATCAAGTGACCTTGTCTGTTGGTTTTGTATTCTATTTATTTGTTTACTTAAGTATCTGTCTCATTATTTATAACAACCGTNGTTGGTTTTGTATTCTATTTATTTGTTTACTTAAGTATCTGTCTCATTATTTATAACAACCGTCTATTGTTTCACTCGTCACCAAGGAAATCGATGCTGAATTGTTCTTACATCGTGTTGACCCGAACTCAAAGGCTTAACATATTGTTATATGTATTTTAATAGATCTTCAATGCATTTATCTTTTTTTATTGTTTACGTAATACATTTGTTTTGGCTTAGTAAATGACAATTACCCAAGAAAATAAGATTAGAACATTGTACTCGTTAAGTTTCTTGAAGACCTTTCCCATTTTATATCTTTCGCCACACGTAAGAGAAACTCATAGGGACCCAAGGGATATTTGTAACTTGTAATTTTGAAATTTATTTGCGTTAGATGAATTCTGTTCCCAACATAGTCATTAGAGAGTTTTTTTCTTATTAAGTATGTCTCGTTCTATTCCCATATTAATAGTCATCGTTATATTCCAAGATGTTAATTGCATCACCTTTTTACTACTGATGTTCAGTACGACCAATTTTACTCGCTTTAATGACAACTCCCATTTTACCAACACTATTGCAGTATCTTTTAATACTACGTGAATTAGTGCTTCACGGTTCCTTGTATCACGTGGGTCAAGTGACAGATATTCATGTTCGTATTCCGTTAGTTCTGGTCCATATTCATTACCATCCCACTTTACATGGCTTATTGTTTCCTTACGGATTGTCTATAAATCAAGTAACATATCTCGAGAGAAGATATCGTTACTGGTGATATCGTTACTCTCCGTTACGGTTGGGTAGGAGGGTGAAAACTATAGTTTACGTAACGCTAAATTTAAAAGGCCATTATTAATCTTAAACGTTATTACCATAATCAAGGTATTGAACGTTCAGTGAGAGCACAGAACAATGAGGAATGAACAATTAAGTTGGTGAATCAAAACTTGTCCCCACTCTCTGCGGAAAGCCAACAAAACTTTTCTTAACGGAAGGGAAGATATAATGCTAACTTTACGTAACTATTAGGGGGAGGTGAGAAGTATTGATACAGGCGTAGAGGTTATAGTGGGGGTGATAAAAAAAGCAATTTTTTCGTTACATAATTGATGAATGATTATTTAATTATTGCACAACTCTCTGTATGCTTCTCCGTGGCTCAGGATGTAGCTCATCACCAAGTCATCCCGGGTTCAATTCCCGGTGGCGCCAGAAAAAAATTGTATCTTTTCACATGAATGCCACAGTTCATATAGCTGTGACTACTGAAAAGCGAACCCTCATTCCTCTATCCACCTCTCTCCTAGTATCAATAACTCTATTACTAACCACTTCTACTAACCCCCTCCACCTGGATCAAGTTGTCGGTAAACGCAGCTATCCGTCCCACCTACTAACAATGGCCTACCACCCAACTCCTAACTCCTATCGCCCCATGTAAATAAACTTCAATAGCATGCTACATTTCCCATTTACAAATACTACGTTTAAAATATTCTCTGTATAATTTGATGCAGTTTTCATCATAACATACCCTTTATAAATGACATGATTTGTACGTAGGCATGGCGAGGCCTGATGACGGAACTGGAAGGCACCGGAAAACTTCTGCGCACTGGCGCGGACACCCTGGAAGCGCGGGCTATGGAACGTCTGCACGTATTGCAAGCGGAGAAGCGACGCACGCGCAAACAGCTGCAAGAGGAACACGGTCGCCTCGCCTCGCGTCTAACGCACGTGAGTATCTCCCATACAGATATACTAGATTGGCAGCCTCAATGCTGGCCGCTATGATGATTTGACGCTACAGAATTGCGCTCGCCGCCATCTTGCCTCATCAAACCCGTCGTAAACTGTATAGTGAACTCGCTTTATTTGTAATAGGCCTTTTAAATAAACATTCGTAGTTTATATGAGCATGCACGACTTTCGTTTTCCCCTATAAGTACATTTCATTTCGCAATTTACTGATATTAAGAGATTATTTCTACTTTTATTGTTATATAATTTGCAATGTTGAAATATTTTTATTTTACATTTCGAACAATGGAGATGTTCATGTATTCTACATTTTTAATTCATAAAAATATTATAATAAAATAATATATTAATTGTACAAATATTCCTACAAAAATCAGTTTCAATATTCCTACAATTATTTTATATAATTGTAGGAATATATGTATCACAATATTTTGAAGATTTCTGGGTCCTATTCCCTAATAACGATCTTACTAAAATGAGTTTAACCTATTCTTTACCCTAGCTGACTAATAGATGGGTATCGCGGAGTGATGACTTCACTTCGGATACGACTGCTTCCAAGCCTTCATCTCATATTACTACGCTTTTGCTTTGTCTTTACTCATTTGTTTCACCAACAAACCACTCTTCCATGGCTTCCTACAATTACCAGGCTGGAGTCTAACGCTTGACAACACCGGTCTTGTAGACCGGTCGGCCAAGGAGAAGTTCAAAGAACTAACACGTTCATATATTTAGTCGTCAATATCATAGAAGCTAAAAAATATAGCGTGACCACAATAAATAAATAATTATTTTAAGTTCAGATTCATTTTACACGAAGAATATGCATGCGTAAGCAATCCATATGCTGAAATAAAGTTAACGCATTTAACCAAGTCGGCCAACGGTACACCTTTGCCGCATAATGCGTGTTCCAGCCTGGTGATTGTAGGAAGCCATGACTATACCATTGTTCTCTTGACGACGAGGGACATTCTGTAGAATAATTCTTTATTATTTAGTTGTTTAATATTTTAAATTTTGTTGATTCTTGGTTGTTATAATCGTGTAAGGAATATTTCAACAAAATACTCGTTCTCCAATACATTGCGATCCTTTTTACTCTCGGACTTGCATTAACACAAGGACCACTGTTTGAATGATGATGGATGAATGGGTGGATAAATGAGTTATTCTTTCCTTTCTTAAATCACTTCCTTTTTTTAATTTTTCTTAGTCTATTTTTTATCGCATTGCTAATGTCATATATAGTAATTTTTCCATGTAAATGTATTCACAAAGGGGTTAAGTGTAAGAGAAGGCATTTACCTTAACTTCGCCTCCAAATAAAGATGATGATGATGATGATGATGATGATTATTATTATTATTATTATTATTAACACTGAAGTATTAGGTGTTTGGTGAATTGTTTTTGTTGTCAATAAGTTTCCACGTAAAATTAGCACATCGTTAGGTTCTTTACTTCGCAGTGTCTTAAAAAGATACGTTGACAATACTGTAACATTTTGTATCAAATTTATTACATTTTATGTGACTGATGAAAAAAACCCGAAATACCTATAAATTGATATTACATTCATGTAAAATGTTTGAATCAGTTTCCTCATATGACATGAAAATTGAATGTAATATCTTTGATAAAGGAACTCCCCATATGGTGAAGGTGATTTAAATATGTGTACGTGTTGTGTCATAGCTTCGAACATAATTCTTCTTTACGGTTTAAATGAGGTACAAGTAAACATGAGGGTATGCACTGTAAAAATCTTCATGTTACATGGTTTCTCTACACTGTCCCGTTCTAGAAAAAATGAATAAAGTGTATGTGATAAAGTATGAGTTGCTGTTTGGAATCATTGCTTCCTTGTAGCCTAAGATATTGCGTTCATGTATACTTTCAAGTTGAGGTAGGTACATTTTCCTGGCATTCTCATTACACAAACTAATTACTTACAGTGTTTTTTGCGCGATTCTGGACGACAAAGTAGCGAGGATGTGAGTTCATTTGACTGCATCTCGTTATTTGTAGGCGTTGCTTGTGCGGCTGATCATGCCTCTCTTTTGTTTAGTTTTAGCCTGTCACGAAGGAACTGTTTGCACAGACCGCTAAAAGCGGACTTGCTACATAGAGGACCTCTTTAAACACACGCCCAGCATGTGTCAAGCAACTGCACAACCAGAACTCGACTTAGAATTCGAATAACATTTTCTATTTTTCATTACAATATTGTCATTTCGGGTATAACATAATTTGTATCAAATTTATTTTTGGTGCTTTCTTTAACAAAAGAATGTGATAGTTGATTGGCTGCGGTAACATATTAACCAATATTTTCATTTAAAAGAAAAAAGTTAATAATAGTAAGTTTTGGACAGTTAGGGATGAAATACAATTCTCGACAGTACGTGTCAACATTCATATATTTTCGTTTTTTTTTTAAATTGAAGATGATTCGACGTAAAAATATATTATCCTGTTCATTTACTTAAGAGTATGGAGGAAGTATAGATGGCTTGAATATTATAAATAACTAGTAGAACTTTGCGGCGTTGCCGGGTATTTCAAAAAGAACTTCAAGCAATCATTACTGGACATTCAAAATTTGAAAATATTTCACAATTAAAATATCAAAATATAATAATTTCCATTGTCAAACAAACAAACAAACAAACAAACAAAAAATTTCGTCAACATTCAATGAAAAATTGGTACTGAGAATTGATATAGTTTACACATGTCGAATGGTCTGGATTTTTTAGCTCATTTTGCCGGACGTTGCGTGGGGTTTGTATATAGTTCTAAATTCATGTTGGTTTCCATATTTCTCTTCTTCCGTGATATTAAATTTTCACTTTTGTTAATTTAGAAAATTAATACTAATTATTTTAAAATCCAGGCTGAAGGAAAATACATTTTATACAGAAGCTTTGGTAAACAAAGCGCACAGTTAAGACCTGTGAATTCTTGGGTTATCATTTCATTCTTAGGTTGTGTACTTGAAAACAATATTTTTTAACGACCTGTATATAATTTTGTTTATACGATTCGGTCACGTATATTACACGTTCGGTGGGTTGTCCGCCTCACGTTACGCAATCGAACTTTGGCGGACACATTAACAAGCTTCGCAGTGAACCGTCATGGGAGTCAAGATGCACATGTACAATTAAGCCAATTTTAATTATTCTTCTGCTCTTGTAATTCATCAATATTAACGATACGTTTTCCAATTCTCATTCCGCAGACATTCCGAATAATTTACTTTTATTAGTATAGAAGATATAATTTTAGTCACCATTATTTATTTTGTGTCTGCTTTAAGAAACTATAATAAACAAAATAAGGAACTGTGATAATACGGAGAATACAATGATGGATAAAAAGCAACATATATATTTCTTTTAAACAATACTTGATTTTTAATCTTCCGATTTCGTAGATTATCTGTATTTTATATTTCCACGGTTTTGTTCGTGATTTTATATAATCTCTTAGTAAGCGTTTACATTGTTCTCATTTTTTTAAAACTTCTTTATAATTTTTGAAATTTTATGTTTGAATCGACTGGTAACAATACATATAGCAATATTATTATTATTATTATTATTATTATTATTATTATTATTATTATTATTATTCATTTAGTTCTCTCAACTTGTGTTGGTTTTTCTCTCAGCAGTGGATTATTAAATCAAGTTCTGCTGGGAGGAAGAATCTATTTCAGGTCCAAGAACGTTCTGTTAATGTGGGCTGAGGACAGAAGGACGCTGTGTTGCAATCTACTTATTACATTGGTGTTGATTTCGAGATTTTTAATGGAATCGACTAGGGATTAGAGTAATAGTCCTTGGGTAGATAAAATGATAGGCACTATGATCACGTCTTGAACATTCCAGAGTTTAATAAATTAAACGTCGTTTGTATGTTGCTTATAGCATGAGCAACATACAAACGATGTTTAATTTACCATTCTTTGATAATGTTGCTAACGCTCCACAGTTACCAAGTATTTCCGAGCTTTTTTTAATTCAAAGGCTAGTTGTTGGTATTTTGATATTTTGTCGTTTTTTGTTTTTACTAGATTGTTGTAATTTACGACAGCAAAATCGATGAGATACCCTTTTGATTCTTTGCTTTTCCAAAGGATGACATCAGATGTTGTGAATTGTTGTTAGGTCAGTATGAATGCTTCTGTCCCAGTACAAAATATTTGACTTCAAATCACCTTGCAGGACTGGTTGAGGTTTATACTGATGGTCTGGTGATATGGGATTCTTAATGCAGTTCAGTGATTTTGCAATTTCCAGGTGAATTATTTTTCCCATGTTGTCGTGTCTAGTTTTGTAATTATTTTGAGTTAACTATGTGCAACCGCCAATGATATGCTCAAGAGTTATTTTTGGGTTTGGTTACATGAATCTGTAATTCCGGTTTCTTTTAGGATTATTTTCCTGTTGGTGTTACTCCATCGTACATTGATACTACGAAGCCTTTTGTTTCTGGGAATAATTTTCCGTTCATTAACCACCTGATTCTATTTTATTTATTTCGCTGTTGGTCAGTTGGTTGGGGTAGTTCCCGTGTATTGGTTTGTCTTGGCAGGTTGTAATCCTTTTTTTTTTTTTTGGTTGGGGTAGATGCTCATTCATGTGACAGGGTGTACAGTTTTTATCACTGGTTGTAATTCTAATCACTGGTTGTGATGTGGTATACGTTTTGTTCCGGAAAAACTTATTGAGGATGTACTTTTGTATTTCGTGGAGGTCTTTGATTGGTATGATGCCTCTTCCGCCCTGGTTACGTGGCATGAACATACGTTCTAATGCTGATTTAGAATTGTGTTTGTTGTTGCTTCTCACCGTGGTTCTGCTTTTCCTCTCTAAATTTTCCAGATCTGTAGTTGACCATTTTACTACACCAAAGAAGTCGGATAGTATGGGGATGACTAATGAGTTTATTGCTTTCGTTAGGTTACGTGAATTCAAATGAGTTTTTGTTATTTCCATCTTTCTCATGAATTCTTTAGTGATGTGTTCTTTGACTATTGTGTTTTCTGTTCTATTTGTTTGCATCACACCCAAGTATTTGTACACTTCATTAGGATCTATTTGTTCTATATCTATATCTTTTACTGTAGTGTACGGTGTTCTCTCTTTAGCTTTACCACGAACAAGGTTTTATAATTTACATTTATCTATACCAAATTCCATTCTGATGTCAAGATCTTTTTTCAAGATCTTTTTAAAGACTTTCTGCATTTCTTGCGCAAATTTTGATGTCATCCGAGTACATTAAATGTGTGACACTGTATTCTGTTCTTGATATTGAATCCTAAACTCTTCCCTTGTTGTTTGAGGATAGTGGATAAAGGGTTTAAAGCTAAGCAAAAAAGTAATCCATTGAATGAATCCCTTTGACATATTCCTCTGTTGATACGTTATTTGTTTTTAGTTGTATTAGAGGTCTTGCTTTGGTTGCTTTCTCCATTTCTACTTTTGTTGTTGGAAAGGATGAGTCTGGTGCTCCATTTTATCAGTGCTTTCGAAAAACTTTGTTACCACTGGGTGGATTTGGTATAGGTGTAATGTGTAAAGGAGCCAACAGTGGAGTATCATATCGTACGCCTTTCTGTGATCTATGTATACTGTAGCTATATTTCGTTGTTTCTGGATAGCACGATTTATCACGACTTCATCTATTAAAAGTTGTTCTTTACATCCCATTGAGATGGGTCGGCTTCCTTTCTGTTCTTCTGCAATAATATTGTTATTTGCGAAGTGTTGTTGTATGTTCTTGCTAATTCTGGCTGTGATGAGTTTGTAGTAGTTGTTGAGACGACACGTGATTGGTCTATATTTGGCGGGATTCTCTTCATCACTCTTTGGGTTTGAGGCAGGTGTTTCCTGTACATAATTATTCTGGTAATATTTCTGGGTGTTTTATTACGGAATGATTATTTTAAGTAATACTGAGTGTATTGTCGTGAACTTTTTTATCCAGTAGTTTTAGATTCTATCTGATCCGGGACATTTCCAGTTGTGGGTCTTAGAGATAATTTCTCCATGTTCATTCGCTGGTAAAACTGGGTTTTCCATCTGTGTCAGTCTTTCTGCCTCCTTTTCTACTACATGTAGCCATGATGTATTTGGGTTATGAGTGGTCCTTGTTGACCATATATCTGACCAGATTTGTTCAACATTGTCTGTGGTTGGGGGTGCTCCTTCTATTATGCATTTAGTCAGTACGTTTTTGTAAAATCCTTCTTCGTTTTTATTAAACTGTGTGTTTTCCTTCTTCCTCGTCAAGCTGGTTTTATACTTCTTTAACCTTTTTGCGTATACATTCAATCTTTGTTTGGCGGTGTCCATATGCTCTTCCATAGTTCGAATTAGTGAATCATCATTTGTGTGTTTTTTATACCTAATTTTGCATTCTCTATGTTTTTCATTAATCTTTTTTCCCCAGTTACCTCTTAAGTATTGATTCATCCTACCTAGATCTTTCCTAATGGTTTCTATTTTAGTTTCTATTTTAGTCTTATCATCCACTTGGGTTTTCTTGGGATTTTAATGTTTTCCCGATTGATGTTTACTATGGATTTTCCTAAACACATCTCGCTGGTTGTTAATGCTGCAATATATGTCACATGTTGCAAGTCTTTGAGTTCTTCTATTTGGTTTGTATACTCTGGTAGGATATTTTCATTCATTAATGTTGTTAGTTTGATGAGATTTTTGGTTCTGAACAGTTTAGGGATTGCAGGGGTAGTGTATCATTTTCACTGTGGTTGTATTTTATGAGATTTTCTTCTAACCTTTTTCTGATTGCAATGATATCTGTGTTAGCACTAACTTCTAACTCTTCTTCTCTGCTAATTTAATGTGTAATTGGTATTCCTTCTGATTCATTTATTGAACTCATCTGAGTCCTTTCTTCTTGGCTTGTTTCAGATGTGGTTTCTGCATATTGTAGGTCAACTTCGTGTTTGATCTGATCTATTATAGTTTGTGCCACGGGTCTTCGCTGTCTTCTTTCTTTGAAAATGTAGTTTGTCTTAGATTGCGGCGATTTTTGTGTGTTTGTGAACCAGAATGAGAAAATACTACCCAAAACAAAGTACTTCCTAAGGGAGTCGCGTCATATGAGGAGCGTAGTCTCTACGAAACCACCTCAGAGGACTTTGGGTCTCGCAAGTGGAATGAGGATGGAAGGCGGGCCCGGGAGGCGAACGGGATGGCGCAGTCGGTAAGCGCATGAGCGCGTTAAGCCCAATGTCAATCTCGGTCCCGCCTCCCATTTTTATTCAACATAATTAATATGTTACCTCGCGATGAGGTTCACCGCAATTGAAGAGATTTCTATGTGTTTCATAACCCGGAAATAATTTCTGACGATGAATTAATGTCGTTGCTCCATTTGATTCTCCGACGTGGTTCTGCTGAGGTGGGCCCAGGATTATTGTCCTCAGAATAACGTTCAGCAGTTACAGTCCTTTGGGATGTATTGTGGCCGTTCTGTGTCTCATTTTGCTGAGCTTCTGATGATTCATACGATGGGGGATCACCATCTGATCCTGGTCCCAAAGGAGGCTGTCCCCTGTTCACACCAACTGCAGTCTCAAATGCCGGTGTGTCCGAGGTATTACTTCTAGTTTTAGGTGCCAATGTCTGCACAAGGGGGAGAAAACCCAGGTGGAGGTGCTAGTTTTGATTCGCCCCAATTATTTTATTTCCCTGGTCCTTTCTATTTCTCGCGAGCGTTCCGTTATTCACAACCTACGGAGGCGTCTGACAGGAGACGCAACTCCCCCAGATTATTATTCTAACTTCAGGTCTCATCGACATCTAAGCCATTAGAGTCCCGTAACTACTATGTTACAAACCTTTTTTTTTGTAAACCTAAGTTTGACTCCATTTGTTTCTCCCCCTTACATCCGGTTCAAAAATCGCACGGACATTTCTTCTTTCGTCGACCATTGTCCTCACGTCACGAGTCGATGCCAGCAAACGCGAATGAACACGCTGTCGACTGCCTCCACGCGGAGATATATTTATAACTCAGCGCCTTGCCCTCAAGACACCACCACCACTGCCATCGAACCCCACCCTTTCCCTGCAAAACTGTTCTCTCTGTCTTTTACTCAACCTCCATAACTCCCATAACCTTTTGTCTTCGATATATTGCACTTCCGAGAGCATTCTATTTCGCAAAGACTACACTTAAAACTAACTTCGGAGAAAAAGACTTAAGGCAAGTGAATTCATTCAATTGTGTGGTATTCCTAAATTTCTGTGACGGTTGTAGGTACTCAACCGAATAGGCAACAAGCTAAAATATTCCCATTCTTATACATATGCAATTTCATATTCCGATATCTGCTCTTTACCAGAAATCTATTTGTAATTGCAGAAAAGACGACATTTAAAGCGAATCTTTTCGGTTGAATTAAGAGTGTAAGTACATAGTGGAAAGATTTACTTTCAATATCTCCCGAGCGTAGCTGTGCAACCCACATACTGAGACTTTCTGTGCATATTCTTTCATTAATTTTTGCGACTTACCAACTTATTTTTTCCTGAGACTCTCATACTTAATGTTAAATCATACTTAATGTTATGTTGTGCTCAGGGCTTCGACTAAGAGCAGTTACAAAGCTCGTTAAAACACTAGAAATGTTTCGAAAATTCTAAAGTTTTGTGAAATTCCTAAGAGACAGATAAAATGTAGCGTTCTTGAATCAGTATGGTAAGAAAAAATGAGATACTGGGACAAGTTAATGTGTAGAGGAAGGCAACGAAAATGAAATAGTGAACAACTTCATGATCCTGCATGCGCATTTCAAGAAGTAATGAAATAGAGATCCAAAATAGAGTAATGAGCAGGAGTCTTGCCAAACAAACATTGGAATGAATATTCTTAATAACAGGAGTTACTTCTCTTATGGTCTGTACTTGACACGCTTATATAATTCTTTTATGGATATTGCATAGTTCAATGATGTAGATGTTACTGTTTTCAACTGTCCTCTGTATATAGAGGTTCCAATCCCGGTTGAACCAATTCGAATATTTGTTATTGACCAAGATAGATTTATCAGGACAGTCCCGTTTCCCCTACAATCATCCACCATTCACTTTTTACATCTTTCATCGATTAACATATTTTCGCATCTTCTTCTCTACTCCTAGAAGGTAGCAATCGAAATTGGATGTGCTTAGGAATGCATTCACTGTCACGTCAAGTCATACGTAATAAAAATACATAAAAATGATAATCATTTTAGCCCCTCCTTACTTTGCAAATTCCCATTCTGCCTCCATTGTCATTGTTAGTCACAATTTCATCGAAACCACACCCTGAGAAAACGCAGTTGATACGAGTACCCAAGGGTGCCAATAAGCAAAAACTACTTGCTCCACTTCCACCTGCTTCTCCATCTGTTAGTAATTGCTCTCCCTCGCAGTGTTTTTTAAATGGATGCAAGTGACGGGAATTGAGCATCCGACACTCTGCAGATGGTGGCATATCATGACTCCCCCTACGCCGAGGATCATCCTCCAGAGCAGGCCTCCACTTACAGACCCTGCTTGTGCGGCATTTCTAGTCAGTCTTCATCACAGAGTCATTTCTCAAAGTTTTTGTCTCATTGATTAAGAGAATTCTAACTGGTCTCATGGTAGACCTTTATTTCGCCAGGAGATGAGATAATTTAAAATAAAATTCAAATCAGTGGCGTACGCAAAAAATTCTTGGAGGGGACTTCAACCTCCGAATAACCTAAATAGGGGTGGGGGTGGGGGGTCAATGCTTGGCAGTCAATATATTAAATCATATAGTGCGTAACATTGAATATAGTTCCACCCAAAATAATCGCGAATAGTTATCACTCTGTTTTGCTATTACACAATAAGCGATTCATTGGTTGGGAATAGAGAGAATTAAATTTATCGTAGAATCTGAATTATGAATTGATACAATTATTATTTTCCTGTCCAGAGAAAAATACATCTCTTTCCAATACTTCATAAAATATTTACAAGATTATTGCTTCTTATTTGGCCATATTTACATCCACTATTAACAAGTCTGGAGAGAATAACTTATGGTACGAAGTTATGTACTACTACTGCTCAATTAAAGTTAAATTCGTGTTTCTTGTACTTAGTTTTGATTTTTTGTTGTTGTATTTATAATTTGTTTGCTTAGTTATGTGCTTGTATTCATTCTTACGTAGAAGACAGGAAACATATACCACGCCCTAGTGAAGTGTTGCACGTCATTCAAACGCATTTTATGTTTATGATTCACCTTTGTGTTCATTTTTACGTTTCATATTTTTCTCGTTGCTGTCTTACAATCTTTCACTTTCTTAGTCTCCTTTCATCTCATTTTGCATTTTTCCTCGTGGTATATATCATTTCCGCTTTCCAGCTGCTTATTTTTCGTTTGGCTCGCGTAACACTAAAACATGGCAGTCGTCTTATACGCACGGAGTAAAATTAGCAGCACGAAGGCGTTTTCTCTGCTAGACGAACGCTTTTAATTCTCTTGACTTAAAGGTCTCCTAGGCACAATGAACATACGTCATTGCATGGTTTTAATTCAGATAGGTCAATGTTTAATTGATAAATTACAAACAATGTATCATAGACCCTAAATTTAAAAACTATTTCCAACATGCTTGTATTGTTTTATTATTGATGTAAGTTTCGTTTTATCCCTACTCGACATTAGCACGGTTGTTTTCATTAATTCTGTAGTCCCATCCCGGCCCGGATTTTTCTCCAATTTTCCTTCGGGTAGAGGCGGATTTTTTATTCAGGGCTTAGGGGTTGCGTGTATTGAAAAAATAAATTTCGAGTTTAGAGTCCTTTAATAGTTACAATTTATAAACAATATTTTTCCGAATAATTTATAGTTAATAATAATAATACCTACTTATGATTTAAGTTTTTTGTTTTATTAAATACAAATTTATTGGTATCCTATAAATTTTAACACATACCGAACTACTTGTATTCTTATTTTAGGAATGTGCTAAAATGTTAATCCGTCTCAGTCTGAGGGTCCTTGATTGGAATTGATGGGATGGTCCCTTACTTGCTCGCGGAAAGTAAATTAGTTTATTGTCGTCCACGTGGTCACATGCAGTTTATAGTTCCCTTTTTGACAAAAAAATATATTAATGTATTTAAAATTTCTTGTTGGGAAGTCGAACATTTCAACTTTAAACTTTCTCATAATGCATAACACTTCGTTGAGTGTTATGACCCTACACCGAAGAATATTAGTTCGTTCCTTACGTTTTATGACTGCTTTCTGGTACGGTAACATGTTCAATTTTTGTTTTCATGGATATTAATTTGATTTTTACCGCCACGCAAATAAACTTCATAAAACTACATTACTAATGAAAGTTATTCATAAAACTACATAAAAGTTATTGACAAGAAGACTGAACACTAAAATGTGACGTGTAGTCCCAAGATCTTGGAATAGTATCTTGAAAGGTGATTCTTCCCTTCCCAAACGGAATTTCTTATACAAACGGAGTCATTCTTATTCTCGATCATCGGACTTTGTTGTCAGGGACGTACATATGAGATACGATTCTGTGATATGTACCCCGGAAGTATCTTAGTAAAGGAGTCAAAGAACGATAACAGTTCAGTGGAAGGAAGAATGCGATCATGTCGACACCCATACTCATTAATTCAATGTTATTTTAATACACAAACTTGTTCCCTAATGTGGTTTTTAAAGAATCAACATATGAAACTAGGATGGGGCATCCTCCCATTTTGTTTTATTTTTTTGAATAAGACATTTCAAAATTCCAGGTTTTAAAAATATATTGAAAGGGACACGACTAAGCTTTAAAGTCTCAAGAAGTCTAAAGTTCGGGAACTACCCCTAAAAAAAATTTTAAATTTTTTTAAATATGAAATTTGTAGGATAGTTTTATTTTAAGACATAGGACAAAACATGGGGATGCTCCTTCTAAAGTTAAAAAGTTGAGTTTTTAAGAACCACCAAGCTTTCAAGTCTTAAAATTTTGTAACTTGAAAGCTTGATAGTTATCCTAAAATATATTTTTAATATAAAATTTGCATTAAGACTTAAAACAAAATGGGGGGTGCACCGTTGAAATTTTACAAGATGATTTTTTAAGAACCATCCTAATATTCATGTGCATACTCATGGATGAGAAATAGAAACGTCACACATTTTTTGGACTCAAAAGGCTTATTTTACATTGTCTGAACTTAATTCTTCTTCCTGAAGCATCAAACAATTTTCATAGATATAAGTTAAAGTAAAAATTAATTTTTAAAAATTGATACAGCAAGATGAATGTAGCCCCTGTAAACAAAATTACATATTATTAACAAGAGTATGTAGTTTCTCGTCTAATATAAGTATAAACTTTAAAAGCTGGCAGTATTAGTATAGTATTATTGATAATATAAATCCTTTTGTTATTCGATTACAAACAAAATTTCAAATCATTAATATTTTCTGTTCCTGACCGACATGTGTCATTTAAAATCCTCTTATAAATAAATAAATAAATAAATTTATTGTCAAAAAACAGTACAAACTGCGTATGACCACGTGGAGGAAAAAAAAACAAATTTACTCTCCGGAAGCAAGCAAGGGACCATCCCATCAATTCCGATCAAGGGCCCTAAGGCAGAGGCGGATTAAAAAAATAATCAGAAAAATTCCTAGATAAGATAAAAAGTTAGCTGCGAGTTATAATACTAATAGAATGTCAATATGTTTGTAATTATAACAATGTGTTTTAAAATTTCCTTATAGACATGAAGACATTACACCTTATCAACTGACAAAGTCTCAAGAAATTTTAGTATTTATTTCATTTATTAGAAGAAAATGATTTATTTCAATTGCTAGAAAAATATCTCTTAACAACATCGACTATTATTTCAGAGTGACCTGACGTTATTGATACTATTTTAAATCGGTACTGTATATTTTCGAACGAAGCTTCCATAATATTTACCCAGAGCAATTGCATTTTTAGCATCAATATGATAGAAAACTTTCAAATTTTGTCAGAGTGTTAATATATAAATGTCTCCTTTCTTTCTTAGAGGAAGAATTCGCTAAAATTATGTCCTTTTTTGTGTTAACTAGTTTTCGTGATTACCTATTGATACTGTTTGTGGTAGGAAAGGCATGAGAGAAAATAAATAAGTAAAAAATAATCTCTAAAACAAAACCTTTGAGTTTAATTGTCACAATATATCGCATTATTATATACGGTATAAAACGTTAACATCGTGGAAACCTCAGACAAAATTACTTGCATTAGCAACTATCATTCGCAGTGTAAAAGAGTACTAGCAAAACACTCGCCCAAACATAAACACGAATGCGTAATCATGAATTCTATGCAATTAACCTCCACTAATGGCGCGATTCATCTCAGTATCCGCACAGCTGATTCTATTTAACGAGGTTCTTCATCGAGAGATAATTGTCCAGGCGCTTGGTGTTGGTGAAGCTCATCGACAGCAAAGGAAACGCCAACTACAATCCACGACATGAAATTGGGCGGGTGAGAGATACCATAACGATGCCAAGTACGGAACGGGCAAAGCGAGACAAGGTAGAAATTCTCTTATCCCCATCACTATTTGGTGACCGTGTCTGATACGTTTTGGCTAGAAGTTTAGTCGACTGCAGAATCTCTCCGTACAGCAGATGTTCGAAATGCTGACACTGTTTTCTATCTGTGCACATATATTGATATTTTTCTGTCGTTTTGAAAATTCTTCAGTTAATGTAGGACCACAAACTCCCAGGAGTACTAAGAAAATGACTCAATTATGTAACAATGTCTCACAAATTTATTTTTAGTTTGCGACACACCTGTGAATAAAATAATGAACTTGGGGTATATTTAGTAAAATTTATTAGATGTTTAATACTATTTGAAAATGGAATACTTTATCAGAAGCAAGTTGAATTCATTTGAAAAAAATATACGTATTTTAATAGTAATTTTATTAAAATTTCATTAAAGAATACAGATGACAACAATGAAATCACTGAATATAAATATAAAACTGTGAATATATCAGTAGACTTTGTTTGATTAATGAAATCGAAATATTACTCTTGTGTATGATAAGGGTCTTGTGTGACAATGGAACACGTGTCATCAAGGCTTTGTAGTTTATTTCTTATTTTTGCTTATATAGTCACCAGAAGGCACTATATATATATATATATATATATATATATATATATATATATATATATATATATATA
>NNCF01126273.1:786770-798518 GCA_002313205.1 Laupala kohalensis
AAAATAGTAATTTTTGCGTAACGTAATTTATGTATGGCCCACTAATGCATTTAATATGTGAGATAAGTTTAAAAAGTTCCGAGATATTTTTGGTTCTCATGAGCCGGGATAAATGTCTGTAATACCTGATGGTGTCAAATACACGTACGCAAGAAGACACCATTTTCCTCCTTGAAAATAGAATACATAATCAATTGTTTTAGGGATGGTAATATTACTTTACTTTTTAAAACCACATAATAACATCAATTTTTTCCGGAAAATGAAGAACATTTTTAAAGAAGAAAATAGTTTGTTTTGTAAAAATGATCATTTTTTAGTTTTAAATTATCTTCGGTGTATCGTACTATTGAAATAATGCATAAAATCAAGTAATGAGATTTCACTCGTCTATGAGAAACGCATAGACAATTTAATTTAGCTGAATGATGCTATTCAAATGACGTTCATTTCTGAAGTTTGTATTAAATTTTGAGAGTGAGTGGTTTCATGTGGAATCCCCATCGAGGAGTATCGTCATAAACTACCTCTACTTTTACGGGATCAGAAAATGACGCCATCACAACAAAACACTACTAATATGTCTGCCATCAATATAATACCTACGATGTCTACGTCATCACCATTTCCGCTGCCATCTCTTCAGGAATCCGCCTCTATGTGGGTCAAGCATGTTACACCGCACCTTCTCTTTATCCCACAACAGTGATTCAGACCAAGGTAGCGCGTAGCGTTTTCTTCACTAGGAATTCCACATGATTCTGCACTTGATTTTGAGGAAATATTTATGTTTTTACATTTTAAATATCATTATTATAAGTTTGTTACCGGAGACCATTATAGTTCGATTAGAGTTATTCTTTTCATTCCTTTTTATGAGAAAAAGTGAATGTCAATCTATTCTGAGGGTGGACATCATAAGTACAAGGAAATAGAATCAGGACTTCTCGGAGCACTCTTGTTAACTATTCATATTGACTCCACGAGTTAAAAAAGATCCTAGAATTATAACGATAAGGATATATCTTTGTCGTAAACCGCGTGGTTAGAAATTGTGCTCATGAATATTCAGTTTAATGTATGCACAATGGAATATAAAGCCATCATACCTGGGTAATACATCATATCGAAGTTAGGTTATGTAGGCCATTATAATCCGAGGTTTCTCCATATTTTAACGATGCTTTCGAGGCATTTCAGTAATAAAAAGATATTTTATTATTGAGGTCAGCTCGGACAAGGTGAAATGTGTAAATATGACTAAAGAGAAAAGAGATGATCAAGATGCTAAATGGTGAAAACTGACTTAATGTCATCATGACTGAGTTCAAAAAATTTCCATTGGCTAAAACCGTGATCATGACAAATGTAATTTAGATCTAGTTGACTAAGTTTGGTTTCTTTGTTCAGCCAATATGTTTTAAGAGGTTAAACAATGGATGCAAAGGTCAGATGTTTACGAGGGTTAAGAAGCTTTACGGATGGAAGATGTTGGACGGCGTGGGATTTCACTTATGTCGTATTGCCTGCATCACTTCTTTTTACACCCACGTACTCTTCTTGCGTTGTGTCGTTTCTTTAAAAATATTTTATTATTTTTACTAAATATTTATTTAAGTGGCTGTGTTGATTTACGTAACAAGTCGATGAATGGAACAAGTAAGGCCAGCGAAACGTGAGAAGACGAAGGGGCACCAAGAGGAGAACTGTGCTTAAATAATTAAGTCTGAAATGATATGGAAAGAAATCAAATTAACAGAGTAAAATAAAGTCAATTGCAAGTTATCACAGACGCCGTATGTTCCCGAAAGGATGGTGTCAAGTAATGAATAAATTAATGATTTAAAGAATATCTTTATTGATTATTCCAATACTTTATATAAATTCATGGGTTATGATCTGTTATAAATGGACTGTCTATGCAATGGGTAACTGGACAATCGAATTATTAAATTCTAACCGAAATAATTATCTATTATTATTATTGTTGTTGTTTTTTCTGTTAAGAGTGTGTACTATCCACCACGGACTTGTATTCGTTTTGTGTACTATATATGTCTTTGTGCTGAAGGAACATATTCGCTAAAATCAAGATAAATTTTCAGTTTGGTGGGAAAAAAGATTGGGTGAGATATTTTGAAGTAATCGTTGCTCTGTTATATGAAGCGCGGAATGGTTTCTTTGTCTTAATTGTTGGGAACGGTGAATTGTTCCAGAGAGGACTGTTTTACTCATGAATCAATTTCTTTGTAATGTTGTGTTTGTACTAGGCATATTATCACATTGTCCCGCAAAAAATAATACATGAAACATTCTTTTGGAGAAAAAGTGCATTACGTGTAGCTATTTGCAGTTTGTCAAAATATTTCAGAATACATTGAACACATCCAACACACGAAGATGATAACTTTCCAGAGTAGTAGATGTCGGGTATTTGATTTTCGCAGTCTACGATCTACTCTTATTGGGAGAGCGTAGATTCTATGGTTTTCATTCGTGGGTTTTTCCGTAACTTCTCCAGACTAATGTTGCTAATTAATTAATTATTTGTTGATTATGTATGTTAATAGACTTGTCATGGATAATAGTTTTGATCTTACCATAAAATACTTTTACCACAATGATTTTATAAATCAATTCCAGTTACGAAAGTCCCGTTGAAAGTGGTCGCGCACCTACTTATTCTTGAACTGAGTGGATGATTTATTGTAAATATTTTTTTCTACTATGTCTAACCATCGTCCCCGAAAAGAAGAAAAACTTGAGTTGAAACACACTTTTTCAATTGTGCATGATAATTGAAAGTTTGTTACATCGATCCCAGAAGTAGAAATATGTATATCTTCTATACCTATGGGATGAATTAATTTAAACACCAACTACTGTTTGACCAAAAAATATGTAACGTAATTTTAAGCTGGAAAAATTTGTCAATTTAACAGATACTTATATCACATGCAGCATAAAAAACGAAACAGGGGAGCATAATTTACCAACACGTATTTTTCTCGTGACTTCCTCACGGAACTAATCAGAAATGCAGAATTTTACTTTACGTAATCCTCCGTGCTATGAACCATGGATGCTTGTTTAACCCGTGCTTTCCATACGGAGTTTTTTTAAATAGTGTGTTAAAAACTATGAAGTTCGGAGAGAATTGTTCTGTGCTGTTTTCAATAAGTAGATAAAAGTTTCGTCATTTTTTACATCTGATTTATTTTTGAAAATAAGATTTTTGTATTTTGAAAAAAAAGAAGAAAAGATTGTGTTCTTGTTGAATGTAATAATTCATTTGAATAAAATATACAGCTCCAACGTTTGAACCTCAGTATCAATTGTATTTTAAATTAAATACAAGTTACGTACAGTCTTTTTATTATATCTGACTGGTTCTTATAAAGTCGTAGTATTAAAAGAAGAAAACATTTCGAACCTCAATCTTATATATAACATAGCTGAAAGTATTCATGTTTTCTCGGATATATTTTCATATAAAATACGAACTTTGTAAATTCATATTAGGTTTATTGCTTACTTATCTCTTGAAAACTCTAACTCTTTTCAAACTCATACAACACATCTCTATTTCTTAAAAATATCGCTTACATGCGACTTGTGCGTAAACACGGTCGACAGAGATGCGACGTACTGTCTTACTGCTTTGAAAAAAGCAATGAATTTCCTGGATGTGCCTGGTACAAATGAGTTCTCACTACCTTAACTGACGGGGATAAAGAGGAAATCGTATTAAGAAGCATGGATAGTGCGATCTAGTGCTGTTTATTGACTTCTAACAAAAACCGATATTTATGTTCACACTTTGTGTAGTATTCTACAGGTTAATGCTTGTTCGGTTTTCAAATACTGGATTCACTCCAACTTTCTTTTTTTATAGTTAACCAGAAATATGTGTAGTGAAAATTTGAAGGATTCAGATTCGGAATCACTGGCATATTTTCAATGTTTACAAAAATTGAACTTTAATCTCATATTATACAAAACATATGATATGTGCGAATAATTTGAAGTATGACATGAAAATTTCATCGCCCCTTTTTGGCGTAGTGTTATTCTTTTTCCGCAGCATCACATGTTTTAGTCCGTACAGGTGTGGGAAAACAGTAATGTAATTGGGTTCCCTAGTAACCAGTCTGGTCGCAAACTATTATCAATGCGAAATAGTAATTTTTGAAACGATCTTGTAAATGCGAGGTGGTTTGAAATATTACTATATTTTTATGAAAGAATAGATTAGAATATTGTCTGTACTATTATCAATGCAATCTCTAATTAACGTGTCCCTTAACTTTAAAAAATTTGTACTAATTTGTGTTAGATGTGTAACAATATTAAGATTTGCGATTTTTAAAAGTATTCGTTGTTTTAAGAACTAATTAATATCATCAATTTTACTGCGATTATTTATTGTATTAATTTTGTCTGTTTTTAATAACATGGTTGATTAATCAATAAACAATGAAATATCATGTCAAAGGACAATAGTTGTGTTGACAAGGCTAGAGATTTAAAATGTTGAAAATTCAATTCACATAGAATTTAAAAATTCTTATGAATTCTTCTGTCCACTCTTGTATTTTTGAAACATTTTGAAGTCTTTGTGTTGGGAGGGGTAGGGGATTATCCCATTTCTTTTTATTGTAGTATTTGTAAATGGGAAATGTAGCGTGCTATTGATGCTTATCTACATGGAGCAATAGGGGTCATTGTTAGTAAGTGAGTCAGTTAGCTGGGTTTACCAACAACTTGGTCCAAGTGTAGGGGTTAGTAGGAGTTGTTAGTAATAGAGTTATATATGCTAGGAGGAGGTGGATAAAGGAAGCAGGGCTCTCTTTTCAGTAGTCACAGCTCTAAGAACATTCATGTGAAAAGCTACAATTGTTTTCTGGCGCCACCGGGAATTGAACCCGGGATGACTTGGTGATTAGCAAGAACGCAACCACCTGAGCTACGGGAGATGCTATATCCCACTTTGTCCACCGAGTAAAAAATTCTTTAAATTCTTCTGCATCGCCCTGCTCACTCTGTAGTAAAGACCCCTTCCTTGCATCGCTGGCCATGTCCCGTGAGTATTCCCCGCCTCCTTCTGCAATCCCCCTGGGCCTCGCCTCGCCAATTGACCCCTGTGGTCGCAGCGTCGCCTCGGGTCATTCCGTGCTCAAGTGTTCTTAATATCACACGAGGACTCTGTCGTGTTCACTGTACGCGAGGTCGACATGTATCTTGCTATGTTGCTACTCAAGATTGTGCATTGCGAAGGATTTTCTGAGTATTCGTACACTAATTAGAAATAAATCGGCAAGCATCTCACTTCGTAACCCCATTAAAATCGATACAGACAAACTCAAATGAAAATGGTCTCAGAGTGTAGCCCTTGAATTAAAGGTGTGAACATTCACAATTTTATTTACGTATAACAATATTTACAATAATTGTAGTTTTATATTAGTACCGAAAAATACTCGCCCTTCTAAGCGAAAGAGTGGTTCAGTGGGAGAGTGCTGAGCCAACCCGAAGGCGAATGAATTGAAACGATTCTGCACGAAACATCAGCACATTGAATAAGAGGCACCAGCTCAAAACACACAATTTAATCAGAAAATCCATGGGAGCAAAGGCGTAAGTCCTCAGTTATGTTAGTGTATAACTGGTACATATTCTGATACAGGTAATGTATAACTGGAAGGACTGTGAAGTCAATGATAATAATAACAGTACTTTCCAGTAGTGTATAAATTGGAAATGTGTATTTGTGGTATGATTTTACTTTAATTTTTCTGTCAAATATTATTCCAGAGGCGGTGATCTTTCTTACTTCTTCGAGAACGAGAAATATATATTTGAACCTTGGGGCGATACATCCGTAATGACTGCCCTGCTTGTAAATATTTGCGTAAGGAAATGGTTACATACTCATCTGACCATTAGGCCAGCTAATAGTTCATTAAACTACAAAAGTGGGCTTGTCGTTCAGCTCTGAACAACGAAAAGCACTCAGTTGAAAATTTCAAACGGAAGTGTACACGACGAACATAAACACGCCTCGTTGTTTGCATTTTCAGTATAACCATAAAACCTTATTCTCTTGCGAAGTTCAAGGACGAACCCATGTTCTTTTATCCCGTCAGTTGCAAAATTGTGTTAAATGTCAATGCTCTATGAGTACCAACCCACAGTATCGAGAAGGTAGATAATGTAATGAATTAATAATAAACATACGTTTAGAAGTATTGGGACGTAATCAAGCCAATAGCAGTGTATTCTATGAGGAAGTATATGAACCAACTATATTTTGAGCAGTCTCCATTGAATAGCCCCATCCCGGAGCGGGTTTTTCTCCGATTTTCCTTCGGGTAGAGGCGGATTATACAGGTTCTCAAGGCTTTGTCTAGGGGCGTGTTTATTGTAACAATAGATCGTGAATTTAGTGTTATTTCAATTTTTAAGTTTAAAACACTATACTCAGAATAATCGATAGTTCGATAATAACTTGTACATGTAAATTTTTTGCGTTAAATTACAAACATATTGACATTCTATTAGTATTATAACTCGTAGCTAACTTTTCATCTTATCTAGGAATTTTTGCTGAAATTTTTGAATCCACCTCTGCCTCAGGGCACTTGATCGGAATTGATGGGTGGTCCCTTGCTTGCTTCCGGAGAGTAAATTAGTTTATTGTCCTCCACGTGGTCATACGCAGTTTGTACTGTTTTTTTGACAATAAATTTATTATTATTATTAAATTTATTATTATAATCACCTCGTAGTAATTAACGTCACCTGATAGGAAACATAGGAACTTACCACAATTCGAATTCTATTAAGATTTTTTTTTTAAATATAAACGAAATAGTATATAGTTAAAATGTAAGATTACGAGTATTATACATTCCAGAGTTCTGTCCTTGTAATAGTAACTCATTTGTGGTAATAGGTATATGTAAAGATGACGCGAGAAAATTATTTACGAAATGTTTAGTGGTAAGTGATTTGTTATGTGCATGCTCCAAGATAAATTTAAGTAGCTGCGCGAGATTCGTTCATTCATATATTTGTTATAAAAAAAGCATAATTTAATATTGGAAAGTCTTTGAAACGTGTAAGAATAGTACCCGTAAGGCGAGAAATTTTTCTCTTATGTTAACCGATAGTTCCAGAACTCCTACTGGGAACAATTGAGCTCCTTCAAGCCTGTTCTCAGCTACATCCTCAATTGGTAACGTTCTTGCGGTAGAAGCCGTTCGTGGAAGGTTAGCATTAAAGCTCAGTGAAGTTGTACCGCAGTCGCTTCAGGTGAAACGCTAGCTATTCAAAGATTTATTCTTGCGCACAGTGCAGGGGAAGCCCCAGTGTGTATGATGTCAGAACTCTCTACAGGCGACCATGTATGAGCTGATCTTGTTCCAAAATATTATGCTCCGAAGAATGACTAGAATGTCGTCGGTAATTACCTGAAGAAAATCAAAACAGGTTTACTTTCCGAGAAATATCATTAAAAACCGGTATGAGTACGAAATTAATTTGTGACAATATTATTTATTTATTTAAAGGAATCTTGATCTGGTGGTCATGTCAAATTCTTGTTTACTTATTTTAGGAAAATTCTACTGAATTATCATACCGTTCTCCCCTTACCGATAACTTCTCCCAAATCCTGTTTGGTGGAAGAACAGGTCTGATGGACTGAACCTCACAACATCGTAAAATAAAACATGATATGAACAAAAGCATAAAAAACTTTAGCAATTTTAAGTCTCTAAAAAGGAGAAAAATTTTAACTCCCTCTCATATTCTTCAGTTATGTGTGATTTCATAGTACAGAATGAAAAACTGAAAATAGAAAAGAAAAACATTATTCTCTTGCTCTAGAATATAAAATTGGAACAAATATCACATTACTTTGCATTTAATTTACTTTTCTACACGAGCTGCACATTATTTCTTTTATAATATTTTTGGTATATTTAATTCTTATGGGGCACGCAAACCAAAAACAATGTTGTACAAAGTTATGAGCTATGACTTTCGCGATGGTGGATGGTCGAAAAATGTTGGAATTTGTGCTGTTTTGAAAGCTTCCTGTTGAAATAGCATAGAGAGTTAATTTACAAGCGGAAAATAATTAAATAGGATTTATGTTTAAGACCGCGACTATAACGTTCCATACTTTTGATATAAAACATTTCTCCAGAAAATAGTAAAATTCGATACAATCATAGTGATCATTCTCATACATTTTCAAAGAACGAGGTGCTTCGATAAACGCCAAAAATCCTACTTTTTTGTTCTTTCTACGTTAAAAAATCTACCAGTCATAGTAGAACAATTTGCTTCATATCGGTCATCGTAGAATAGAATAATCTTGACTTACGTAGAACGTTTATGAGCCTTGTGGGTCACTTCTTATTCTAACACAAACGTGTAAATCTGTAGTTTTTGACAGTAATTGTCACTACTAACATCTAGCTGTTCGTAAGGTAAATAAACATTCTAAATCTATTTTAATAAAACAACCTTACTTAAACAATGATTATAAATTATATTATTATAATCACAATAAAATGGGGTACGTGTGGTGGTGATTGAGCAAATCCTGTGCTCACACTCATTTTTGCACTGAGTCTGTCAAGGCGAGAGACGTAAATGCTTAAGTTGCTTCGGAAAAACAAATCGGATTAACTGTTTTCACTTTTTTTCTAGTGTGAAATAGTTGTAATTTTTTTACGACTTATTGAAGAACCTGATAAAATGCNACTTAAACAATGATTATAAATTATATTATTATAATCACAATAAAATGGGGTACGTGTGGTGGTGATTGAGCAAATCCTGTGCTCACACTCATTTTTGCACTGAGTCTGTCAAGGCGAGAGACGTAAATGCTTAAGTTGCTTCGGAAAAACAAATCGGATTAACTGTTTTCACTTTTTTTCTAGTGTGAAATAGTTGTAATTTTTTTACGACTTATTGAAGAACCTGATAAAATGCATAGTCAGGAAATGATTTCACGCTTGTTTTGTCTGTGCGAGCTTCAAATGTCGTTCGGCCCCACCGGTGGCGCAGATGGTAGTGTTGTCGCTCATCACCAAGTCATCCCGGGTTCATATAGCAATCCCTTCCTTCCTCTATCCAGTTCCTACTAGTAACAATAGCTCTAACTATTACTAAATACTTCTACTAACCCTCCACATGGGTCAAGTTGTTCGTAAACCCAGCTAGCGGCCCACCTACGAACAGTAGCCTACTACCCAACTCCTATCTCCTATCGCTCCAGGTAGATAAGCATCAATAGCACGCTACATTTCCCATTTACAAATGCTACTACGAAAATGTCGTTCAGTTCAGCGACATGAACGCTCCCACGGAAAGTAAACAATGGCGTCGCACTCGGCGCTTGCTAAATGCTCCCATGAATCACAGTCATGAGAAGTTACTCCCTAAGAAATTCTGGCTAATTTCCTTTCTCCTCAAATGCCAGCTTCCGGTTGATCATTGGGTAGCGGAGAGAGTTTTCTTTGTAAATATCTAATTGGATGTTTTATGGCACTATTAATGTTCTTCGTATTTCTTATTTTTTCGAATGTTCATTTTCTCCATTCCCAGTCTGTCCTGAAGACATCCTTGGATTAATCCCAAACTTATCTTTTGAAGATCTTTCAAGAACATTTCTGAGATATCTCTACTTTGTATTTACGGAATTAATCCGTGGAATACAGACTTAAGATCTTGAATAGATCTTTGTAGAATATCCTCAGTTTCTCTGTGAATTATATTATACGAACTTACTACGTTCGTACATTAAAGATTATCTCCAGATAATCTGGTCAACAGTTAGCAAGATGTTTTCAGGTAGTACTTCTGACATAAAACATTCGGGGTCGGACTGGGACTCCGAAAAGGGCGCAGACCTAAGATTGTTGGAGGGCGCAACCGTTATAACACCCACATAACATGGGAGGGGGGGTGTAAAATATCAAGTTCAGACGTATGTACTTTCACCTCGCTAAGTTATAGAGAGCTATGGAACCAATCAATAGATTTTAAAGATTAAAGTGTGTGCTGAAAATGATGCCGATATAAAGTCTGTGTAAATGAAGAATAATTTATGTATAAGGTACAATATTTAAGATAAATTTGTATCGGTTTTTAATTTTTAATTCTTGAAGAACAAGTATGAGGGGAAGCTGGAAATGTGTATGATTTCCTTTCGGCGTTAGTGCGTTTGATTTGGTTTCTTTATTTCGAAATCTTGAATAAGAAAGTTATTTTTTGGTTCTTCAGTCCAGTATTTGTAATTGTCTTAATACAATAGGGTAACAAAGATTAGAAGCTCTGTGACATTCGTAATTCTCTCTTTTCTTTGGAAATCAGTTTTGTGTTTCTTCTTGTTCATCGTCAAGTACTGTTCATCCCAGTATCTTCACCGTTACGTAATTTTCGTAAAGACTGAAGCCCACCCACCTGCAACCTCATTATCTGAGGCATCTAGAAAGGCGGAGAAACTCTCGTTGGCGGGTGCAGCGTCGCTCGCTTGATCACAAGTCGACCGGAACCAACTGCACAAAGCGCACGCGCGCAGAATCGCTTCTGGTGCCTGTCTGTCGGACGCTTTCCCCCGTCGCGCCGCGTCGACGTCGCCTTGTGATGACGTTTGAGCAGAGTATTTTGGGCCGCACGTACACCTGAATGGGCCCTGACCACGATGGCCGCCCCCGCGCTGGCTTCTGCACTATCACACAGTGAGTCTAAGGAGAGTGTGGCCGATGCGTGTCCAGACTCCAGCAATTTTTTCGTCGGATAGGAGCGAATGCAATTAAATTTATATGAATTCCTAAACTAGAAATTTGTGTCAAAACATTTTTCCATGGTTTTTAATATAATATCACATTTAACTGATAATTATGAATTTTTGGAAAGAGAGAAGTCATAACTATATTTGAATAATGTGTTACTGAGGCGGAAAAATCTCCCGGTGATTGGACACTGTTTTTAGACTATGCACTATCATATCCATGCACTATCATCTTTCTGCTGTTTAATTCCTCGATTCTCGATATATTTTCGATATGTTACTCGATTTGGTTCGATGTCAAAGAATACAATAAGAATTATTGTTCCACAAGATTACCTATTTTTGAACAATTTCCAACAAATGTGTTTGGAGCCATTTTTAAATAAATCGCTGTTGTACGCGAAAACAAAGTGAAAAGATGCTCGGTGTACCGACAGATATATTTGTTCTTTACCATTTAGTAAACAAAAGAGGTAATCAAGGTGAATGCTATCCGTTAAATAAAGTTCATAATAGAAGTAATAAAAGAAATTTCATGATCTTTGTTTATTCTAACGTTATATTTATTATATTTGATATGAAAATAATTTTGGCAATGATATTCCAGCAATGATTTGTATATAGTTTCATTTAATCAGGAAGGAATTTTGTTGTGAGATTTACGTACAAGAAGCGCGGAGTTGATGATTAATATATTTATGTATCGTGGTATTAAGAGCGATTTCTCATCGTTTTAGCTTTAATGACTAGAGCTATGGAAATCTGCCTGTAGACATACATACATTGTCTAAATAGCTCATTGTGCAGTAGCACGTTATAAGTAGCACACTGTAGGTTATACAATACATAAATGACCCATTGTACTGTTAATCCTACACTCTAATTTCTTTGAAATCTCATACATTATTATCGTAAATATAAGCGTACAGCATTAT
>NNCF01126273.1:804694-901538 GCA_002313205.1 Laupala kohalensis
ATATATATATATATATATATATATATATATATATATATATATATATATTTATTGGATAATTAGCAATATACCTTGAGTATATGTAAATATATTTATTTTCGTAGATTAACTGTTACTACTGCGAAGGAAATATAAATATGGTGTTGCACGTCAAGTGAAATAACTCTTCTATTTCTTAAGAAGGGCCACACGTTAACGGCGACGGTAGTCTGTAAACTTTTTCCTTGTCTAACCCTGAGGACTACTCCCTACATCACCACAGTTTGACCCTCCGCCGCGCAGGTAGAAAAGTTGAATCATGTGCAAGTTGAATCGTGCGTGAGCTGAAAAGTGCGCGACTGTAGATAGGTATTGACTCATCATGTTTAGCAGATCCCCTTACGCCTACACGAGTTGATTTTTCTATTAAAAACTTAAAAGGAACTTTACTGAAATAAGGTCCAGAACAACAAATATCCCATTAGTTACAAATTTTCTATTTTTTTTTTGTTTTTGGTATTTTTGAGAAAACTATTACCTAAGGATAAAAAAGTGTTTATTAATGTAATAAAGTATTTTAGTAATACATACATAAGTTTCGTTTTATCTGTCCCTCTCAAATATTCTCTTGTGTTTTGATGGTAAATAACAGATCCTGAACCTCTCGCATCAATTAAAATATAGAGTTGAGTAGCCGTAGGCCGTTTTAGCGGTTGCATTTCCTTGTGCCAATAGAATAGTAATCGATCTACCTCTGAGAACACCATAGGTCTTGGTACGAAGCAGGTATCAAATGATTGAATTGACGGGCAACATTGACATGTTATTACTCCACAAGGAATTATTAACTTCCATTTTTTTCTGTGGGAGTATTCATTCATAAATCAGTCAGTTGTCTTTCTTCACAGTCTCAGACTTAACGTCATATTAATGATCTTTCAACTATTCCTAACCAACAGAAATTTGACAGAAAGGTTACAGCTATTATGCTGTATTAACTAAGATGATTACATTTTCTTATTTCAAAGTATCTATAAAAATCGATATCTCATTATTATTTGGTTTTCCGACTCGATGTTAATCCTGAAAATTTATTGAATGGTCCCATTGGCATGTTTCCTGTGATTACGACACGAATATTTATGAGGGGGGAAATATGGAGTTTTAGGGTAAGCTTCTTTGAATCTTAGTTGGTACGCTAGACCTAAATGTTGTCACTCGAATGTTTTGAAAGGTGTTACGAATAACTACGTAAATGACTGAAACAAGTATTTATCACGAGATAAGAAATGTCATGGACATTACTTTCCTTTCACTATTACGAAATAATTGAGAACATACACCTGTTAAGTATCGAATTCCACTATAATTACTAGTCAATTAAAAATCAACGGAACATATTAACATGCATTGGATCTCATGTTCTTGTATTTTGAAAATGTTCCCGTCATCTTCTGCCACCTAAGAAACATTTCCTCTTCTCTGAATTTACTTCTATGACCATGACCATTATTCTGACAAATAATCCCAACCATAACTATTTCCGAGTTCAGTACACGACCGTGGAAACTTACACGGCTCGTTGTGCTGTTATTCCTTCACAAAGTGATGGTAATTGTTCACGTTTCAGAGTTGGTTCCACTATTTTAGGAAACGTCATCTTTCCCTCTTTACGAAATTACTCAGTGGTTTATCTTCTGTCTCTCCTCATGAACTCCACTTTTCCCTGCTTATTTTCATAAGTATCTCTCTATGAGACCGAGCACCTGCATTTTACCAGTTTCGTTTCAATTTCTTTTTTCAAAGCATTTTTTTACTCTGAAAAAATAATTTAGACGTCCATTGCTCTACCGTTTGAGCTATCGCGGAATCGAATGCGTATAACGGGGTCCGGTCTACTGCACATTCAGATACACCGTACTTGCTTCTTTTGGGCATGGGTTCCATCTATTTCTTTACATTTTGACTGCATTAAATGGTTTGTTCTGCAAAGAAAAAATGACTGCATTAAGTTCTTTGGATCAAGGTTTAAGACGAGTCAAATGAAGTGTAAGTAAAAGAGTAATTAAATATTTACATTGACGTATAAATGTTGGCGGCCATGGCAGACACACGAAAAGCGCCGTGATGCGACTGTCAGTACTGTCTTGAATGATTTATTTGGTGTCGTGGTCCATATCGAAGCCACTATCCTCTTCCGACCTACGTTCAAATAAAGTAGATGTCGCCTGCCCGTTTAGTCAAGTGTGGTCGGAAAACGATATTATATTATGGGTACCAATGTTAGTTCGTATTCAATGTTATTCAACTGTGTCGAGCCTTATTAGTTTTCGTGATTCTGTTTTGTACATACAGGAAATCGTAATGTATTTCGTGTGACTGTCATCTATGCTTTGGTTATTACAATCTGGGATTTCTACGATTTTTTTTCTAAATAAATAACAACCCGATTTTGTTAATTCACTTTTATAATATTAAATCCACCACAGCCCTTGGGTTCCCGATCGGCATTGATGAGATGATTCCTTGTTTGTTTGGGTAACTTACTTTATTGTCCCCCATGTAGTCATACACAGTTTGCAACTGCATTTTTGACAACAAAGTATATTTATTTATGTGAAAACTTTATTATTTTCTTTTTCGATCGTATGCTAAATTTTAAATATGTAATACGACCTGAGATGAGGCAGTTGATCTTCAAGGTTGGGGTAGTCATCATCATCCCTTATATCGTTGATGGTGCTTGATATAAAAATTCATCAGTCAGTAATGTTTCTGCCAGTGGAGAAATGGCATCGGTTGCGTTTACCAACAATCCCTCTCTCTCTCTCCTCCCTTAAAAGAAGAAAACATAAAACAAACCACTTCCCTTCCCATTTTTTCAACTACCTCCACCGCCAGCGTTGCTTCAGCCACCTTCCGGTGCCAGCCTCCGCCGTGCACAAAGGAGAGAAGGATGGCGGCGGCACCTGTTGGCCTTGAACCGGCTCCAGCGGCCAGACACTGCTTGGTGCGCGCGGGCGCAGGCGAGACACGCTGCGCTGGTTCCAGCGGTCGTCGTCGTCGTCGTCCACGAGCGGGGGCGGATGATGGTTGTGGTGGTGATGGTGGGGAGGGAGAACTGGCTGGTTAAAGGCGTAGCGAGGGTCAGGGCGACAAAGGATGTTGTGGCGGGTGAGAACGATGGAGGGGTAGCTGCAAGTGTTTTTCTTGACCACGGGAGCAGTGAACGTCCTAGAGCATCGGGACAAGTGTTTGGAATATTGAATTAATTTGTTTTTTTCCCCTCTGGAATCTACTAGTACGACTTACAGGTACCAATTATTTGGTTAGAGCAATAATAACGAATATTTTCATAATCAGATTCTTGGGAAATTTGCACGATATTACTTCTCCCCCACCACCCTGAAGAGAAAAAAAATGTAGTATGGAAATATGAGATTGTTCAGATAATTTTTTTTCTTAAGAAAATACTTTTTACATCGAAGTTTTCCTCCCGCATAATTTTTTACTCTTGGGTCCTGATCTGGAACCCATTGGAAAAAAGGAGATTGTTGTCGCTAAAATAGAAACAACTTTTCTCAAATTACTAGGATTTTAAGGGTGCATACATTTGATTGGTGGACTTCGATACTCGTCAATCAATTCGAATGGAATGAACCTGTAAATTATGTTACTAATGAGATACTTCCTTGTTATGAAGTATTTACTGTTATTGTAAATAAAATTGATGTTCTATTGTTATCTAATAAATTAAATCTTAGATCATTTTAACAAAGGTACAGTATTGTTGCGAATAAAGCGCCTGTTAACTCTGACCGTAAATTATTCTCACAATGGAGGGACAATACAGTCCAGTCATTTATGGTGAGCTTAAATGAGCTTTATTAATTGTACAGTTGTATTCATAATGAAGGAACAATATAGTGTGTACATGATTGCAAATCAGGTAATTTGTTAGTTTATTTCGAAACAAGCAGTTACAAGCTGCATATGATCATGTATAGAACTGTAAGCTAGGGAGGATAAAAAGCAAACAAGGTACAATCAAATCAATTCCGGTCGAAGTACCGAATAGGGAATCGCAGAAAAACTCGGGGTGGGACGGGATGGGATTATAGGCACACAACGGTAGCAAGGTTTAGTGCATCTAAAATAATACAATTATATCTAATAAAAAATTTAAACATGCGACAAGATATTCAGGTATTTTAAAATAGTGCAAATAGTTATATCACTCCTAAGTGGAAAAAATTATTGTTAGTATCCCTTCCTCTTCCGATATTCTAAATCCATTTTCCACAAATGAGTTTTTATTACTACGATTATATCCCGGACCAGATCGTAATCTTACATTTTAACTATATACTCTTTTCTATAACTTGTTTTAAAATACAAATTAAATTCTAAGCTTGTGTTAAATTTTCTAACTTTCATCCCAGGCGATACTATTGGATGCTATGTAACTCAATTAAGACAGCACAAATGTAGTTAATTCACGAACTACCTCACAGGTGACGCTGATGACGGTTCATAGCTTTGATAAATTTCTAACTCCGTGAAGTCGAGGAACCCGGGCACCTTCCGCAATTTTTATATGTATTTTATCTGTATAAAGTCTTGTTAATTTCACATTTAATAATTTATTAATATGGTAAATAAAACAAATGAAATTTTTTTTGAATTTTTTAAGGACAAAAACTCTAAAAGTTAAAATCCATAATCCAACATCTCACGTTCCCAATTTTCTTATACAAGTCCAACGGTTAGGTGGAAGAGCAATCCTCATGGCCGGAACCTCGCCAAAAGGCATTAAATAAATAATAAATTTCTTACTAGAAATCTAGACCCGTCCGAAATAAGTTTCTGGCTTTGAACCTGACTGTTGTAAGGTTCTCTCATGTTACGCATGATTTCACTAGTAAAATGGTAGTAAAAATATTGCATAATAAAATGGTAATAAAATGTTTGGATCTAATTAAATATGTGGAAAAATAGCTTCACATACTTTCTCGTCGCAATTCAGTATTTGTAAAGAACCGAGTTCTGTTGTACTGCTTTCCACGTACGGTCTTCACTGGAGAACCTGCGTTTCGCCAACGCCCTTGTGTCTCTTCGTCGAGACAATGGTTGTTTGTTTTCGTCGCCTCGAATGGCTGTTTACGTGACGGAGTTTTGTAGCCACAACTGAATTCTTGGATGAGATGTGCGGTATATTTTGTACTCATCAGTGTCCGTTGCTTATGAAGATTGTATCGTACATCCTATAATTATTTTAAAAATATACGTTAATATTTAAGGGTGATGTTCAGTGTCACGGGATGGAAACTTTTAATTTATATTTATTGATTTATCGAGTTAATACACTAATAGTTTTTAATGCATTGACCAGATGAGTAGTTCTAAATTCTAGTGATCAGCGAGGATAAGAGAATTAAAAAAAGTTCGTTCATTTTGACAAAAATATGGTATAATTGAAAACTGTGTTCTTAATTGAACAGTATCATACAGAAATGAAAAACAGAGTTTGGGGGGGGGGAAAGGGGTGCAAGAGTAGTATAACAATTTCGAGTGAGAATAATATGTATTAATGGTAAGCTATACCGGTCTGTTTATTGTAGTTGTATGAATTGGATACATTTATTATAATTGATGAGAGGCTCCTTACTTTCTAGTCCGTTTTAAGCTGCTTGTCCTTCATTTGGTCGTTTGAACTTTTAAAGTTTTTAAAAAAAATCAATGTATCTACTTTTTATTTTGGATGGGTTGATACCTTTCATATTTTCGCCAGAGGAACAATATATTAACTTTTTTAAAATAAGTAGTTAATTTTAGACGCGATGAGAAACGAACTTTTCTTTCACTATCAGATCATTCTGGTTTGTGCATGTAGTCTTGTCCAATTTCATCTTTCGCGTAGAGGAGTGATGTTATTTCTTTGTAAAATAATAAAGTGGGAAATAGAGGCGCAGAGGCTATAATTATTCATTATAAACTACTTCAACGCTTTCAATTCATTCAAGTAATTGAGCAGTCAGACTGCTGATCAGGCGATGCGTGAGTGAAAAGTAGAGCTAGCGAGCGCATGCGCGTAGGGTTGAGAAAGTTGAGTGAGCAGTGCTTGTCCGAATACGTAAGGAATGGCTGATTGGATAAGGTTGACGCAAACGTTTTCTAGTTTTATTATATTTTAGAGAAATGTCCTATGCATTTAATTGAAATGGTTTATCCACTATATTTCTTCACAAAAATATATTTCAATAATTTAAAATTGTTCAGGGAATCTTTGCTAACATTGTCGACATCATCAGACTGCTCATTCTAGAATAAAATCGTGAATTGGTGTAATAGAGATTTGTTTGTATAAGATGGAAAAATATTCTACCCGAGGTTGTAACCGTATTTGGATATTTATTTTCAATGGAGAGCAAGAACATTCACGCAGAAATTTTCAGTCGTCCCGACATCTCCCAACTGTATTTGAATCTACGTAAAAGAACGAGAGTAGTTTATAGGCATGGTGGCAAAATATTAATGCTAGATTGCCGGAGAGTACTGTAATCGGTTATCTGAAATGAGAAAGAATTCTTGATGAAATTCTCTCTTAGACATATATTTTTTTGAACGCGTGGTTTGACAAAAATTGTTCTCGAATATATATATATATATATATATATATATATATATATATATATATATATATATATATATATATATATATATATATATATATATATATATATATNGGTGAAATTCACCCTCAATATTTACGTGACAGTCCTATAAAATAGAAGTGTTCTTGCCCTGAATCATGAAAACAGTGAGAACACTACGCTACCACAACCAATACGAAATACGTACGAGTTCACACTAGAAAGTACGAGACAGAAGAGTGAAAATGGAACGACTGGCATAATGAGTGGCTGAGATTTGTTTGTACAACGTCTGTGTTTGTAATGAGCCTGTTGATAATGAGCTAACGACACTGGAGCGCTTTTGTCGCTCCGAAGGAAGGACGCATCGTCGCGACGTGTCTTCAGTGACATTCTTTCGACAGTTTCTCCGACAGCTGAGTCCTCAGCAATGGGCCATCTAGGTTACTCCTCCCATAGTCGCTGCTGCCGCCTCCAAACGATTCTTTTCTTCCCTAACCTCCTCTTTCAACCGCCATTTTAATGCTGCCTCCATGCTACACTTCCATAACTAACCTGTTTCTTGAGTACTTACTTCACTTGTTTCATAAAATAATTCTGGCCCCTCCGGTGGCTCAGGCGGTAGCGTTCTAGCTCATCGCCAAGTCATCTCGGGTTCAACTCCCGGTGGACCAGAAAAAAGTTGTAGCTTTTCTCATTAACGTCCCAGTTCATATAGCTGTGACTACTGAAAAGCGAACCCTTCTAGTTCTACCAACGACTTATCGTAGTATCAATAACGTTAACTATTACTAACAACTCCCTCTAATCCCTCCACGTGGGCCCACCTACTAACAATAGCCCACCACCCACCTCGTACCTCCTATCGCTCCACGCAGATAAATTTAAATAGCACGCTACATTTCCCATTTAAAAATACACCCAAAAAATCGTTAACGTCCCACCAGAAGCAGAATTTCAACATTTTTTGAAAGGGAAATATCCGTATGGTACTTTTATCTAACCCAAAATCTTTTACCTTGCACTAAGAAATCATTATGGATGTGAGTACCCTAGAATTGGATGTGAGATCCAATTTCAACAGATGGAAAGGATAAGGTTGGATATGACTCCCCAACCTTTCAGTTCAGATACCATAAGTTGGTATGTCAAATCCGAAGGTTTGGAGATAGTCTTTCCGTCTTCCGAATATGGGTCTATAATATTCAAATTTACTCTCTAGTGCAATCTGCCTGGGGACGGAAATCTACGGTCCTCGGGACAACTCATCCCCACCCTAATTTTTTGTTCTGCGTATAAAAACACTCCATTGATATCTTATTGGTATTAAAATTTCAGTTCCTTTAAAATTTCAAAGTATGGACTAACGCTTCAGGCAGTCTAATTGCGGAGTTCAACGGAGACCGCATATGGCAGGAAAGGTTAATAACGGCTACTCTCAGAATGAGTCTAGAAGGAGTGTGGTCAATATATTCCAATACCGACAGCTGACATGTCTCTGTAAAAGTGGCACGCTATTCAAATATACTGATGGAAACTCAGTTTTATTTTTAAAACATAAAAGTGAATTAGTGTCCTTTAGATATTAGTGTCCTTCATGCTTTACTATTAGTTTAGAGACTGTCAATGTAGAATGAGTAATGTATTATAGAACACAATGATTCTGATACATTGATTAAATCACTCACATAAGTACAATTGAGTATTCCCTATGAATCGACAAGCAGTATTTTTGGGACACAGGAATTTTTGCAAGTTGTCTCGAATTGGAAGATCCTTTTGCAATACTAGTCAGACATTTCATTTCGCTGCTTACTTTGTATCAAATGTTTTTTACTAATTGGATAACTTTCAAAATGACACCATCTGTATATATCGTTTACTACTGATATTTTCTCTAATACCGCATACCGTCTAAAGACGTATATTTTTGGGGGTTTTGCTTGTGCTTTATGCAAACTGCGAGGAAGCTACTCTGTAGAGGTGACTATTATCGAAAACAATAAGTTGAATGAAGTTAGATTAGAAAACGCATGCAGGAATATTTTGACACAAATTTATTGTAATTATTGTAACAGACGAAATGGAGAATTTTATTGTAATATATTTTAATCCATATGAATCGTTTTTGCGCACCCAATTAGAAACCTGGATACACATCGGCCACACACTCTAGACGCACTCTGGCTAATCAGATTCATCAGCGCCTCAGGCGGTGAATTTTGTTACTGAATCATTTCGGCATTTCTGAGCGGGAAGTTTTCTTGCCTTTTGATAATCTACAATAAATTTTGATCATAGAGAGTACCAACTTAGAATTCCCAATAATATTCCATTAATCTCGTTTCTGGTGTAGTATATATAAACCTTAACTCCTCTTCCCTTGTCTGTAGGAGTATGAGATGAGGATGATATGATGCCTGTCTTTGATATGACAGGGGAATTACAAGGGTGCCGAATACCCTTGCTGACGCACCTCTCCGAGGGGGGTGATGAATGATCAATGAATGTTGTGGTGAATCCCATTTCTGGTGCAGTATTTCAAACAAATGTAATCTGTCTTATTATTAAAATAATTGTCAGTAATTTGAAAAGTGCGGTGTAATTTGTTCAATGAATTGGCGAGAAACTGGTTTTACTTCGTTATTTGGGAATGTCTATTTACATAAAGACTGAGTTTCCCCCGTGACGCGTGGACACTAAAATATTTACTATCTGCTCTTTTAGGAAAAAAGTTTGCCGACTCCTATAACATACTATTAATCCTAATAAATAGGATATAAATTATCCCAAATAATAAAATTCCCACGACAACCATTGTATATAGACACTGAAAGAATACTCCACACATAGTGCAGTATTTAATAAATTAGATTTTAATTTGTATTGACTTAGTTTAGGAAACAATTCTTATTTGACTAACACTTGAAATAAGAATGCAACGACATCTTTTCATTTGCTTTTCGTCGAATGGTGGTGCGTAAATACTCAGCAATAATTTTTTCCGAACAGCTAACTGTCTGCATTGGTGTATTGAGAATTCAAAACAAAAATACTTCGACATATTTTATTGCAGAACTGTAATTTCAGTTCACTCCAGTTGATCTCCAGTTGGTACATTTTGATCAGTCCCAGTAATGTGTTGTACGATTTCATTGTCAATAATATATCACGCCAGTGTTCATTATTTTTAATATCGTCTTCGTTTAACAAAACTCGCTGTTTCCTCGTAATTTTCATATACACATATGAATTGAAGATAGTATGCATATGCTCTTTCACAAACACTTCTTTTAAAACAAAGAAAATCGTCAGGTGAAATTTTTCGACACAATTTCTTTATCGTAGTTTGTACTTGAAAACATTGTCTGTTTTCACACTTTTTTACATCAGACTCCCGCACCTGTATCGGGATTAATCCACCCCCTGACAAATTGTGTATTAGATGTTAGTTGAGAGTTAACAATTGTTAAACATTTTCCGTAAAAATGTGTAAATTTATTTTCTTTCTGGGGGAGGGTTTGGGATGTATGTTTCCCAATGCCTTGCTCGAATACCACCTTTATTCTTAGAATCTATCTTCCTGATAAAACCGTAACTTTTTAATACCTTTCCTGTGTTCATCACGATCACCGTTATAATATCCTCGTGCTCCTTCCTTTACTACACGTAATCACCGTCGCCGATGTTCCACTAGTATTGAGTTAAATTCATTATTATAACAGACAATTGTCGATTAATTGTCTTCTATGATTGTGATAGGTTTACAAAACGAGGTCGTGGACTTTTAATCCCGCATCAACGCCCACGCTTATCGAGACTGCTGTAAAGTGCATACTGGTGTGTACCTGTGTCATTTAGACCATACCATGATGCTGTACTCATCTCCTCTTCGTACAGAGACTAAGAAATCTGTAAATAGTAACTTTCGGTGAACATTATCTTTGGGGGAGAGGGAGGGATGTTTGACTCCCCATGTTTCCTCACCGTTCTAAAACTTATTGCAAAAAATATGTTAACTAGTCAACTTACAATTCATTTGCTTATCTATGATTTTCACTCGTTTTTACATTTTCCTTACTAAAAGTGTGTTATTCATGAATGCAAATATTATATTGAAATATGCAAAGTTAATATTAATTTTGTGGCCCGAAATCCCAATTGCCATGAAAGACAAAATTTTCAGAATAATTTAAAAAATATATATCACGCTTAGACCCAGTAGTTACAAATTTCCCAGGATGGTATTTGAGATAAATCGAATTTTATATAAATTACTATGGATCTATTAACTTTAAATTTATACAAAAATTGGTAACTTTTAAAATAAAAATAATTTAAAGTAGCTACATTATTTTGTTAATTTTGTTATTACTTTGAAATCTATTAAATGAATTTAAAATAATTATATATATTATAATAATATATTAATTTAATAGTAAGTTGTTTTAATTACATAAACTAGACATTTTCGAAACGCAATCGTTCCCGTCTCATCCATTACCCGACACCATTGCATCTGCATCTCGAACAGCTTGGAAAACCTGCCTTAAATCTTCGTAAACAAACCCAGAAAACGAGAACAATGTACTCAAGTGATGTTGACATAGTTTAAACGACGCCTAAGAAAGAACAACCATTATTAGGTAGGCCATGGAAGAACATCGAGGGGTACTGTTATTCCGTTGGCGGTTGTGATCACGTTGCTTCTTCTACCTTGTTGACCCAATTCTCTGACCCTTCCATCACTTTCTCGGTGAATGTATAATGCAACAGGCAATCCATGGCAGCTGTAAGTAGTCCTGTGCTTTCGCCCAAACCGTTTTGCTCTTAAGATGCAAATAGCTGTATCATTTTCGTCAGTGCAGGGATCCAATTCGCGTAATGCTATTACATGTCTTGAGTGAAAGGGGATCAGAATTCAGAGTTTTGAATTTGTGTGTTGTATCGCGAGCTACGTTATTTTTCACGATGGATAAAGTGGATTACGTTATATCCAGTTTCTTTCTTATTGTATTAGAGCTAATTTTTTCAAAGAATTATCAACTATTTTTTGTTGGATTCTTTTCTACATTTTTCCCTACTTCCTACATTCTTTCTCATGCTAAACATAATTTAAAATTCAATGTATATTGTACACAATCGTGTTTTCGGTTTCACTCTGGTGAGTTATAAACTCAAGAGATATGTATAAAAATGTAGTACATTTTAAAGAAATTAGAGTAAAAATTTTCAGACACAATTATTTCACATCAGACACAATCATTTCCTTTCCTGAAAGTCGGGAAAGTATGTGTAAATCGAACGATTATAGAAAATGCAAGGTGTCAACTGTTATCGAGAAAATCTGACATCGGAAACACTTTTTTTGTGGGGGTGGCGGGAAAATTCTGGCAAGTTTTCAACCTTATAATGAAATGAATTAAAACAAAAGGTTTTTAATGGTTGAAAGATATATTAGACGTTAAAAGCTTTTTCAGTCATATCGTTCCTATCATACAGTACTAAAAATATTAAAAACACAATATTAAAACAAAAGAAAATATTTTGGAGGATAACAGAAACAGGGTAAGAAGCTGTGAAACGAACATATGTTTCCTCTGCAAATAGATAAATAAAGAAAAAAAAAATCATCAAACCTCTTCGAACGAAAGTACTTCGTCATTTCTTGGGAGAGGGGATAAGGCAAGAGAGGAGAGACGGACTTCGCGATTGGAACGGGTGCCATATCCCTTAACTACACCACTCCTTTATTTCTTTTATCTGTGCGTGTTTCAATAATCATCACAGCAAAACACATTTGATTTGATTTAATACCCACCTACGTTGCTATTTTTCTTTATTTCGAATATTATTGATATTCCTATCGTAGATCTGAAGTTTTAAATTTTTATTCGTCTGAATATTGTGAGAACTTGTGTTTAATCGCGCATCGAAGTCTCCAGTTGTTTTCAGTATGTCCCAGGCAGCGCTGGTCTCCGTTGTTTTCCAGAGTGCGTGAATAAAGTGTGGCTGATCATCGAATGCCGCCATTTTTTGGTCAAATTGACACTTTATTTTATTATACATATGAAGACTATCTTTAAAAGAAATTAATTAGTTATGTATCATTTTATTTTTAAAACACGCAAAAGTATGATGAATTGTTTTGCATTCCCTCCAACATGACGGAAAAATGTCCGAAACCTGGACCCACATTGGCCACACTCTCTCAAGACTCACTCTGTTGTTTTCACTCGGAGCGCGTTTGTTTGTCTTCCGAGTTACCAACACTGTGTTTGTTTTCTGCTCTAGTCGGCGACGAGGATAAGACGATCTCGGATCATGGGATGAACGTTTCTCTGCATCCGGGAGCATTGGCACCCTCTTCTGAGGAAAATATGCACGTGATTTGTGAAGCCATATTTACTTTAAAATGAATAAAAGAGTGTGATGTGAAAGTAAATTTTTAACTTATTTTAACCAAGGATTATATTAATTTGTATTTTACACCTTAACTTAATGTTTTAATTTTGTAAAGTAATCATGTTCGAACAATAATTTCAATAACATTTTCCAATTTTTATATGATATCAATGATGAATAATAATGGAATTGTTTCTGTTTAGGATCTGACATGTATTCATGGCCGCTTAATCCATTTTTGCTAATGCTACCTTTCGTGTTTCTGTATGGTTAAGAAAAGAAATGGTGGATAAAAAAATGAAGTGAAGGGTGAAACAACATTCATTAATTGTTTCGCTAGAATCAAATTTACGACCTGTGAGTTGTTGCGTGAAAATAGGAAACATTAATATCGGAAAACCTAAAATAATTTGACACCCATTAGAAGAAAAACAATCATTATTGTGCTGTACTAATTTTTGTGTATAATAAATCATTTTTTAGATTAATATTCGAACTATCCAAATTATGGTTTAATTGCATTACTTCTCGTCAATTAATTCATAGGACAAATACTACGTTATAAAGTAATTGTGAATTTTATGTAATTATTTTCATTGCCTGTCTTCTTAGTCATCTTTCCCACCTTTGTTCCACTGATAAACCTTCAACAAATTGTATTTTATGTCTGTATCACTGAGAAAGTATTGTCTACTGAAGTAGATTGTAGGAATTGCTCAATTTTTTTTAAAAACTTAATTCAGTTGTTTTTTGTTGTTGTTGTTTTTTGTGGTAGAATGATACTGACACTCAGAGACTTTTCGATAGGAGTCCCGAGAGTCCAGCTTTTGAAACAGTCAACTAAGTACAACTCATCAACATGGTCAAAATTAAGTCTTTCATTAATTTATCCTCAATTAAAACTCAAATCTCTTATGCGAAAGTAGGTCCTACATAATAATAAAAGCATCCTGCTACAAATATCGTATTATCTTCTTTGCAATTACTCGTTTTTCTCTGTTGCGATCGCACTGAAAGTGCAGTGTAGAGTTGTGCGAGATCTATCAGTTTTGCTGCAAGGTCAAGATGATAGACATAATGTGGACGCACCTTCTAACGATGATGGGGCCTATCTCCGGAACTGTTCTAATTCTGCAGTAAATGGTTAAATTTTTGTAACAGAATTAATTGCTTCGAGAATATTTTAGTAAATTGGATAACCGTATTTGTGTTCTGACAATTTTCCCTGTAGAAGTGTTCGAGTAAAAATATTCTTTTTGTTTGTCACGACTCAAAAACTCCATGGTCTCATCGTTTCTAATAGTTTGACTCCTTTCAAATGTTAACAATTTTTTTGAAGGAATCCAAATTATGCCTGCGCATTTGGAAGCGCATGAAAGCGTATCCAATATTTTCATCTCCTTATAAATGGGATGGGGGTGAGTTCCTCACCTGAACATACCTGGCTTGGGAAGTGGAGGATGCGCACCAGATCCTCAGTTCGTCTTGACCTTCCTCCGTGTTCAAAGGCACGCGCTTCTCCGCTGAATCACCCACGAAAAGAGATGGAGGCACCGAAGAAAAAAGAAAAACTGCCAGAGAAGCAAGCATTTTTCAAAAGAGAAAAAATTGTTCCATCCGTGGAAGAGCGTCCATTGTGCACAATCTTTTGTTTTACACGTTCTCTCTCTCAAAATTTATTTCCTAAGACCTGATGGAAAACAAACTATATTTTGCTTTAGCTTTAAAATTACTCGTTGGGTCATGTACAATATGGATAGGAAACATGAGTATTGTAATTAAATAAAATATAAACATTTTAAAGGGTATGAAACCCTATATCATTGAATAAATGTAAGTAAATGAGTAGTTCTTCCCTTTAGCAGAATGAATTATATGAAATACTTTATTTATATAATTTGTTTTACTAATGGGAAGTACCGTTTGTTTATTCATTATGTTAACCTTAATTCATGTAACTTTTGAGAGCAGCCTGTACTACTTCTGAAATACGGGTTAGGGAATGGTGAACATTTTTGCTAATAGAATTACTACCTCAATATTCATAATTATTTGCATTTGCTTTATATAACTTTACCCGCAAATGTGATATGTACTCCTTAAATTCTGCTATGAAAATATTGATAAGTAAATGGCAATATTTTCGTCTACCATTATAGTATTATGACGACTTTATATTCGAACCTTTAAGTAGACGTCAACTTCAAAGTTGGTAGATAAAATTAAAATACTAATAAAAACAAATTTTATCATTGACTGTAATTTTTAAGAAAACCATCACTAGTTCACAGTTATCCGTAAGTATTTATTAGTACCAAGATTACTTCATTGTAACTTGTACAATAGTAGTAAATTAATAATACATTTAATTTCAAAAAGGTAATTACAAACTACGCATGTCTATCTGGAGGACAATAAAATTTACTCTCCAGAAACGAGCAAGGGACCACCCCATCAATTCCAATTAATGGCCTTAAGACAGAAAATAGATTAATTTCAATCCTGAAATATTGTAGACGACAAAAATTTATTTGAACGATAAGAATGTAAAAATGATATTGCCGTAAAAATTATTAAATTTATTTAAGTCATTTTAAGAATAGAATGGATATGAGGTGTTAAAGCTTGAGCTTTCAGCGAAATCATATTAATGTCCTAATACAGAGATCATATTAATGTCCTAAATCATAATACAGTCCTTGGAAACTTTTTTTTTCCATTTTATCGTAGCCGAACCCATCTTTGACGGCCGTGCCTACAACAAAGTCAGTACACAGCTCTTTTTTACGATCATAATCACCTTCACAATTTGAGGAGATTCACATCTTAGTCCATGTCTATTCCGTCTGTCTTAGCTTTGTCTTTGTCTGTTCTATTGTCTCAAATACATTCTTCTCATGATAGGTTCGTCGCTCTTTCCGTCTCCTCATACTTTCCTCCTCCTCGTTTTAATATACCCGGAATCACCGCTATCTGTGTCACGTACTCTCTGTACACCATGTATATCTCCTCTGTCTTCACGACATATTCATTTCATTCTATCAGCCTCCTCCATCCAGTCATCCCTAACTTCTTCTTATACCGTGCTTGTTCTTCTCCATAAATCTCACTCCCACGTATCAGATGCTCTATTCTTTCCTCCCCTCCTCCAAGCATACAGTTTATTTTTCCCTTATTCCTCGTGTTCGTAGATAATCGTTAAATTTCCATGTTCGTGTTTTTTGATTTGGTAAAACGTACATAATGACACCGTTACGTTGCGATGCTTCATCTTTTAATAAGTTATGTCGGGCAAACTTGTTCAGTGCATAGCCCGATACTGCACTTGGACCTTGCTGACCTCTGCGGCGCCGTAGGTATCAATGTGCTCAACTTGTGCCTCTTCTTGCTGCACTCTGGTGATTATCGGGCATCGCCACTCTGTCGTCGGCGCAGCACGTGTGCATCCGGAAAGGAGTAAACACGTAACGGGACTGGAGCCCACTGGCCCAAAGTGTGTGACGCACCGGCGAGGGGATCGCTGTGGTACGCAATACTTCTGCACGTCCCGGATAACACCGCTTCGTGCTGGATCGGAGACGTAACGACTTCTGAAAGAATCTGGATTCCTTGTATCTCTACCTACAGTTCTGTACTACCATGGCCGTCACATTCAATGTATAAGACAACTTGGTAATTTTACCGGATCACATTGCTGTGTTACAATTTAAGAGAAGAAAGCAAGGGGTTTCCCGCTATATCTCTGGGACTTTGTGGTGAACAGACTTCTTGGCCTCAACACGAGAAGAAGATTATGTGGCCCGAATCAACTTTGATCACACTGACCCGAGGAGAAACCCGATAATGAATTAATCCATGATGAGTGGGTTTGGGAGTAAGGCCAGATGAAAAAATGATTTTTCCGGAACTCGAAACCCGGGCCAGACGTCAGTTTTCCAGAGCTCCATCCACTGAGCCACACGATCTTCCATATTTAGATGGATAATTAGTTTATACCTGACGACGACTCAAATCACGAGACGAAACGTTATATTTCTAAATAACGAAATAAAAATATATTCACACACACACACATACACATATATATATATATATATATATATATATATATATATATATATATATATATATATATANGTGTCAACAATTGTATTTAAATTAAATTATTTCTACATACAATATAATGAAAGCAAGTGTTTGATGATTTATTAAGAAAGCCTTTCGACAAAGTATAACAATAATTAATATCGAATACCTCATGTAAATGAAAATGCTATACTGCGTAAATTAAATTATGAGCTGTTGCTTCATTCTTTTATTTTGAGCGGTGGAATTTGAATTAAGCAATAATCATAATTTTTAAAATTATCATTCTATACATTGTACATTTCACCAACAGCACCCGGTAGAACCAAGATGTGTTTCGGTTCTCAGTTATTTGAGTTTCTGTAACATTCATGGTTTGTTAAATCCTTCGTTCCCAACGTGCCACTGAACCGAAATGTGCGGGTTCGATTCCACTCTTACTACTGGGTGAGGTTTTCAGCTGAGATTTTCCTCACCTACTCCACACGAGTGTCGGGGCTGTACATCTCCCGGAAAACTCCTTTTCCTTCACAAAACGTTGTTGGATGATCTCGTGATCTGAACCTTAAAAAATAAAATACATATTTATAGATCTAGTAGAATCGGCGCGGGGGGTTGTCTTCTGCTTCGGGCATGCTGTAAAATAGAGATTGCACGCTAACAATATTATAAATTATCTTTAAAATTCAAGATCAATTGTTTGAGTCTTTAGTACTTGTTAGGATCGCCTGACGTGTTCATGTTGAAAATATATCCAAACGTTTCTGTGGTGTTTGATGCGTTTAATTCCTTAGGATTGCATGTCTGTAGAACGGATGAGCGATGCGTTCACGGCCTGAAGAACGCTGGCTTGACTAGCATAAGCCGCGTAACATTGCTCCCGTTTCATCTTTACTGTAAATACAGCATGAACTAGCATTCCTGAAGATGATGACGTAGCGCGTTCTCAACAAAAAGAAGAAGTTGCTTCGCACCTGTTAAACACTGATTTCCCTTTCGTGGAAAATTCACTAACACTGCCTTCTGCCAGTCTCAAGTATAACATTTGTTGTACGGACTTGGTGTAGCCAATAAGTCAAGGTTTCTTTTGTGTGGTACGTGGCGATGCTTCTCAAAAAAATTTTGCGGATATATAATGTTTTGTAATTATTATCCTGGGGTTCCTTGAGCAATTTGTTACATTTTGGAGTCCTAGTTCATACTATAACTTATTAAATAATTTTAATTAAATAAAATGGATTGAAAGGTCTCTCAAATGTTCATGGCAATGGTAAATATCTGGACGTTATTATGGAGAAATACGTTAACATGATGAATGTTATAAATGCTAAAAGTATAAGTAAAACTTAGAACACAATGAAAGTTGTGAGTTACGAAAGTTCTTTACATTCATAAGTTAAAAAAACTTAATTTTTTTTACTAGAATCGCCTTTGACATTAATTGTTGTTTAATTACTGTATAGTTGATTTTTTTATTTACAAAAAAGTCGCGAATTCCATCAATAGATTTCCAGAAAAATGTGATTCTCTTTTACAAAATGAGAATCACATTTTTCTGGAAACCTATTTGATCCTACTCTACACTTCGCCAACGGGTGGTGTAATGGTTAACACCCTTGCGATGAAAGCAGGAGTCCCGTGTTCAATTCCCGGTTCGTCGCCATTTTCACCTGACAATGTTATCACAAATCCAGTAAGATCTTTTACCTGGGATACTTGGTTTTTTGTTGTTGTTTTTCTGCAGAAAATGTTAAGAAGGGTGCAGGCAATCTGCAATGTGTGTAAGCTGACTGTTAAATTAGCAGACAGCTATTTCGTAATGAGCATAACGTTGAGTCTCCCACTGGTTCCAACTGAGTTTTTCAACCAGGGTTTTCCCCGTTAATTCCACACTGTATCGATGCGGTACCCAATTCATCAGCAATCAGAAATCTTTCCTTCTCAGTTGGTTAGATGGAAGAGCTGACATCGTGACTGTGCCTCACCATTAGTTATATAAGAAATAAAATGAAACCAATAATAATTATCATATTTTGACATCCATTATTTTTTAGCGGGGAATGAGTGTTGCTACTCAAGAATGGCATTAACAGAATTGAGGCACGAATATAGAAAATATTCCTTGTGTCAAAAACTATGTTTTCACAAGAGAAACAAAAAACTGATTAAACACCATAATTGATTATGAAAATTAAGGAAATATCATATATGTGTAATATTACAACTAATGGTATTTAAAAAAATAAGTTTTATTTAAATTTAACATGTTCTGTTGAAACTATTATAATAAATAAAGTAATTAAAATAGGGAAAATATTCAAACTGCCACATGCGATTCACTAAACAAACATTCCAAATACAGAGGTCAGAACTGAAATGTGCTTAGATAAACATTTTTCCTGCCGTGACGATAAATGATTGAGAAAACAGTAAAAACTAGTAATGTTGATATTCCTGACTTGAATTGCGTAATAAATGTTAGCCTCCCGACGCCTATGCTTCCTTGTAACCGCCATATCGATTAAACCACCAACAGAAAGCGCTTAATAAACCGATTACCACAGCATTGACTTTGCCTAAAAGGATTTTTTTGCACGTAGAATCTTTTCTATTTCCATGCTTCAATTTACAATAGAAAGTCACCATGTTGGTGAAAGAGTGATATACGTAAAATATTAATATATAAATGACATATTTTGATCCGAGCGCAGATTCGTCACTGAAATCTTCATGATTAACCAACCCAAAACTTGCATCCGTTTTTCGCTATTCAGATGTTGATCCTGCAAATTTTAGTGAGATTCGTTTTTACTCCGTCACAATGTCACCTGACTGTTGGTAGTACTCGTACAGTGATATTCTACTTTTACCTCGTTTCGCTCGGCAGAAGTAATTCGCGACTCTCACTGCGTAGGCACTACCGTTAAGCACCGGATTTCTGAACGAGTTTTTGAGCTCTATAGGTTTCGAAGAATAATTATATCATGTTTTAATTCTTTTTTTCTTCATTAAGTTACAACTCATACTCTCCCACCATCTGCACCTGGCAAGAAGTAATTCTCATTACTTTATTAAGGGAAAAATAATTTACGACCTAACGTTTTTTTTTTTGTATTTGTACTCTATTTTGAGCTGAAATACAATGTTGTCTTCTACTTTACTCTATGTTCATATAGTACTATGTAGGAATATTAGTATTATGGTTTAGAAGTATTTTAATAGTAGCGTATTTTACAATATCTTTTGAAACTTTGACATCTTCAATTACTGATAATTTTTAAAGTTTTGAGTGTGTCCTCTAAGTAATGCTGAAAGTTCACTTATATTTGCCAGAATTAATACAGTGGTGAACATAGGTACCAGATAGGCAACGATGGTAAATATATTTGTTTTTGCTAGTTTTTGTAATCAAATTAATCATTATAAATCTCTCTTTATGCATAATCGTTCTTGAGTAATTGCATCAGGAACTAATGTGACTAATCGCGACGGGTCAGGAATCGAATTTTTTCTCCTTTTCTCTCCATATCTTAAACAGAGACGTGATATAATTAACAATAACAGGAAGGTGGGTGCAATCCACTTAAACCTATTTCCTTCTTTTCTACGTCACTGACCTTAGAGGACTATTCATAGAACTTCTCAAAATATCTTTTAGTTTTTATTATTTAATTTAAATTTAAATTAAGTAATTAATTAAAAAAAATGCATTCAACCATATAAATTTTCAAACCAGTTTCATTAACACAATCTTATAATAGTAATTTTGTATCAGTAAAGTTCAATACAAAAATTTTTAATGACCTGAAAGTTTTGTTACTTCTTTCATATTGGTTTTGTTTTTACCTCAAATATGTGTATTTCTTACACTTCAAAAATCTTATATTTTTGTTTTTTGGTTATGAGAGGTGGTGGGAAGAATCGCCCTCTGAATCCATCTCTGGAGTGGTAAAGTAAACATATATCTCTGGAGTTTTTCCAATCTTCACGTACGCCGCAGGAGTTGGAGTAAAAAGTTGTGCCGGTAGAATATTTCAGTCTCTTCCTTCAATAGCGGAGCAGTCTTCTGTACGAGTTCGAACGAATTCTGACTCGTCTTGCCACTTACAAATGTGGCTGTCGTGAAACATCCCGACTGACATTTTATTCGAATTCTGTGTGTTCGAAACCCGAGTACTCAACACACGCAGTGGGATTTCGTGTTTTTCCAGATCCCTCACAGTATCCGCTGCAGAAGTTACAGTTAAACTCTCCGAGAGCAATAAATTCTTTCTCGCCGTATGCGAAGGTCAAAAATTCCTCTTTGACTTTCTTCAACTGTTTTCGTGAGTAAATGTGTAGACGGGAGACGAATTTCAGAGGGAAAATTTAACAGCACATTCGTGAAGAGGCAAAACAAACTCTAACAAATCAGATCATTACTTGTGATGGTGTCGTTTTCGTTCTACGATTGCAATGATATTTGGTTTTAACAGTTGAAAAATGGTACAGATTACTTTTTTTCACTTATCTACTTTTAGTCACAAGAGACAATACATGAAAATCGTCTCAATATCTTAAATAATGTGCCCTCTCTGCCATTTAATTTCTTGGAGATGTCCGTCTGTAATCCCGTCAATAAAACTACGAAATACCTCTTATCGTTCTTTAACAAGTTAACATATATCCACAGCCTCTCTGGTGACTCAAGTGGTAGCGTTATTGCTCATCACCAAGTCATCTCTGGTTCAATTCCCGGTGGGGCAGAAAAAAAATTGTATCTTTTCACATTAATGTCCCAGTTCATATAGCTGTGACTACTGAAAAGTGAACCCTCATTCCTCTATCATCACCTCCTTCTAGCATCAATAATAATCCTCCTACTAACCCCTCCACGTGGACCAAGTTGTTGGTAAACCCAGCTAAGCGGCCCACCTACTAGCAATAACTTACCGCCCAACTTCTACCTCCTATTGCTCTCCTATTGCTCCATGTAGAGAAGCTTCAATAACACGCTACATTTCCCACTTACAAATACTAGAAAATATGTGTCAAGTTATGCTACCTCCGTTATTAGTTCATTCCTCTTTATCTTCTTCAGATATCTCACCTTTTCGTCACCATGAGATTCATACTCCCATAATTGATGCTCAACCGTTTCAGTATACTCTCGACAGACGTCGATAAATCAAAATAATCTGCAAAGCACATCCTGTGTTTTGCTCTCCCAAAAATCGCTAAGTTCTTACTCCCGTTAAAATGTGACACAGAGATAAGAAAATTATATTTCTTGGAGATGTGAACATCGTGCGAAATGCATTAAATACACTATAATGTGTGTACTGTGTAGATGCAATAATATCTTAAGTAAGCGTTGTAATGTATTTTATCATAAAATGATTTATGAAAAAAAATTTCACACATAAAAGAGTACAGGATGAAAAAAAATGTGTGAATGTGTCTTTTAAACTATTGTCTGAAACCTCTATTAATTTTTAAAATATATTTTATAGAGATCTCCATACATTCTGAAGAGATTTGAAAATATTTGTTCTCGATTTTCGTCCTCACCACCGTTACCAATTTCGTCAAGGATATGCAGGCTGACGGCGGACATGCTACTCTCGAACAGAGACAATCGAGTTCACAGCTCTTATGATTTTCTTTATGAATAACATTTTTGTTAGAACTTATATTGTCATTATTTGTTACAATTATCCGTAAAACTAACATAATCATATCCATTAATACATAGATGTCGTAGAAAATTTTAGTTCCTTTTCTGCATAACCGGACGGTGAAAATCACACAAATGATGTAACTTGCTTTGAAGAATTAAAAGTCGATTTCCTATTGTTTCTTTTTCCATCTTTTTCTTTCCAAGATAACAGCATTTATAAATTACACCGAGAAAAGAAGCTACTTGACTCATTTATTTGGAAAGTATGTAACTTGTTTTCTCGAGTCCTGACAATTGACAGCTCTGATGCTGGTATAAACAATATTCGCAAGGAGAGGTACGAGAGGTACATGACGCTCCATTATGCGTTATCACATACTTGTCATAACTGTTCTGATTTCCTGTTGACATTGTTAATGCTAAATATGTAACCGAATGAAACTTGCCTGCAACTAGAAGATGGTGGAAAGTGCTATCTGCCATATTATCCTGGTAAATAAAATAGTCTCGCTAAAAAAAATAACTTTCATATTATCGTACAGAATGTCAGTGATATTAAATTTCCTGGGTGATTTAATAGCAAGGGTTTAGCTGGTATAAAGTAATATACAACGAAGATAATTATACTTTTAATGATGTCAGGAACATTAGTCGGCATGTCCAATATTTAACATGTACACCCTTACACACATTTCATAACAGGTGCATCATAGCCTCATATATTACCTCTTATCAGAGAGTGCACGTGTTCCAACGCAGTGTACGTCCATGTACACATGGATCCTCCGAGGCGATAAGAAGCGTGTGACAAAGAGGTCTCGGTGGAGGCAGTTGACACGGAAGCAGCGCAGTATTTAGGCCGCGTAGCGGACCTTCTCTCGCGTAGATTCCGGGGAGGGTCGCGACCTCAGCTGCTCTTGGCGGCCACCACTCACTGCCTTCTGGACCACAGAAGACCACTACTCGTCCGACCACTTGGAACAGCTGACTCCCAACCGATAGTTTGCTTCCGTCAGGTGTTGCGAACAAAGTCGTGTGTTCTTTAAGTACAAGGAGAAAGTAGTATACTTTTTATGAATAGCTGTAAGAGTGTAAACGGTCACGTCGAGGTCGTGGGTTTGATTCTCATGCGAATATTTGTTTCAGAATTCTATCGTCTTTGTTTGTTCTCAAATTTGTTGTGTTTATTTATTTTTCTTACGCAACGTTTTGTCTCAAATGTAAAAACTAACTTAGCGCATAGAATCCACATAATTTATGTCGAATTATTTAAAATTATAAATAATATTGGTGGAAGAAATGAATGAAAATTTGTTTAAGAAATATTTCAAATGTATGTTGTTAAGAAGATAAATTGGAGAATGTATCCCCCTCCTCCTACATTTTGTTTGAGATGTGATTTTATTTTAAAATTATTTATAGTATTGGTCCCAGCATTATATTTTTTTCCCCTTAGTCTTTCGTAATTTTGTTTTTAATTCTCTTTCCTCAATAATATGTAATAAAACTTCTTATCATCATTACTCTATGGTTAACAGGATATACGCCTGGTATACTTTAAAAATTCAAAACATTCCTTCAGTATCAGAGTGTTTTTTCTTCCAAATACCCGTGAACTTCAAAATATTTTGTCTGGGTAGTATAAAACAACTAATGTAATCTAAAATTCTCAAAACATAGACAGGATATTCCAAAAACCTACACAAATTCAGATTGTTAGCATTAACGTCAATACATCGGTGAGTTACCATCAATACATAGGTTATATACGTTTTCTTGGATCGTTAAAATATTTTTACAATTTTAAATAACTTGAAAATTTGTGACCAGGAACACTCGAAAAAACTTCATCAATTAATTTTAGAGAAAATGAATATAAATCGATAACGAAAATATGACATGTATAAGTTATTACTAACAACTTCAACAAAAAATCGTCATATACTTGATTGTTAATCTTTTATTAGATTAATTATATACCATTCATCTTACCCTCGTTCCTATTTCCACGAAAAGTTTGCATTCACTGACCATAGGCAACCGTGAACACTTCCGAAAATCTGTAACATCAATTATAAGCGATTTTTTTGAAGAAGAGTGGTGGAAATAGATACTTCTTACTATTGATACATGCAGAAACCAATTATTGTCTTGTATTTTGGGTTTAGAATGGTGATCCGGTGTAATGATAATTCGGTTTTATAAATATTACTTTTGTTTAAGAAAAAAATAATACTTTATGAAATGCGAGCAAGAATAACTGTCATTGAGATAATAATTAGTGGTTCATGCTCAATAATAATTTTTATTCAGTTCGATTTTAATAATTCTAAACTTGATAAGAAGAAACAGTTTTTAATTGGTTTTTTTATATTAAAATCCTTCATCTTGTTCTTGATCTCCGAATTCATAATGGGATTTCGTAGATTTTTGCGTATAGGTCATATATAAACCACTCAATGTTTACTTGCCAACGTTTCGATGTGATTCATAACATATCAGGGCTTGTAATCCTCGCTCCGTATATATTCATTCTACACACATACTCAACCTAACATTCGCCTCATTACACCCTTTCAAACCAGGTTTTAACTACATACTACTACACACACTCAAATAAAACGTTGGCAAGTAAACATTGAGCGGTTTTGTATATGACCTACACGCAAAAATCTACCAAATTTCAATATTAAAATATTTATTTAAGCTCTCCTAAAAACTTTATTTAATAACAATTTGTTCTCAAATATGTTCATAAAAATGGCGTAGGTAAAACTAAGTTGTAGGGCCTAAGAACACCCATTGCTATAACGTAAGAAGATAATTTTGGCGTCAAAATGCTTGGTGAATTTCTTGTTTGACCCTCTTTGCACCTCGCGAAAACCACAGCATCCAGCTGCAAAGCACGTGTTAAAGTCGCAAGGTCATGCGTAACTCAGATCTCAACGGGATTTCAGAGGAATAAGAAGAAAATTATGTGGTACTCCGTTATGACTCGGGTATAATTTTGGTGGAATTTTAATGTACCATCACGTTTCGTTAATTGAAACTGAAATACGACTACTTACGTTTTACTGATTGAATGCTTGCTTTTTTTAGTCTCATCATCATTATGGGGTTGGCTTATGGATTATTGAATGCCTAGAAATTTGATTTCCAGAAGAATCACACTCTTATGTTAATTTTTAAAATAGTTGTGCCTTTTAATTATTTACTTTGTTTAGTCTCATCGTAGAGCTTGCTTATTGCTTATTGAAGATCTAGAAAGTTGTTTTCCAGAAGAATCATACTCTCATGTTAATTTTAATATAGTTGTGACTTCAGTACACATAACTACTGGAGATGTTTTTGAGAAAAAACAGTTCTGAAATCTTATTCCCGAACACGTGTTTGTGTGAATGCGTCCTCTTGATGAAATTAGGAAGGATATTCTTGATACAATCTTCTCATGTATAAATACACTGGACGGACGGAATCTTTAAATGTCCCCTTAAGTGCTTGTATAAATATGAAAAGGGAACTACTGGGACCTGAATAAACGTATTCATTCACATAAGTGTTTCGACAAAGAGCGCCGTAGAAGAATTCCGATGAATTACTGCTATCATTTGTATTGTGCAATTTCAGAGTATCTATGTGTGGACGTGAAAACAAAATTTTGAAGCTATGTGAGTCAAACGATGTCGTGTGAGGGCTTCGTTTCCGATTGAGATTACATTGTGTGTGCTTTCCGCAATATATCTGTCGCTCATCGTATCTTTCCACCTTCCTGATCTGTCCTAACCATCTCACCTACTCTTTCGCTATCAATACATTTCACACCTTATCATCATGTCACAATACGAGTATTGCTCCAAAAGAACGAACGTACGATCTCGACTGTGGAAGTGAATGCGTCGTATGTTTCGTGTTTTTAAATTGTTGCTACGATATTGTATGAACGTTTTAGCTTTGATTCCAATGGCACCCAGCTGAGGTAGAACGTAGAAAGTTATGATTTTAATTAATTTTTGTGTTTTTGACGTATTTCTCGGTAGAAAAGAACTCGTGTCTTCCGCCACCTATCCTCCACAAAATTTTCTCTACGAGCGTTACGTTATTCTGTGCTTCTCCTACCACTTTCATCGACAATCCTTCATCGTGTCGTCGGTTTCCGCCTTGAATTTCACGTTGTCTTTTCCTCCAGCTGTTGCTTCCTCGACACCTCCTCCTCTTCAACTATCATCGTCTCTTTCCGCCGCCGCCATCTCACCGTTGGTCCTTGTCTCTATTCATAGCGTTCGCCGCGTGGGGGTGGTAGGGTGGAGACTCCGCGTGGGACCGCGGGGGCGGATGTCTTCGTCTACGTCGAAGACCGCAAGAGCGCTGGCGGCTGCTAGAGTCCTAAATAACAAGAGAACAGCCACGGACGGAAATATAATACGGAATTCCTCAAACTTCCTGAAAATACTACACGCATTTTCTCATAGTGGTAATCAGCTGTAGTTGGCCAGCGCAGTGGACACTTTCTCCTTTCTGCACCAATCAGAGGCATAACGTAGTGACAACCGTAGCCAAAGGTGTTATGAAAATATGTGCGAAGTAAGTATGACTTTTATGAGAAGTTATGCTCTTAAGTTGTGAACACGTCTGGCGATTCTCTTTTATTAAGGACTCTACCGGTTGTGAGTGCCAACCAGCATTGCTTCGGAACGTCATTGCACGGATGTGTGACGTCGGAACGTAGGCTCACTTTAGGGAGGTTTATGCAGGGATGTCCGTTCAGCTAGCAAACAAACTATGTCAGAATACGTTTCTAACGTGCACATTATGTAGAGCTAATTTGATATAAAAGATGAAAGTTTTAAAAGAAAAAATGGAATGCTGACAATTTTAACAACCTCCAAAGAAATAAAGAAAAGTTATGGTGAAGAAAACGTCTCGTAATGTCTTCAAAGATGGAAACAAGACAAAAAATGCAGTGAATATGTAAAATCATAAATAAAAAGTAGTGCTAAATTATTAGCTATTTAATTTATATTGTAATTATCTATATTATATTGTATTAGTCATTTAAATTGTATTCATCTTTGTATCAATCTATATTTCATGTTTTTTTTTCTTCTAAATTTAGAGTACTTTATTTATTGTATATCTATAATTCCTATAATAGTATAATAATAATTTATTTATTTTCTATTTTTAGTTTCTAATATATTCTATTTTCGCTCTTCTTTGTAAAGATGATTAATCGTCACAAATTCCTTAAAATAAACATAGCCACTCAATATATGTGGCTCGGTAATATTCACCGTTTTACGTTTTGATATAAATCGCAAATCAAACGGTTTCAATAATTTGAGATACTAGGTCACCGCTTGTTGGAATTTCTCGGATCTTTATACCGAAAAAAAGATTAGATGTTGTAGGTTTCTTAATATAAACACTTCCTTTTGAATACAGTTGAAACAATTTTTTTTAGTGAATTTCTTAGATAATGGTTTACTTTTGAGATTATTTTTTTAAGCCGTAAAGAAGGTCATTGCCGTCGGCTTGCTTCTCATACTTTGGATTGGGACATCTAAGATATTCTCGAATTTTAAGTAGCTATAAGCGGAAAGTTTTAGATAATGCAAGAGCTCTACTTACTTCTAAAAAGATACATCTTTTGAAATCCTTTATTATTGATCAATTACATCACATATTCATTGTACATTTTGTAATTGCTTGTTTATGTATATTTTTTAAATTATGCTACATCCATCTTAAGTATTAAATAAATATATTTAAACAATTTATTACATATAATTTGTACAAATTCCAATGCAGTACAATTTTGTAGTAGTAATGTATTCTATGTGATGTATGAAATTGTACGATATATATGAGAAATTATGTTAGGTATAATATAAAACTTTTTGACTAGTTTCTACATACAGTATGGTACACTTAAATAGTTCTTCTATCACTAACTTCTAAAACCGAACATGAATCTTAATCTGTGATAAGTATTATTTATACAAGTAATAAATGTTTTTATTTTTATTTAAGCACTAGAAGAATTTTTACCTTTGATATCTTCCTTCCTCTTTAGTAAACCTAATCACATGCACACTTTAAAAAATTTGAATATCATTTAAATTGATTCATCATTGTGGTTATATATTGCTGTTTTAGTTTAAGGTTCTATTGACTACTCCTTATAAACTGATTATAAAATAATGTGTATCTATTTCAAAGTATATTATCCTTGTCACAATGACTGTTTTACGTACAACTCTTTGCCTAGGAAAGAATAATGTTAAGAAAACATTTAAGTAAATTATTTCAACACATCACTATCCATTTTGAATTACAACTATTTTGTATACCCCAGTAAAAACAAAAATGTTTGTATAAAATCATTGTTTCAAAAAACGTTATTGAATTTCTTAGATGACCATTGAACTCAAGAAAACAAAGGAGACAGATTTGTAAGATCCAATTTTACTGAAGAAGGGGGGGCGGGCGGTGTGCTACGAATGCAAATTTATTTTTGCATTAAAAAATGTGATATTTTGGTTAGTTTCCGTATTTTTGCGAGTGTACATTTTGCTTTTAAAACTTAGAAATATTCATCCCATTATTCTAAGAATCAACTGGAGCAGGAAAATTTAAATAAAAACTCCTCGAAAACTAACCGATGATTCTTTTCGTATTTACATCCCAGAAAGTAAGCGTGACATTAATTTAGATGTCTTTGACCAGGAGTACGTCATCGATTCGGCTATTACCGTTATTTCATTTTTTAACACGTAATTAACAAATGATTGAGCCGTAAAATTACTGGGAAGACTCTTCAAGACACTGGAATATTTCAGAGCAGAGTATCTGGGGGACTTAAAATACTGCAAGAGACGGTTGCGTTGAGCGATGGTGAGGTTACTGCTGAAATCTAAGTTGCTTCTACCATCTCCTGTCAGGAAGGAGAGTTCAGTGAATAAACAGGTATCTTGAGGTAGAGGCACCCACTCTTCCAGTTCACTCAGTCTTTTCATTTGAAAGGAGATTGAAGAAAGATGTGTCATTCACGATGAAATAAATCTATATTAGATCTTAATTGACTCTTGTTTTCACGATGTCTATGAACGAGTGTTATTGTTTCACACATGTACTTCTTGAACCATTACTTCAAGGTTTGTTCTTTAGTGATGTAAACATTTATTTTGTGATGTACATGAGCTCAAAATGTCATATCATCCAAATTATCAATCTTCCACATAGAGATAACTTTAAAACATTATATGTTAACTACGTATTGGAGGTGTTAATTATCCTAATAGATGCATAAGTTATGTTGATATTTGCACGTATATAACATTCTCAATTCCCTATACATGTGAATTAATGTTTTTCTTACACTTGTACATGTATAGATGTGTAAACACGTTTTCAAATTTTATACACTTGTGTATATAAATGTTATATTTACATAGATTCATATATACCAATTCACGTTTGAAGGTATATATAAATATGAGTGTTCATTTAACATTCATTGTTATGTAGATGATCATTCGTATTTTATATCGGTTGTGATGTATATAATCGTTCTCATTTTTATGAACATGAATACACTTACAGGAATGTTATATTTTTATACATATCTGTATATTTAAATGAACCTTCTCACATTGAGAGAGTAGGTCCGAGTTTGAGTTCCAAATTTCTCCAAACCTTTTGAGTGTGATATACCAACCTATGGATGTGATACTTTATAAAATCCGAACTATAAGGTTGGGATGTCATATCCAAAGATTTGGAGAAATTCTTATCTTCCTCTGAATTTGGAACTCATATCAAATCCTAGGGCACTCCAAAGTGTTTTCACGGTGCATTATCATTTGTATGATAACATGTGGATGACGTATCGAACATTAAAGTCTTGCATATATACTAAATGCGTGGTCACAGCATTATTCAAAGGCCATCAGAGGACGTGTCGAGTGAAGGCGGCGATGGTGGCAATGACAGTAACAAGCGTTGGAGCGACGTTTAGTGACGTAGCCATTGACGGTGCTGGATCGGATCCCGCTACGTAGGTTGCGCGTCCATGATCTGGAACACTGTCTCCCGAGGAAATGGCAGCACGTGGGGTGGACGCTGGTGGAGGTGGTTTTGTAGTAATTGGCGTTGGTTCTGTAGTCTCTGGTACAGTCTCCTGTGGAAATAAATAAATATAAAAATACTAGCTGAACGCCCGGCGTTGCCCCGGATTTTCTTAGACTAATCTTCTTTTACTCAGGAAAAAATAAAATCTATATTGTAAGATCAAAATTTATTACTAACTGGTTTATAGAAAAATGTGCAGAATCCTGATTTTTCAAATTCATAATAATACAAATTACCAAACTTCACAGTATACAATACCCCGTCTCGCGGGAACCACATCGGTCGAATTTTCTCTTCCGAGGCATGACGTGGCTGCACCGTTTCATTACAATTCTTGTAAAATCTTAACTACTCGTCGAAATTTTACGATATAAAGACGTTCTTTTTCTTTAATAAATGCACAAAACAAATAATCCATTAAATTTGGTGATTAATACATTTTTATCTTCTTTAATTACTCTGTTAAGTTGAAGTATTTTAATACTTATTTTTATTAACGTTTTATCGATAATTTGGTTAATTTTTGTTGATAGACATAAGCTGTCACGGACCTTTTTGCGGAACTCTTTGAGACAAACAATGTTCCCATATAAACACAATAAGCTAATATAAATATCTTTTTTCCCGATTGCACCGACATTTACTATCAAAAACCATTACTATCTTTCTTATCACACGTTTAAAATATAAAAGTTGATCTATGTTCATCCAGAACATATAAACTATCTCTTTGTCAAATTTCATCACGGTGGATTCTGTGATTAAGTCGTGATCAGGTAGCAAACAGACACACTTTCGCGGTATGCATTTATGTATTAGTATGGATAATAGGTGAATGTACTTTTAAACCTAAGATATTGAATATTCTCTTTCTCTGATTATTTCCTATACACGTATATTGAATGAAATACTATTTCTTTATAATCTCGTAACATTTTATCTTTTCACTTCCTTCTATCATACTCTCTGGTTCTTAAAACATATACCTTACCCCATGAAATTAAGGCAATAACTGATTATGAATTTATTTTTGAAACTAAACTTCATTAACTACATCGGAGTACATTGTGAGACTTCATTAAGTACATCGATTACCAAATACTTCACTTACTTTCACTCCCTATCGTCAGGATAGTCACAGGCGAAGCAGTTGGTGCGATCGCTAGATGTACATGGTTGCTCGATAGGATGGGGCAGCGTTTCAAGGCCAGTAGGCACGCAATAAAGTCTCAAAGAGTTTTACATTCTTACACGTTTTGTAATGACCATCAGCATTGATATGAGAACTACAATCCTTGCGAATTAATGTCTCTACTAACATTACTTGTGCGAATAATTCACACACACAGTTAGAGAATGGGAAATATTAAGTGTCGAAATGTATAACGTTTAAGTTCAAGTTATTAAGTTCAAATGACTTTTTCTATGCGAAGCGTAGGTAATGTGTGAAATACCAAAAATGTTTGAATCAAAATTAAAAATGAGATAAATATTATGAGAACCCAACAATTGTTTAATAACGTCTAGAAACATTGGATGACCGAGTTTGATCGGATTGCAAATATGTATAGATAAAAAAACAGTTGTTTTTAGTATATAGTAAAATATGCGTTACGAACAGAATTGATGTATTACCATGCACGTTATGATGTCGACATAAATTAATTCAAAAAATAAAAATTCCAAAGCGGGATTTGAATCAAGGGGGCTTGCAGCGCTTCCTGTGAGGTAATCAAGAGGGAGTTTTTGCACAGGGTACCTACGAGCAATCGTATACGCTATGCAAGTTACTAATGCGCATGCTCAGAAGTTAGTGATACGGAAAATCTCTTAGCGTAGTACGTTACAACACCTCTGTTTGCGTATGGTGTGGTACACTAGTGAGCGAGGTCATGGCGGATTCTGGTCTGGATTTGAGGTTATGTTGAGCGTATGCGAGAGATTTGTTGGTTGTGTGCGCCTCATGAGCCTGTTCTGGTGTACGTACAGAATAGTTTACAATTTATACTATGATTTGATTCGAAGGTATGCTATGCAAAATGTATCGATTGCACCATGTACGTTACGCGGTTAGCGTCATCAACCTCACGTATACGTTAGGAAGGGTGTACGTTACGCAAAAACTCTCTAATGAATTAGTTCACGCACGATAGAGAAATCTATAATGAGTTTGCTGTCATCAGTTTCTCTTGTAGCTGGCTCAAATTTGAATCGTCTCCATTGTGTTGCCAAAAAGACTTCACCATTTTTGCACTTAAAATCCATCCACCTTAATTCGCGCCACGGTACCTGGGAATATTCCAGGAAATCGTACGTAAATGCCAAAGAGTAAAATATCGTTTACTTGCGGTTACATATTTTGTATCTTCTTTCTCATAAATTAATATTTTCATTGATTTCAAGATTACGATAACGTATGGCAAAATGTTTAACTATTGACAAATAAGATGAACAATTTTATTCGAATTTTAACATTCTTCTTATTAAAATATTCGGAAAGCTTCTATGTTGTATTATTTTATATGTACGGTTTTTATACATATGACTTGTTTGTTCGTACCCATGTTTCAGAATAGCCCAATAAAATGTCATCATAGAACGATTAAGCAATTTCATCTGCTTTTATTTGTTACGTTTACGATTATGCCACAATCAAATTAGAAAAATAGAGAGAGAAATACATATCACGTATAGTATAACCGCTTATACTATATATATGTATAGGCTTATATTATATATATTTTATGTATAGGTGTATACTTCTCGTTTCAGTTTATTGATTATTTTCCAATATTCACTGCATCTTATTTAATACGAATCTGACAACATAAATTCATTAATATATACATGGTATTTTAATANATTCTTGTTTGAACAATTTCTTACTACTTAGACGATCTAATCCTAGAACGGAGACAAGTCATGACAAAATGGCCTTGTCATACTACATTTTAATTGCATCTACGTAACATTATATACATTAAATCAGAAGAAAAATGGTATATTTTAAATATAGTTTCTAATTAAATACTCACAAAAAGCAAAAATACGTTTACTGAGGAAACACAAAAATACAATTCAAGACAAGTCGACAACATTTTGATACGGGGTCATTATTTTTTATCGAAGAACCTGCGCAGTGTAGGACGTCACGATGTCTGTGTCGCAGCTGGCGCCGGGTTTCGCGAAGGGCATACGTCCAATAGACGAGGGTCCTCCCATTGACTGAAGGGTTTCCCCGCCGGGCAAGTGGCGAGTAACGACACAGACGTGTCTGGCAGAACGTGTGGATGGGACGGCTGGAAAAGAAGGGCTCAGGTAACGAGAGATGCGGAAAGGAAATATGAGAGGATGCATTCTATCATAAAGAGATAGAACAAAAGGGTTTATGGTCTCTTTTGTTCAGGTATCTGAAGTACCACATTAATATCATTGATTCATACAACTGAAATAATTATTTCTATCGAACCACTAGTTATATTTACGTGTGTGTAAAGTACCAAGTCGCAGAAGTGTACCTTCTAATATGTAAATAAGAATAGTTGTATGTCCGGTATACCAATGTATAAGGGTTCATCACCTGTTTAGGTGATGTTGGGCGACCCGTGGCGCAGTGTGTAACGCGCTCGCCTTCTACCTCTGGGGACGCCGGTTCAAACCCGGTCCGATCCAAGTAGAATCCGAGGTGGTGGACGGAACGGTGCTCGCGGCAGGTTTTCTCGGGGTTCTCCCGTTTCCCCTGCCTATCATTCCACCACAACATTCACTCATCATCATCTCACCGCCATAATCATTCATAAAAAATCACCCAAAAATCATTTCATTAATCACCCTCGGGTGTGGCGAGCCCTTGTGGTATTCAAGCTGAAAAACATCATGAATGGAACGTTGTTCCAATCATGATGTACGGTATAGGCATCAATGCCTGAAGTACCGATTAAGCAAGTAAGCAAGGTGATGTTGAATGAAATTTGAACGAGTAACACTCCCGTTCTGTTTTATGTCTCAAAGAAACACTTCCATAAAAATGTCCGAGTTCAAAAATAAATTTTAGGGGTCACTACCAAGCTTTAAATGTCAAATTTTGGAAGCTTTTAATGTCAAAATTTTGAAGCTTGGTAACCACCCTTAAAATACGTTTTAAAAATTAAAAATTTGGTCTTATTTGAACATAAAACCAAACGGAAGGATACCCCGTCCAAAGTTTGTTTGACGGCGATCCCTAAAGTATATTTTTTTATCACAGTCTTTGAAAAAATGGGAGAGCGTCCCGTCAAAATTTCAGAAGTTGATTTTTAAGAACCATCCTACTGTCTGGACGAGACCGTATAGTAAACGGTGAGATTAACAAAAAACGAACATTTCGTACATATCCCATAAACGAGCATAGATATCAAATTGTGGTTTCTCTTAAGATCTGTCGGGGCTGGACTTCGGAATAATCATATGACTTATTCGGATATAAGATTTATGGAATTTGAACGAATAGTAACAACGTTACAGCGCTGCCAATATTTAAACATTTTCGATAATAATGAGTGGGATTAAATACTTTCCTTGTGCAAAGGAAGAAGTCGCCTCAGAGCGAAAGTCAATTCCTTCCAATTCGATCTTCTGAAAGGTATAAATATTAGCAGTGCTGTTGTTATTCGTTAACATTCAATTAATTTTATATATTTGTCTTTTCATGTGATTTCAAATGGTGTTGAACGAAATAATGTCCCATTAGAAATCAAAAAAAGCTACGATACGAAGTTAAGAAAGCCACAAAAGATTTGGGTACATCAAATAATTAGTATCAGGTCTCCACATATCTTAATGCAAACAACACCGATATTTTCATCGTTTTACGAGATATGACGTGTTAATTCTCATTAGCTCATATGGTATATTAAATTTTTACACCTCACCCGTTTTCGTGAATGACCCAACGTAAAGAACTGACCAATACAGTGAAATTTCTCTATAACGTACACTCATGGGACCTTAAAAAATGTCCACTATTCAGAAGAGTCCGCTATTGGGAGTTAAGTTCAACGTAGAATAAAATGTGTCCGCTATTCATGGACGTTTCACTGTAATTCATTAAACATTGGCGTTACCAAGATATAATTATTGAGTTATGTCTGTGGAGGTATCTATTGATAAAATTACGTGATAGTGAGAAACGTCCAGGAAGACGCCAATTCAAACTCGCGGGTGACTGTGGGTGAGTGCAATTGGGTATGTAAATAAATGAAGCAAAACATTGCTCGTAATTTTTCTCATTCTTTTATATATCATTGAACTTCCACAAACTTAAATTCGTTCCTCTGCACATTTTCAGTAAAAACTCTTCCATAAAATCAATTATGACACTGCGTTGAAAACAATTAATTTAAATTTAAACTGTATGAAATTATTAAAATACCATGTATATATTAATGAATTTATGTTGTCAGATTCGTATTAAATAAGATGCAGTGAATATTGGAAAATAATCAATAAACTGAAACGAGAAGTATACACCTATACATAAAATATATATAATATAAGCCTATACATATATATAGTATAAGCGGTTATACTATACGTGATATGTATTTCTCTCTCTATTTTTCTAATTTGATTGTGGCATAATCGTAAACGTAACAAATAAAAGCAGATGAAATTGCTTAATCGTTCTATGATGACATTTTATTGGGCTATTCTGAAACATGGGTACGAACAAACAAGTCATATGTATAAAAACCGTACATATAAAATAATACAACATAGAAGCTTTCTTCTTATTAAAATATTCGGAATTTTAAAATTCGAATAAAATTGTTCATCTTATTTGTCAATAGTTAAACATTTTGCCATACGTTATCGTAATCTTGAAATCAATGAAAATATTAATTTATGAGAAAGAAGATACAAAATATGTAACCGCAAGTAAACGATATTTTACTCTTTGGCATTTACGTACGATTTCCTGGAATATTCCCAGGTACCGTGGCGCGAATTAAGGTGGATGGATTTTAAGTGCAAAAATGGTGAAGTCTTTTTGGCAACACAATGGAGACGATTCAAATTTGAGCCAGCTACAAGAGAAACTGATGACAGCAAACTCATTATAGATTTCTCTATCGTGCGTGAACTAATTCATTAGAGAGTTTTTGCGTAACGTACACCCTTCCTAACGTATACGTGAGGTTGATGACGCTAACCGCTTATACTATATATATTTGTTTATACTATAAGCTTATAAGTCTATACATAAAATATGTATCCATAAAATATATTGAATCGTTTGATGACTATACTTCTTGTTTCAATTTATAATAACTGGCATAATTAAATACGTTTTTACGTATCTGAGTAGTAAAACAGTTACTCCTAATGGACAACCTGCAGATTTAAGAATTATTTTAAAAATATTTTGGTACTTTATTACAGCCCCTTCTATTGTATAAAAATAACTCGAAAAGTTTGATAACATTTTTCAAACCTCACTTAAAATATGATTTTGAAAACAATTAGGAATTGTCTTCGTGTGTACCTGAGCGGAAACTTTTTCCTTGTTTCGCAAAATGTATGGGGTTCTGTATGCAAAACAAATTCATTTTATGGATTATGAACATGCACATCTTTTTATGAGATTTTCTTAAACACCAAGAATGTTAAAATGAAATTTAATGTCTTGTCAAGCGAGGATGCTTCAGCGGCACAGTGAAGGATCGGATGTCTGGAAAGTTTGATTGATTGTGAAAGTTTAATGTAGCGCATGATGGTATCTAACCCTTTGATATACAACGGAAATTGTGTTGTACGAAAGTTATGACGATGAAGTTGAGGATATGTTGCTCTATTACGGCCGTTAAAATGGTCTTATAAATGTTTGTTGGCTTATTATAACAAAAATAATTAAAAATATATTATACTGTTTAAGCGAAGAAATAATAAAATTTAATGTCACAGTTATTTGGAGTCACGTTCGATAAAGTAATAATTTTATTGTGAAATTTAACCTAACAAATTTCGAGAATTAAATTTGCGGTATGTATTACAGAAATAATAAAATCAGAAGTTTATCTAATCGAAAGAAGAGTTTTTGTATATGGTAAAATGTGAATATATTGATGATTAAAATCAGAAAATTTTCCCCTGCAAATTTCTTACGATGAAAAAGTATCATAATACTCAAATATAAGATAGTAAAAATTCCGCTGCCAAATGGCGGGTCCTGGGGAAGTAAATACATTTCGTGTATATCATAAATTAATTACGATAGCAATGTTAGTATAGACTAAGGCTATTGATAAGTAATTTGTATTACAAGATATCGAGATCTAACAAACATTTCTCAGGTTTTAGAAGTCATTATGGTTTGTTTCACGACTTGCTCATTCGATTCTGTGAATTCATTCATTCATTCATAAATATGTGATCTGTACGTATTGTCAATTAAATTCCAAGAGAGAAACGCCTTTAAAATACACTCTAATAAATTAAATAAATTTGTTATTCGAGAAACCTATCTTGTCAATAAATATCTCTATTATTCTTTTGTCAATTAGTGGTTATTCTTCTCTTATCACTTAATTTATCACTAATAACCAACTTAACACATATGTAGTTACTGATAGTTCATACACCGATTTAAGTTAATCCACTTTACGGACAGCACAAAAATAACATTTTGAAGAAGTACGTAGGTTGGTGATCGTGTGTGTTGTGACTGGTGCCCTTAATCGCTTTTGATTATCTCTCGTGGACATGGGACCCTTGGGTTGTGGTGTTATGGTTGACGCACCATTATTGTGGGTCAATGACGTTTTTTGCAATGGGATGCTGCGGTCATGTAACCGTCCCAATTGAAAAATTCACAATTTGAATTGAAAAAAAAAAATTGTTTAACAAACGAGGTCAAAGCTTATTACGACAGGAGTATTTTTTTAAGCACAAATATTCGCGTAACATTAATCAAAAACCAGTCCACTCACCTTTGCCAGTCTTTCCCAAAGAGCTAGACGCTCTGCGAAGGGTGGGCCCTGTACCTCACTCAGTTCTGCGTCGAACTTCAAGTACCGGAAAAGGTCCCCTCCACCCTGGATGGGTCGCCACTCAGAGCCGAGGAGCGTGTCATTGATTCCCAGCGGAGCTGGCTCTCCATTGGATGCCATATTTGCCCATAGACCCGTCAAGCGTTGGATAGCCACGGTCTGAAACATTAGAAAAACATTACTTCAATATGTCTCTAATTGAGAAGAAAACAGATCACAACACCTGTAAGTGATGTGGCTAGTTTATGCTATGGCCGCTCTCACTCACAGGAAAAACTACGTACTCTTTAAAAGGCATGATGAGTGGGTCTGGGTCCTAAGCTGGACGTTGAGCCCTGAACTAATAAAAGAATACTCGCCGAAGCATGAAGGATAACTATGGCCAGATGAAAATGGCGACGAACTTGGAATCGAACCCGAGACTCTTTCTTACACGGATGAAAGACATACATAACAATCCTCAATACATAGGAGTACATATATAGGAGCACACAACCTCAATACATAGAGCTCACATATTAGTGTGTTGACTGGCTTCACTTATCTCTTGTATGGGGATGTGTCTCAGGTCTTCCGAGGTATGAGTCCAGTGAAAATGGTGTATAGTTGTGAAAGGCGTACGGGAGGTGTAGTGTTTAACACACCTGAGACCAAGCAGAAGTCCCGGGTTCGATTCCCGGTTGTAGGGACACGGAAGAATGAAAAAGACTGAGGCGTCTGGGATTTCTGGAACCCGACATCAGTTAGAGATGTAGCGGTAGTTCATCTGAATCATGGGAAAGACCCGGTATCACTGATCTCTACATTTTCCTTGGAGCATTGTCCCTGGAAAGTGTGACCAATAGACCGCCACTGTCTTATTGGTGAAACTTCGTAATTCGTCGCATTACCAGCTGCTCTCGAATGACAAAACGCTGCCGTGGTAAAGAAAGTTCTTTTTTATAAATATAAATAAGTTTGTTTCCTTTCTTGTGTAAAGGTTTCACTTTAGCTCTCTTAAATATATTAGGAAACACCCTTTTCGAAGAAATATTAAAAATATTTTTGAGAGGATATAATATAGCGTGGGACGAAAATTCAATAATAAACACGGGTATTTAATCTATGCCTGTTGAAAATTTGTTTTTTTAATGAGCTGACGATTTTTATGACTTCACTGGCGTTAGTTTCGGAAGTGAACATAGAATTGGGTACGTGGGTGGATATAATTGATTTGGATATATCGAGTTCGTTATTTTACCTGCTTCTGAGAAGTAAGAATTAAACAAATTTGCGAGGTTCTGAGGATTTGATACGATTTTGCCGTCATTTAGTAGAGAAATATTTTCTTCGCGATTTTCAGAAGTTGACGTGTAATTTTTAACAATATTCCATATGGCTTTCGTCCGGTTGTTCGATTTTAGCACCTGTCTGTCGTTTTCCATAACTTTAGCTGCATAGACTACTTTTCGAAGGATAGTCGTGGAATTCGGGTGGTTGATTATAGAGTTTTGAAAGATAATATAAACGGCGTTTGTTTTTTGAAGAAATTCAGCTAGAGAGAAGTAGGAACTTCTTCTTCATCAGGCTCTACAACTCCTTTTGGCCTTCTCAACAATCTGCTTCCAGACCTTCCCATCTTTGACCTTCTTTCTCCAATCCACTTTCATTCTACGTAAATCATTGTAGACTTCCTCAGACCATTTCTTCTTCGGTCTTCCNTACCGTCTTAACAATTCTCTGTTCCCCCATTCTGCAGATATGCCCAAACAAGCTCAGTCTTTGAACTGGTTTTTTAATACAATTTATTATATTTCTATTATGAATTAGTTTGTTTAATTCTGCATTCGTTTTAATTCTCCAGAAGCCACAGCTAGGAACTTAGTTCGCATATTTTACTCGGGTTTTTACGAAGGCTGTTTCTATGTCTTTTATCAATTGTAATTGGAGGAAATATTTTGTTATGATACAGTGCATGTAATACCGCGAAAACAAGCAACATGACTATCATTCATTTCAAAGTTAACTCATTCATACATTTTTAAGCAAAGGTGGTTCCTACATGAATTAATTTTAATCGCGTGAAAACATTTCATCGGTGTCATGGTGGCCCCGTCACATTAGTTAGGGAAGTATGCCCGGTACTCATTGAATATGATGCTGAGTGTACCCAGAAACCACAATGGACGTTCGACTAACTTTCAACGAAAGAATGATCCACGTGGGGAAGAAGAGTTAGTGGAACTACGAAAAATATAAATATATATAAATATTTTGTAGAAAAATGGGTAAGAGCGCATATTTCCTTCAGTGGGAAGTATGTTCAGACGGTGATCACAAGTTTATTATAATACATTTCTTTGAAAACAATTGTTATCAATGTAGTGCACCTAAATTTTATTGAGAATAATTTTGTTTATTATCATTGTAATACTTAAATGTTGTGTGCGAAAATAGAATTTTACGTCTACTTAATAAGTGGTATATAAAATTAAACTATATTTTAGTTTGTAGTAGACATTTTTAGAGTTTTATCTTACAACGTTTTTATTTTGTCTTTACTTTGAATTACTTTTCTGGTTTATGTAAGTCGATTCTGCTCTTCTCAATGAAAAAAGTGGCATGATTGATCTTAGATTGGTAAGTCCAATCGTGTAAACATTTTTTCTTACGCATTTAAGTGATGGTGAATATTCTAAATTATTAAGTCTTCCTATAAAATGAATTAGCCCCTCAGTGCAAGAGTAATTACATGCAGTCTCTTTTACCCGATTGACTTATTATGAGTAGTTCGTAAGAACAAAGAGCATGAACATGTTCTACTCAAAGCTTTTAAGTACCTCATACTCCGGAAGGAAGATTAATTGTTGCATTAATAAGGGAAGTACGTAACGTCTACATAGCACGACCGGAAGTAGGAACTGAGATTTGGGTGCTGATTCATTTACTGTCTCCAAGAAATGTTAATTCACGACCACGTTTTCAACGAAACAGCAACTTGATATATCAGTCTTGAATGAAAGTGGTACTGTTGTAAACGTGTGTGAACAGTCCAGTGATGCTATCAACTATAATTATATTTGACTCACCTGAATTATTTTATTCCTTCAGTCTTAAGAGAACGTCTGAGCATTATCTTATTAGCTAGTATGTAAACAGCAGAATAAATGTGTTAGTTGATTTAAACTACATATAAATTAATATAGACCGTCATAATGCCATTTCAATACTGAAATGTTCCTGATGCTATATGAATAACCGAAATATATAGAAAAATGTCACTCTTTAACTATTTCTGACTGATTCGAAAAAAGTAGATTCCATATTCATTCAGTTCGGAATAAATTTATCTTTCTTTTTTTCTTCTTCTTCTTCATCTTTTTTTTTGTTGTTGTTGTTCTGATTAAATAATATTTCTCTCCCAAAATACCATGCCTCTCCCAACTTGCCGATTACTAATACGCCTCCGCAATATTCTTCGAAATCCGAAACCATGACTTATTGTCTGAATAGACGTGAGTTATTTATAATATATCTGATAACATAAGTAGAAACCCCAATTATAAGAAGTTCCTCGATTACAAATCTTCGCGTAACTTCAAAGATCACAAAATTTCACTTCTTTACGTTATAACTCATTATTTTTCCTTCCTGATTCCTTTACCCACATCATGTGCTTAGGTGGAAGAGCAGGTCTCAAATCCTGAACATCATAAAAACTAAAACATGAAATAAATAAATAAACAAAGAACTTTTCGATCATGTATGTGCAGTATAAGGAAAATAAATTAATCTTCTAAAGAATCGAGATCTCCTCAGATCTTTATAAACTATGCAAGACAACATATTACCAAATATGTCCGGTGTGGTATGTATTTACGAGAACGATTGTGTTCCCTCAAAAAAATCGATGGAGGAACCAAACTTGAGAATGTTCGACGTTGCTTCTAGAATATGAGTTTTTTATGAAGCGCAATGCCAATTAATTTAAAAAAATAAGTAAATGTAAAAAATTATGTATATTAAAATTCATTCATAGATTGACCAACATATCAGTCATTCGTCGCAATTTGTCGCATGTATGGAGAAATGGTTTAGTTTTTATGTAGCTAATACATAGTGTGCACTGTTTCGTAATTATTTACAAGTATTAATTGTAGTGCAATATAATTGGAAAGTGGGGAGGAGCACATTCCAGATTTTATTTTTGTATGTTAGTATGCATCGTTTTAAACGTAGGTTTCCGCGGCCTTTCTTTAATATACTATTTATTGATACATTACGAAGTGTCTAAACCTGCATATAAGAGAAAAAATCAATATTCGTTATATAGGACCACTGATCTTCTCCACCACACTGAGACAAGTTTGGATGTGAGATCGAAATACAGGGAAAGGGAAGGATATGTTGGATGTGGCATCCCAACATTATAATATTCAAACTATAATAAGTCGTAAGTTTGAAGAAATATTTTCTTTCCTCAGAATTTGTATCACACGTTCAATCCTAGGGTACTCGAATCCATACTGAAGAAAACAACTCTGAACGAATCATCAGGTATCTCGGATCCCGGCATCTGCAGTGAGTCACCCATAGTCCGTGTTTTTCACACCATTTCCATTGAACGCGTTCGGGACAATCTGTACGAGATCCCGTTCTCGGTGATCTGCGACCTGCCTGTAAGCGAGCGTTGCACTCGCCGCCGCGCCGCGTCGCGCTGTCGTCGTTCGTTCGTTTGCTCGTTGCTTCCTGGAGAACCGGCTCGCCGCCTGTCAGTTGCTTAGGAAGCGCCTGCGGCAGAGCGGCTGAAGGTGGCGGGCGTGCAAGCGAACGGACTGCACAGGAAAGAAAGACTTCCCGCACTGCGCGCCGCGCCATTCAGACTCGTTCCAGATGCAGTCTCCGGTGAGCGGAAAAGTGGTGCCCGCAGTGGTCAATTCTTCACGTTTTGTCAAGGTTCTTATCTCTTTTCGTTAAAAAACGTGACGTCACTGAAGAGTGTTTCAAAAAACTTATATTTGTTTACAAGCTTTCATTTATTTTAGTTTGTTTGTTAGTACGTTTGTTTTGTTGAAACCTTGCAAGTAACTTTTGAACCAGTTCCTGCGGTAAGAATTGGCTGTAATTTGGTTCACATTTATAAACCCGCTTAAAATGCAATGCTGCGATGTCTAACGCTACATTTTTATTAAATCCTTTTGTTCAAATGGATCACGTAAAAAGAATTGGGAACCTCTCACATGACTTTATACCCACTTGACCCAAACTGACAGTTTTGAAATTGGGTAGAGAGTCAATGCATCATGAGAAACGAAATTTCCAATTACTCTAAGCGTCAAGGAATAATTTTTTGATTGACGTAACGTAACATATGTACGTGATATATGTACTTCTGTTGGTCACATTTGGATGTTGCGAAAGTAGTTGGAGCACGTTTTACAGTCTTTTTACTTTCGTTGTCTTCCCAGTCCTATTTCTTCATTTCTCGTAAAGTGTGAAATAGCATACTGAAGAAAAAAATTGTAGACTGGATGAATTATATGGAAGTATTTGAATATTTTTCTGTTAATATGAACTTCAGAGTCGCTTGTTTAACAAGTTCAGGCATTGACCCCTGGCGAAAACGTGTAGTGTGGTTGATATACTTGTGTGTATGTATGTTTGGAGCCATATTTTGATTTTCAAAAGGAATATTAAAGGTACGATTTGAATGAACTAAATATTACAGAAGGCATCCTTCTACCCTATTTCATTTTTATGGTAGCACTAGCATACCAACTTATTTAGATCATTAAGCAGAATGATCGTTTTATTTATATTAATACTTATTGTTTTAAACCACAATATTATAAATTATAAAGAAGAAAAATATAACTTCTACATATCATTCAATTGAAGTATATGAACAGTATTCAGCATCTGACTTATTTGTTTGAACTCTGGCAAAATACGTAACGATGTAGATGAACTTCCATGAGCTTCATGTGTCACATTTCGGTAAAAGTTAAATATACGTTTGAAATTTCTTGTGACGTAGAAAAGTGATGTAAAGAATACAACGAAGAGTTTCCTAAAAGCTAAACGTGGAGGAACCGAGAAAATTTTATGATTCTTTAGTTATTCAGTTCTTGGAAACAGATTATGTATTCGTTTTAATGTATTCCAGTATCACCAATAATTTCAGTTCTTTAATTTAAACAGCCTATGAAGCATTTTCGATGAGTTTTTTAAATTGGGACTTTAGAGCTCGCCAACGTAGAGGCCATTAGAGCCCTTGATGTTGAAATCAAAATAAAAACATAATTCTTTTTGATTGGGCCAATTCCAGAAGTATTTGTGACCTAAGTCTATTTACGCTGGTACTTCCATAAGGTATTGATTTGGGACGAGGTAGGCCATATTATTCGGGTGTGGAAATGTCCTAATTTGTGTGTCCTCAATGCAGAAGAATGTGAGCTCAGTTCCCGCGTAGAGAGTTGATTTTATACGTCTTTTTATTCATTTCAAGACTTTGATTCTCAACTTCTCACTAATACTGTAATTGTTGTTATTTCTACTTTCTTTTGAGAAAGGCGTGTAATCTGAGACATGGCTTTAAATCATTTGACAGGTAAAGGACAGGGCTAAATGAAGGGGAATAATAATTTTCTTTCTCTTGAATATCTCAGGGTTTCTTCTCGTGTCATTTAGAGCTGCGGTGGTAGTTGCTCTTATTGTAAGACAGTGGAGGGCGATGAAGACACTTAATTCGATTGATTGTAATGAAGGATTTTACCATTGGATGAAACAGTTTTTTACTTTCTCATATACGTAGTATATAGAAAGTATTGTATTCGTGAAAAAAAAAAGCGAAAGCGAGATTTCAACGGAAATACCCATTTTGGCGATCCCTGATTCTGTAAAAGTACTCTCTGGCAAAACGTCCGTCCGTCTGTCCGCCAGTGCGCAACGATTCTAAGTAAATGGATGAATCAATTTAATTCGCATTTCGTATTTACTGTAGAATTTACTTGTTGCCGATACACGTGCAATATGATAATGATAAAATACTTGCAGGGCAGCAAACGCACTGCAGATACGAAAATACATCTTTTTCTGTCTACAACGAAACTACATTTACATAACACTTTTACGAAATTTATAAGACTGATATGTCGCTATATGTTTTGACATAATACTCTGAATCTGTATTTTACTTTCAAATGAAAGATAGTAATAAGTTCATCTAGTGACTTTGAGCACGAATAGAGCATTGGAAGGTGACCAAAATATAGAGGACCAAGCCAGAAATGACCCTTTCACTATAGGATTTTTTCTCACTCTATGCGGCAGACGGAGAAACGTATATAAGAAAGTCTGTGCAACCGTTTTGCACCACTAATTGTTCAATTAAATCCAATTATTTCTACATTTTTGGAGAGGTTTTAAAAAGGTTAATACTTGTCATTAAAAAGACAAAATGTGTGTAGCCATCCTTCCTTTTATTGGAATAGGTGGAATTATATACTTACGAGTATTTTCAGCGTATGCTCTTACATGGTGAGACTATTAGGTATGAACATGAAAATAAAATAAGTATTTTTGTTATCTCGACAACGGAAATAATGTCTCATATAAAAGTTATTTGTTAGTTCTTTGATTAATTTGGTTTGCGGAGTTAAAGGAAAAGTTTTGGTTGCAATTTCTAAGCAATTATGAAATTACAACACCATCTTGGTATTGATTTTCTCACGAAGCATGCCTCATATATATAAACGTAGTTTGATTAACATTCCGAAACAGGTAAACAGATTTTCTCTGTGTTTTGTTTTTGTGTCTATTTAGTCCATACAGTCATGCCAGAAAGCCTTTCAATGATTTCGAACAGCTGAGTAACGGCGATTCGATACCGCTGACCGAAGAAGCCAAACCGGTCAATCCGTTTGGCATTGCTCGCGTGCGACCCGTCAACTTTATGGTTTTATTAAAGGAAACACACTGATTAATGTCTCTGATTCCGTAATATTCTTGCAAAACCCGTTTATATTTGCCTAATACCTTCCATATTTATTAGAAGATAGGACGCTATATTTGTTACACTTTTCTGTGTAAGAAAACATCCAGTGGGATGAGTAAATAAATAAAGTAGTAAATAAATAAATTGTCAAAAAATCAGTTGCAAACTGCGTATGACAACGTTGGGGCCAATAAGATCCTCTTGGTAACAAGCAATGGACCATCTCATCAATTTTCGATCAAGGGCTGTTGCGGATTTAATGCTTATAAAAGAAGTAATTGGTGCCGTTATCCATTTTTAAAATAAATCATAGATATTCAATATAGCAAAAAAGATCGAAATAAAGAAAAACAAAAGAATTAATGACATTTCCGCCTATGTATAAATCCGTTTCCACTCGAAGGAACCCCGGAGAAAAACCCGGACCAGAATGGAGCTCCTGACATAATGTGTACAACCGTGCCATGGCGCGCGACGAGAATGGTATGTACATTTGATCAACTGGTTGGCAGTGCCCTTATTTATGACAACATGTTTGTATTGAGGACGCACAAACTCTTTTACAGTTCGTATTATCACATAACGTTTCGGGGATGTATGTTTCTCATCTTCAGATGTATTCTTCTTCTTCTTAATAAAATTGTAAAAAAGCCTTCTTGTGAATCACATGGCGTACCTTATATTTGCTACAAAAATATATAACAATATCTAGTATATTATATAACTGAATTTTCAGTATAATTGTTATAAATATTTGACTTAAATATGTGATAAAGTACAAACCTGAATCGTTCATAAGATGCATGTGTATTATTGGTTAAAAGTTGCATTACACTTATTAAAAATATCTCATGTTATTCTTGCTTCATGTATCGTCTGGTTGCGGGTCCTTCAGTCGTAGCCTATTGCGTGGCATTCGGTGTTGTCCTCTAGCTCTGACCAAACGAACTGAGGCTTATCAGTAATGTGTGTCACAGGTTGTCTTCATGATATGACGTAACAACGTGGTGGGGAAAAATGAGGGAATGGATTGTCTATAGTTTTTATTTATAATTTTTTATTATATTTAATATTGTCATATTTTGAAGTGAATATGTTTGACTCAACTTGTGTATTCATAACTTTGTTAATTTTAATATTAATTGATTCTGCTATGATTCTTTTTTGTTTATTACATTCATAATCCACAATACTTGTACTTTCAAATGTTCATCTTATGGCCTGTTGTCCCAATATGTATATTTATACCACCCTCATAATTTTTATATATATTATTTTTGTGTTCACGTATTCTAGTCATTAGTTTACGTTTCGACTGTCCAATATAATTAAGGTCACAGTTTGTACATGGAATTTTATGTACTATATTGGTCATTTCATTTTTGTCTGTCATGTGTGCTTTAGCAAAGAGATGTTTATTATTAATTGTGTGGATTGTCTGGATGTCGTATTCTTTGCAGGTTTTTCTAATTTTCCTGGTTAGTCCTGGACCGAAGGGTACAGCAATCATATTACTCATGGTATTTTTGTTTTGGGATGCCGAATTAGTGTGTTTGATTTTTTGAAAGAATTGTTTTATTGTTTTGTCTATGAAATGTTTTGGGTAATCATTATTGCGAAGAATATTTCTTATTATGTTGATGTTTTCATTATGGAACATATCATCACTAACATTGAGGTTGTATATTATAGCAGCTTTCATGGTCTTAGGATGTGCGGAATTGTAGTTTAGTGTTCTCCCAGAATCTATGTTTTTTCTATGCCAATTGCATAAAAGTTTGTCTTCTTGTTTATATATTTTGATATCTAAAAACTCTATATGATTATTTTGTTCCATTTCAAGAGTAAATTCAATATTGGGATCATATGAGTTGAACATTTTATGGGTCATGTGTGCTTCAGCATGTGCAATTCAGCAGAATTTAAAATTAATTCTACTCCTTTTAGTAGTGTTCACTTGTAGTATGGCATTGATATTGTAGACTGATATGTAATATTCTAGTGCATCAATTGCCTATGAGGGATTGATGGGTACATATTATTAACATCAAGTGATAAAATTCTATCTCTTTTGTCTATGTTTGTTAGTGATAATACTTCCTTTAACTGTCTGCTATTGTTTAATGTATAATCTTTTTCATAATTGAGAATTGGTTTTAAACACATCAGGACTAACTTAGAGAACATATAGACCGGCCCATCAATACTATTTATTATAATTCTCATGGGTCTGTTAATTTTGTGAATTTTTATGACACCGTAACCTTTGCTAATCTTGGCCACGGTGGTGTAAATTTTTTTATAATTTCCTTTGTCTATGTATTCCCTCCTACACCATAACTTCATCATCGTCTGTACCTCACGTAATATTTTGTTGGTGTTATCTTTCTGTGTAGTTAGATAATGTGTATTATTTTCAATACTATATTTTACTTTTTTTTGTAATAATCTTTATTTATCAAAATTGTCTTGTTGCCTTTGTCGGCTTTAATTGCAATCAGGTGTGGATTCATTTTAAAGAATTTTATTGTAGTGAGTTTGTCCTTGTTCCATTTGTCTAGGCTTTTACTTCTAGTTTGTGACATGTATTCATCCAGGTTACGATTAATGTTTTCCCTAAATTCATTTTTATCGCGTAGATCTATTTTATCAATTTTATATTCTACATTCTTTATTACACTGATAACGAATTTGGTTTTGTCATTATTTATAGGTAGATAATTGAAATTATTACCTAAATTAATTGTGTTTTTGACTTCAATTGGTAGGTCGTTACCAGAAATATTTATTACACATTTATGATTGTTAAAAATTTTGTTGTTAGTAAATCTATTACCTGTTTGTTTTTGATATAATCTTTTAAATGTAGTTTCATATTTATTCATTAATTTATATTTACGTTTTTTGTGTTTATGTTCCTGGGCGTCAAAGAATTTTTTTAAACTTTCTACACTAAGCGTGAAATTAATGTTTTCAACATAATACTGTACTTGTTTCACTAATAGATGTTTTTGATAATATTTGTCTTGTATGAAGAGTCTTACAATTGCACGGTCATGTCTTGTCTTATGTCTCTGCATTTTCTTGTAAATTTTGTTGGAAGTCCACTGAAATGTGTTATTTCCACATGATGGTATTTGGAATAATGTTAAAATTTCTACATAGAGTTAAAAAGTTCACTTGCATCATAAGAACGATCAGCCTTGTATTTACCTTCATGTAGTTTTTGAGATGGCATTTAGCATAAATGTATGTACATTTATTGTCCATCTAACTGAGTGTTCCCATTGTACGACATGTGTGCGATTGACTGTTCGGAAAGCAATTCAATCGCACCAGATACATACTGTAACAACGTTTTCATCATATCGTATCAATATAAATCAAATATGTAAAAGTAGGCCGTATCTTTCCACACTCCCTATAAAAGAGACACCTGAACTGATATACTATACTTTCATTTCCTAACACGAGCGACACCGTTTCCTAACCATCTTCTGTCTAGTTTAATTTATTCCCTTCTCCATTTAGAATCCATCCACGTAACATTTCTCGCCCAGTCTCCCTCCGCCCTTACGATGCCGTTGCTCCAAACGCTGAGTGGGTAGACGACGCACATCCTGCCATCTTCCTCTCCATTACGTCATCTACACTACCATATAAAAGTGAAATTTGATTTTTGTATGAGGTAAACTGAAAATCTTACACCCCGGGAAACGAATGAACAGTACATGTGATTGGAAGAAACTTGAAATAATATTTTTATTGTATTTTGTATATTCGATTTATTAGCTAGATTATTTTGAAATATAGACCTCAGAGAACTTAGTGAACACGCATTGCGATTTGTTGTTGGCTAGCCTCTTTCTATTGTTGTAATTCTTTGCTTCGTGTCTTGTTTATTTTGCATAACAAACGAGGTTGACTCGCAATTGATTTGTGTTCTGGGATAATAAATTTTCCATAATTTACTAATATGGAGGACCAAGTTTTTATTAAATATTTGCGTCTACGGCATGTTGCGATGCAAAGGTTTCGAATGTGTTTATAATTTATATGTAACTTCACAATAATATACAGTCACTTACTGTTTATTTGAATTTATTTGTTTATGTACGTATATCAATGTAATGCATCATATTTATGCGTAGTTTTCGGCGTATCTTTTCTACTTATATCCTAAAACGTCGTGTGCACTGATAATTCCCGAGTGCAAAAATGATGCTACATTTGAGAGAGAAGTTGCACTGGAGCGGATATTTGGTTGTACCTTTTGTCGAGCGACGCGCACTGCGCAGAGAGCAACCGCACTTGCTCTGAATATTATCCCAGTGCAATGACATTACTGGCCTATGTTGAGGATAGGTGAACCTTTGATTAGTGTGCACAAGTGTGAGACACGTTATTAATTTTATTTCGATATTGCCTACATCTGGATTATTACCAACGTTGGGCGGGAGGAGGTACCCTCAATGATAAAGTCCGTAATGAACACATACGGGGCGGTTCTCGTGAAATATATTACTGAATATTTTTATTCACAAATGAACAAACTAAAAATAACTTAAGATGTGATGTTTAGAAATTATTTTATACTATTATTTAATAACGTTGAACTAATGAAATAAGAAATAATTAGACGTCGTATACTTAGGAAACGCATCAGCGCAATGCAGATAGACCTTCGAAAGTGTTCCAACTTTATCTCCTTCAGTTGCTAGCCACATTGCCAGATTTGTCGTAATGCGACGTTGCCGCATTGTCAATTGCTCAGCGTATGTTTTAATATTTCGTTCATTACAGCTCTCACACAGATATCACGAGCTCATTTGTGGCATAAACCATTTTCGAAAATCAGTGCGCAAATGTCATCGAAAATCGAACCAGCGGTGTCGCGACAGTAGAGTCACAGTAGAGCTTTATTTCTCTCAGTCAAATATATTTTTACTCAGACGTTGTATGTTTATTGAAAATCTCTATGTCTCTATCGATCACATAGGCACCCAATTTGACGTGTTTTNAAGAGCAATAGGTTTACACAGGCTGTTTGGCACATTGCTAAAATGCTCGCTAGATGGAAAGTGTGAAGTGAATTTACCTGGTTCAAATCAACTTTTATTTGTTTTTGTTTTTTTACTTTTAACTTTAACTTAGAAAATTAAAGATCTTCTACGCAAAGTATTCAACTAAGTTGTGGATTTCTTTGTATTTTTTGAGCCCTTAAAAGGGCTGTTTTCGTCACTTAATAAAGAGTCCAATACCCGTCGCAGTATCACGTCTTGTAACCGTTTAGGGATTGAGTTAACTAAGGTTGACCCATAAGTCGTGCTGTTAGCAATTTCCTCCCACACATACACCATCCCATACAACATCTCAGAGCGCATCAGTGGTTGTGGAAGGTGGATCAGGCCAATTTTCGGCCATGACATGCTTCGTCTCCACCCACATGTTTTCGATTGGGTTGAGGTCAGGGACATGCGAGGGTCAGTGGAGAATTTTCACTTCCTCCTGCTCTGCAATTCATTCCTGCACCAAACGAGACGTGTGGACAGATGAATTATCATGCTGAAAGAATAGTTCTTCAACAGGATACAATTGTCGCATCAAAGGGATCAAAATATCTCGCAAGATATTGAGATACTAATGCCCATCAAGACGACCTTGTATTCTGTGAAGAACACCTACACCGCGAGAACTTATCCAGCTCCAACACGCCACAGATATGCGTCCACATCGTGCACTCTCTCTCGCCAACTCAGGACAATGGCGGGTTCCACGAGGTCAATATACGCGCACAGGTCCGTCATTTGCAGAGGAAAAAATACTCTCGCCTGAGAAAAACACGTTTCCCCAATTACGATTAATGTTTTCCTCGGCAAATGCTAACCTATACAATATATATTCCTCGGAAAGCGCCTCCTTTGTCGCTGCCCTCCTATATCGGAGTCCATTATCTCTTAGACGGTTTCTAACAGTTCTCGCGCAACCTGGAAAATTAGACAGGCGCCTTAACTGTTCTGAAGAGCGGAAAGGATTCTCCTTAGCGTGGTTCACCAAAACGGTGTCCTGGGCTTCGGTAGACACTCGCCACAATCCAGAGCTAGCACACCTTCCAACCTCCCCAGTTTCACGATATTGTTGAACCCACTTGCAAGCAGTTCTCCGACTTTCTCCATATTTCCTTCCAGCTGTCGAGGTACTGAAATTGGCACATTCCATCAACGCAATCACCTTTTCCCGAACGGAGCGCTCGTGATGAGACATGGCAGTAGAATACTTTGCAAGGTTCACTTTGCTAAGCTCGTGTAAGTCAAGTTCCCCCTCCATAGAGGATACGAGGTCGTCTGATCAGATAAGATAAGGTATTGGAAACATTTCTACTTACAGTCGAAGATGAAAGAAATAATTTCAACAAATAACTATACAAAGGAATATTGCAAAATTTTGTATATATTTCTATAGATTGACGAAATTTTGTTTCCAAAGAATACTTTTATATAAAGAATAAAATAATTTGTGAGTGTAAAATGAACTAATTTGAAGTGTATTCGCCCTCCCAACTGCAAGGGAGACGTGGATCAGGAGAACGAAGCCCTACCATGAATGATACGATCTATAAGTCACTGGTTCAATCCCAGGTGATATACGAGAAAAGATTTTTGAAAGCGAATTCAATTATAAATCAGCTAAGAATGTTTGTATGAGGGGTGAAATAAACGATATCTTCATGAAAGCTCTCACGATGCTGAGAAATTCTAAATGTGCTATTGGGCAACGTCGCATAACGCGTCATCGCACCAACTTTGTTGGCATCTAAGCAGATAACAAGCTTTCGCAGTTCATTTCCGTATCATCTGATATATTCATACGCCTTCGCATTACCTTTATTTTTGTTTAACGTGTTGAAAAATTCGAAACATACAATGCTAAGAAAATCGAAATTGGGCACGTTTTATAAGATCTTTATTATTGTGATACAACCTAGCTTCCTCAAGTATTAAGTTTGTTTTATACAATAGTCTCGCGTAACTGTACTTTATTCGCACTTTGTAATGTGGTTCTTCCAATTCCCACTTTAGAATCACTTAAATTTGATATTGCTGATTTTGCAATAGAGACATGTATTAGTCGCCATGTGTGCCTTTGAATGAAACCTACAAGGACAACCAACCCTATCATTTACTAATATCAAACTAATGATAATTTAAAAAGTTTAATTTAACATTCTGACCGAAAATCATTAAGGTATATGGTTTAGAGTGGGATCTAATATTGAAAGTGTTGAAAGATAATATTTCTAAACGAATATAACAAATGACTGATTTTAAATTTGTCATTGCGATAACTCTCCATAATTATGTTTGTCTTCTCGATGGTTGCATTCTAAAGTTAAGTTATTTTAGGTTACAGAATATGGAATCCTACTTAATTAAATAACGAAAGTTTCGTCTTCGGTGAATAGCATAAATCCAGCAAAAAATATTCTGAAATTGAAATAACAGTAATTTGGTTTTTTAAATGTATTTGCTCAGATCAAAACTACATTTAGTAACGTTATTGAGTTTGAAAATAGGGTTTCATAAGTTAAATGCGTCTAAATATTGTGTTTGAATGTACGATCTCCTATGGATATATTTATGTACTATCAGTGCTTTCCAATTTGTGAGCGTTTTGATATCCGTTTTTCTCTCATTCTTGTTCGTTCGTAATCTAATATTTGTTACATATCTTGCTATTAAGCAATAAGTGTAAATAATATAAAATCTTCGAAAAACACTTGGTTCTACAACAAACAAACCATCTTAATTGATGCGAATATACTATTATTTCTTTATGCCATGGGCACTTTTGGGCACCTACAAGGAGAAAAATTGACTTGACTAAAGAGAATTCTCAAGATATAAGTTTAAATCTAAATATTTTGTAAACGTACGGCTTGACTAGCAAGTTTATGTGATTGAATTCTTACAATTTAATCCAGATTGTATTGTGGAACAATAGCGATTTTTCTGCATTATATTCCATTCCATGGCATGTTGTATTGAGACCACATAATTGCGAATTGATTGAATTTGAAGGAGAAATTAAGCTTTTTGTCTTCATAAGAATTGCTTGCTATAAATACTTTGAAATGTGTATGACTAAAACTAAAAAATATTCCACTAATAATGATAAAATTCAACATTTATCTCCGCGAGTTTTATTACGAATCTCTTCGTTGTTTCTGCTCTACCATTAGACCGCCAAATATAAAAAAGTTTATTTACTTCTACGTTCTATTTGTTAAACAAAAGTGAAGTGACGTGTCATTCGCGTCTCGGTGGTCTGTTCACGATGAGTACTTCTGCGATCTAAATTTGTAGTTTAAGAGGCAGCAAAAAGTAGAACGCCATTTAAATAACCCGCATAAGTCACATAAATATTCCAATGAAACACCTCATCGCATAATTTCATATTTTTGTTCAACGCCTTCTGAAAATACGAAATTCTCTATTGTATTGATGGTAAAATATTATGTTAATTAGAGGAGATTTCTAGATTTAAAACAAGTTCTTAAAATATGACCCTGAATCTGGAATGCTGAGACCAACCAGTTACAATAACTTCATATTTAAATTTGTATGTATCTTGTCATCTGCGTCGCTGCTAATTTAATTTACTGTAAACATTATTCTTAATGTCTAATTAATAGTTTATCTTCACAAATAAAAATATTCATGCTTGTTCGTAAAAAGTTATATACTCGTAAAGAAGTAACTTAGTTAATCTGTGTGAATAAAACTCAATTTCATTTGAAAATATTAATAAAAGTGATTTGTGTTTGTTATATTTGTGTTTTTGTTATATTTATTGATATCTAAAAATATTTGTAATATTACTTTCTGAGCATGTTTTTTGTTGCACTATTTCAGGCAAAGGGTTATATCTGGAATCAATATATTTCTAGTAAATGTAATTTATTTATTCTTCATTAATATCACTAGAATTAACCATTAGTGTTATTCATTCAGATTTTATACAATTGTTTTCTATAATTCTTGAATTCCGATTGACATATAAGAATAGTGTAAAATTATTGTAAATTATGTGAAATTACTATACGCAATACACATCACTTCATGCCAATGTGCTTTGAGTTCTATACGCCACTGTATACAGTTCGGAAATTATAGGAATATTTATATGTAATTCCTGATTCGAATTTNACGGAGAAGTTTAATATGTTTTATATTCCCTAGGACGGCGTTGTGAAACAACAACTTGAGATATCATTTTAATATAGAGAATAATAAAGTTTATTGAAGTTAAGAACATATAGAATATTTTTGTTATGGAAGTTGAAGACGTGTATAATAAAAAATTACGAAATATTTCTGTAATAAAACATTTTCTCCCCTTACGACTTAACAGGGATTCACCTGTACTAGTCTTCTATTGGTCTACCAAACATGGAAGCAGTTTCAAGTTTGCCTGCGATTGGTCGAACGAAGGTAGTCCCCGTCGCAGGGGAGTGGCGTTGCGAACCTGAGAAATCCCAACTGCTAAGAGCACGGGACTTAGAATTTATACGACGGTCGATTTATAATTCCAGTACTGTACCATGACTTACCTCAGTGGTGTTTGGCCAGTTGAGCTCCGGAGGGAAGGGGAACTGTCTGCCGAGCGCGTACAGCAAATCGTCGGCGTGCATGACGCCGTGGGGTTCTGCCGCCAACCCCGACCGCACCAACTCACTCACGCGGCCATGAAACGCAAACTGATAGAAGTAGACGGGCTTCGGTGACGCTCGTGCATGGGTGATGGCGCCGTTCACGGACTCTACAGTGAAGAACATGTCGGTGAAGAGAGCTGTCAAGTTCTCCAGAGGCGCTTCGGTGATCGGAATGGAGCCGAAGTAGAAACGGCGGACCTGGGAAATGATAAGAACGATATATAATTAAATCTGAATTTTTGATCTCTTGATTATCGACTGATGGGAGTCAGCGTGGCTCAGTGGGTAGAGCACTGAGTACAGGGGTCTATCCTTAGGTCAAAACCGACCGGAAAGAAATGCTGGCCACATCTCCTCCCGCCGTGATCTACTGTCCTGAGTGGATAAACCAGCTCTTTTTTCTTTATACCCGCAATAAAATTAAAATATAATGCAGTAAAAAAATTAAATCACGCTGATAAACGTAGAGTTAAATACGGAAAATTTTGGTGTATCTCATTTTTGCGTGGAGCAGTAATGAGTTTTATGTATTTGTAAATAAACAAATAATTACCAAAAATAGTCTTATTTAATCACGTCCTAGAATCGCGTTACCCAAACATACCTTACGATACCATCTGACCTTCGATATCTCCTCTTTCCGCTCCACGTAGAAAAGCTAACCCACAATCCACTACATTCCTCTTAATTCAGCTCCTGTACGAAATAAGATTGAATTTTTGGAAGAGATTGGATCTACGCTAATATTTGAGTTCTATGAAATGTCTGTGGCCTGGAAATCTCAAAGAGTAATCGACGAAAGTATTTGAAACTTTAAAGACCTCTTCTTCTCGTAGATATAAAGTACAGTTAATATTGATAAATTACAAGATCAGAAAAACAATTAAATTTGGTTGCTTGTCTCTCGCATGACTTGACTATGGAATTTACTAATGTGTCCGTTCAAGTGTGTTACGTAAGGCTGACTGAACTTTTAATCTACGTGACCGAATCGTGGAAGCAAAATTATGTACAGGCCGTGAAGAATATTGTTTACAGTTACGTCACCTAAAAGAGATATAAAAAACTAATTCAGAGGTCTTTACGTTGCGCTTTGTTTATTACGCATTCTGCGTAAAATGTATTTTTCTTCTGTATTGATTTTGAAATAATTCGTAGTTACGCACATATTAGCCTACAATAGTGAGAACTATGAAGGTTTTTTGTTGCCACATTTAATTTTTGAAATTACCAAAAGTGAAAATTTAATATAACGAAAGTAGTGAAGTATGTAAACTACCATTTGCATTTGGAATATTATATAACCCCGCGCATTGCCGGGCAAAGTGAGCTAAAAAAATACAGACGTGTTGACAGGTGTTTTAGCACCATCGGTAAGGTAAAATATATTTGGGTAAAATTCACAGTACTAAATTATCTTTGAATGGTGGTGGAATTGTACGTTTAACTGTGAAAATACATATTTTTTAATGTTTTTCTGAATTTGTTTCAAATTTTTAATGAACAGTAATGATTGTTTTAAGTTTGTTTTTAAATCCCAGGTAATGCCGGGTTGTTCGACTTGTAATTTATAATTTTTTTCCGAGGGAAGATAGAGAATAACGTGGTTGAGAAATTAGATACCCAATTGTGGGGGGGATCGGTATCATATAGTCATGTCATTATGTTTTAAAAGCCAGTATTTCGGGTTCAGTCCAATCACATGCATCGCATTCCACGCGATATTTAAATAACGTACACTGGATTCTCGCAATTACACGCGATTGCCAACGTAGCGTTCGATAACACTCTTCCTTTAGCTTTATCTGTTTCTGCTACCCATGTTAAGTCTTTTCAACGTCCTTTTAGTTTATTTATTCAATCGTGGCTTGATAAGATTAAGCATGAATTGAATGAATATATACAGTAAAGTAAGGTCCTAAGAACTCGTAATATCATCTATGGACCGAAAATGCATCGATACTATAACGGGAAGACTACATTCAATTGATTTTTTCTAGTCTCAACGTGTTCATTTCGTCCCATTTAAAATAAATACCGATGAAAAAAATTTCCATCATTTCTTGAAGTACACATCTTTTAATACAAAAGAAAGAATTTTTTGAGTGTGTCCCGTTTCCAGAATATTCATTCGACTGGATTTAATGCAGTGGTCGCAACCTTGTGGACCTCATAGACCACTAAATCAACATTTTGAATCAACACGAGCCACTGTTAAATTCTTTTACAATTTATCAAGTAATTTTAGAAGTACATTATACTTATATATTTAGTTGACGCAACAGTTATAACGGTGGCGTCACGTATTATGATCACGCTTAAGCCAGTTGTTGGCAACACACTTGCAAGAGTGTGCAAACAGAGAAATTATATTTTATGGTCATTCGAAATAGAATAATTACTTACAAAATATTTTTGGTCTTTTTATAAAGAAGCAAATAAAATTCAATAAATTCCCAGATTTTATCCGTGGACCACTAGTTTGCTACCGCTTATCTCAAGTAAACCCCTCTCACATTCTCTCCCATTTATAAGTCGACGAGCTGACCAGCACGGCTTCACTCGAGAGTTTTTGTTATGATTCAGTTTTCCATTCATTTTATTATGTGCTCACAAAATAGAACGTTTACATTCAAAAAAACGGTGAGGATATCTCAATTACTTTGTAAAATTTTGCTAAAATTCAAAATTTTCATTTTTTTTAAATCCGGAATATCGGAAAATTCTTAGTGATTTCTCTCCAAACCTAAGGAAATTCCCATCAAAATTTCAAGTTCCTATCGATATGCTGAATATCGATATCGTCACAGTTGCAAAAGCAAATGTTAAAATTCTGAAGATGCGGTATATCTCTACTGTGTAGACCACGAAGCTAGAATGCAAATGTTGAAAGCGGAAGTTCATGGTATTGGACAACAAATCCCTGTCCCGTTACGAAGCTCGATGACAAGCTTTTGGAACGAGAATGGGTTTGACCTATACGTGTTACATGCGTCGAGAAAGTAGCAATTCTCATTGTCCCTTTCTTTTTCTTGTCACAATGCTCGTCAGTATCACTTTATTCATTTCTCTATTCGATAAATATTACTACAGGAATAAAAGCGAGATTACTGACATCTTTCTTTCTCTTCTCGAATCTTCTTCATGGACTCATTTATAAACCATATCCTCATTCTTTTAAGAATCAAACTTGTGCGACTTCACATGGACATTTTTGTTGTTCTGATCGAATTTTCATTTTCATTTTATTGTAGACAAGAACATCTCAAATATTCTGAGATACAGGATGTGAGATCACATTTCACCCTAATTGATCATAAAAAACGTGTTTTCGAAAGTAAAAATCTTCGTGAGACTCAACAATTCAAAAATAAATGTTAAAATTGCTATCTCAAATAGTTTTTTCTCTGCTTTGATGGATAAATAAGTCAGTTTCTGTGGACACCACCGCTTGTATTAATCGATAATTATGTATTTTCAATTAAAAATCTGATTTTGATAAAATTGTTACATAGGCCTACTTATGTCATATTTTCAAGCATCCCACCCTGAAATATTTATTAAACGCGTAGACATCTGCCACGAGTTCTAGTTGATGTTTCTAATATTCAGATGCGTACCTAATGTTTCTGCTTAAATGACTTTGAACTTTAATTGTTTATAGGAATAGATACCTTTGAGTAAATTTGTACCGCATTTTACCTCTATGGCAAAAGGTACCGAAAACATCTTCAAACTTACCTACATAATACTTCAGTATCAAATTTGTATACAATGCCTAAAAAATATTTGTGTATTTCCCTAAACTTCACATTTTTCAGCCACCTACGGTCTCAATGTCGTTATTTCTTGTAACTTCCAAACACATTCTTGATTCAGTCTGATGTTGTTGTTTTGTAATAGCTGTTTAATCGTTCACATGTGCCGTTTTAATATCAATTCCTCTAATTACATGCTTGACCAAATGCTTATCATGTTTTGTCTCATAAATTGGGCAAGTGCCACTTTAAAAGCATTATAATTCGAATGCTATTAATACTGTTCAGTTATTAATTGTTATAATTGGGCCACCCGGGATGAGAGATTCACAAGGTTTAAGTATGAATTCAATAATGTTGTAAAATACCTAGGGGAAAATTATTAAACAATCATATTCGTGCTTTGCGAACCCTTCAGTTTTATGGAATTTATATTACACGATTCTGTAACCTTCGCTGAAATAACATAAGTTTGGGATCAGCTTCCTGAATGCGTTGATCATTAATCCTAAAGTATTTAAATTTCCGTTATGCATTCTCAGGACTTATACGAATAACCATTTCATTCCATGTAATTATGATTTCGATTCGAAGGAATAGCAAATATTTTAAACGAATGATATGAATATCATACATGTAGCACGTTTATTCGAAATATCTATCATTTTTTTCTTTTGATAGGACTTTAGGGCTCGCCAACATCAAGGTCATTAGAGCCCTTATCTTTTTGCATACACTTGTGATGCACCGAATCATATCACTGTCCTTTGATACTTTTACCATTAAGTCGTAAAGCAATTTGTGGAAACTGGCCTTTTCCAACTATTAGCATATTTTCATAAACATGAATGAAGGAAGACTCACTCCAACATCTTGGATACCCAGTAAATGTTATTCACAATTATTTTGACCTTTAATTACCACATTGCAATCGTCTTCTAAAAGCACGTCCAGTAGGTGGAATCTCCTTGCTTTCTGAATGAAAGTCACTTACGGAGAAGTTCGAGTTAGGCGATGATCTCGAAGTGTGTCTGACGCCAAGACAACAACGACTTCGGCCTCAGAAATCTCCAACAAAATACAAAAATAATTTTTCATCAAAAGGTATTTTTGTATTATTTTGAACTAAACTTTCTCAAAATAGCTCTGATCTGAAGATATTTTCTTTAGTAAGATGATCTAGATATTTTTGACGCGTACCGACTTTGTCAATGACATTGGAGAGATTTTATTTCATAGATGGATAAAAAAAGTTTGAAAAAATATTTGTTGTGCTTCCAGGATGGTTCATAGAATCATTATCTTTCGGTATGTCTGTATGCAAAATGAACCGCGAGAAATATTTTCGTATCAGGTAAAATTTCCCTCTCACCTAGAACTGAAAAAAACTTAACGATTAATATGTTTCGATATATTGGTTCTATGTGTGTTTCTTCAACAGAAGATTTCTCGTAAAAATTACAATTAATATCCAGATTTTTCGGCGGACCACCGAAAATTTCTCACGGACCGACCGTTTGACGACCGCTGTGTTCGAGTACGGCCAAGTCCTTACTCTCACCTCAGCAGTCACTTCTTCATTGATGTTCAGTAGAGGCGCGTAATTTTGCAAGACCTGGGAGAAGTTCGCTTCCAACACCTGAGCGGCGAGAGGATTGCTGAAGATAGACCACGCAACATCCGCCGCTTCCTCAGTCACCATCCCAGTGACGACAGGCACCGGAGCCACGTCTCCTGATGCCAGCATATCGGCAGGAGCCCGCGGCAAGAAGGGTTTATCGTCCACGTCAGAATCTGCCTCGATCACCGGTCCCCACGGCATTGGCATATCGCCCACCAGTGGAGGGAAGCTGCGGAAACAACATAAAAATAATTTATTGTTAAAAAACACGATTGGATTGGCAACGGTCTACAGAGATAATGTATCCGACTAACTACTGACTAGTCTAGATGGATAAATGATAGATTTACTACTATTATAGATTAAATGCTTCTATTATAGATTATAAAATAATCTTTAATATCCATGCATTTATATAAGTATTTTCTTCAACAACAAAAATTCCAATTATAAATATCTCAGCATTAAGTCGTTTGGAAGATGTGCAGAACGCACTGTTTAAATATTAAATATTAGAGAAAGTTGTTATATTTTTTGTGGGAATAATATTCAAACTTCATGTTCGTAAATCAACTATCAATATTATCTGATGCGGAATTAATTTAAACCTGAGTATGAATGTATTTTTTGTATAGTGAAACATCTGATGGAAAATTAAATTTAATTATTTTATCCGCGTAGGAATAAGTTTAGATCCATCATATTGCGTTTTGTAATGTAGATATTTTAATACCTTCAACGTTCATTTTATTATCTACAATGTTAGTTTCCGTTATTTGAATATTGACCATGATCTAAATAAACAACACATCATAACCTATCCGTGTTTCAATTGTTAAACCGTTTCGATGTTGATGAGTTTTCCTTTTTTGTGTGGTGTAGATTTCAATTGGATGAAAAAAGTAAAATTTCGAAACAATATCTACAAATGTGTCAATATTTGGCGTTTTATTGAATAGAGTGATTAACATCATATTATAGTGAAGTAAGGGATTATTCATTTTCACTTCGTTAATTAGAAAATACTCAAAATTTACCGTATTTCAACTAGATTAGAAAATAATTAAATCATTAGGCTCGTAGATTAGAATCTTATTCAACAAACAAATTGTGTATTTGCTCACTGGATAGAGAAAAAATAACTCGGGAAAGAGAATCGTAAGAACTACTTATGGTAAATAAGTCAACGATACTGGGTGAGCACCATACAACTTGAATTGGAATATATGATTGATTTCAAGAGCTTAGAATATATATTATACACAGCTGTGTTTTTAGTGAACGAAATTCGTGAAATGGAATACAATGAAAACGAAAGAAAAATGGTTATGAAAATAAATTGTAAAATTTGGAAACAAGATGAGACGAGGAAATGAAAGAAACTGCTAGCATAATGCACAATAATATAATTTAATAGTATAAACGTGAATAAAGTATATTGTTAAAATAATTCTATGAATATTAGGATTAACATTTAATTATGTTTCCTGCTCTGTTTTTCTGCTCTCTGACATATTCTTTCTTTTCTACCTATTTTCTCCCTCATTTAACCATTTGTGAATACATAAAATTGAATATTTTCCAGTGATTTTTATATCCAATAGTACATAAACCTGATGAAGGCATTTAAATGTTTGTTCGTGCAGCGCTTGTAGAATCAATTACAGATTAAGTTATTTTATTTAAATTTTCTGATTTTACTCGATTCGTTTGTAACATAACGTTTGTTTCGTTCCGATATATCAAACTGTATCGAGGCAACTTGGAGTAGGTAATAATCCGCACTGGTCACATGTACCCTGCACATTGCTCTGGTCAAACTTGCTCGAGAAGAAATACATTTAAGCCAATGACATAACGAAGAGGAACACATACAAAACTTGGGATAAGTTCTTTATAAGAGCACATACATTATATATACATTAATTCGTATATGTTTCACCTTTTCCTTTCCCATGTAACAGCAATTAAAAATTACATCAAGAAAAGGCGCTACTCGACTCATTTATTTTAAAACAATGTAACTTGACTTCTTTATTCCAGACAAATGAAATCACTGGAAATGACGCGTCTGGTATGGATTTGACAGATTGATCTAGAAAAATATATTGTTTTAATAAAATAAATTTTGTTACATCCTGAATGGGTGGGTGTTTCGGCGGAATAAGGTTCAGGCATGAAAACAAAAATTTATTTCGGAGGGATCTTAGACTTTTTTGTCAAAATTTATGGATGCTAACTTTGAAGATGTTTGTCCTTGAGATCTTTTCAATTAATTATTTAAAATATTAAAAATTTATTATTAAAATGTAAAATTATTGTGTAATTCGTGTAATTAATTAATAGTAAATTAACAGTATTTTATGAGGCAAAGTAATTTCATTTCAAGCTTCAAGAAAAATTTTCGGGAGGGGCCTAGACCCCCAGAATTGCCCCCCCCCCCCACCATCATCTGGCTGTGTGCCGGAGGTTGATAAAAGGGTAGAAGAAGTTTGGTAAGGTTAATGAATGTTTCATTAAACAGAGGTTTCCACAAATATTTGAATATTTTTTCCGCGTGGGAAAGAGAATTGTTTCATGTCTTGTTTTCTTGCGAAACTAGAGACTCTTGTTATTTGAAATGCTAAAACGAAGTACATACAAGTATATAAAGTAAAATAGTTCATTCAAGTTTACCGTTTGACTCTCATAAAATTTAATAGTCCAGGTCTCAGATGCAAAATCCACAAAAAATCGAAATGTTTCCTTTTAACGTTCAGTCCTGGAAGTAACTCATGTATCATGGTTATTAGAAATTGTATAGCTCTCTAATTTATAATTATAACCACGACAAAATCCATAAAACGAGTATAATGATGGTCCATACCTGCTTAGTAAATCAAAGTAAAAAACTAATCCTTTCAAATTATCCAAGTCTTACGAATACAGATGAAACTTTTCGTTGTAACTAACTTTTTTCAGTGAAAAGTAATATGTATAATATATATATATATATATATATATATATATATATATATATATATATATATATATATATATTGACGAGCGTTTAATATAAATCTTATGATGTATAATAAGGATCTTTTAATACTAAACCACAAAGAACTAGAGCCTGAATTTGCACATCTCCATCCGTCCCCTTGTTTTCGAAGTTTGTGGGGTAATTTTGTTAATTTTTGTATTTCATCGTTGTTGTTTGTAACTCATACTTTGCGTTGCTTTAATAACATGGCGTTGTAAAATTATATTTTTTGGGGGTTCCGACATCTTATGAAGGACATTTTCTTTCGGGATACCTTGAATTTTCATTCACGTTTGTCTGTTGCGTTCGTATTTATTATTACTATTCTTTTTATCACATTTAAGTTAGGTCATTTTTCATGTGGTTATATTAGTCTTTTATTGTGCTCAAGTGTAGAAATAATAATAACAAAGAATATTTTCACTACTAGAAAAATCAGTAAATCATACTTCTAATGAAAACAACAATGTAGTCCACTCTGGCATACGAGGACATTTTACGGAACACAAAGATTTTTCACCCGATTTCTGATTACTTTTTTAATGTGCTTGAATAAACAAACAGAAAAGACGCGCATATTCAAATACTACGGAAATTGTAACTATTTTGTATCTTTCGTGTTATTGACCCCAATACAATACAGGTTTTTAATAATAGATCGTAATACATTCAACCATTATTTTTCACTAGCCGACGTTTCGAGAAGGCAGAATTTCTTCATCAGACCTGTATACAAATTAATTAACTCACCTACACACACGATTTTACACTTACCACCTCTTATAAATTGCAGCTACACACAACCACTGATCACGACGCTAAGCCAATCCAAAGACAGCTGCTCTCAATGACCTCTATCCAGTAGGTAATTTTTGTTTTTCGTTTGTCTTCTAAATTTTTGAAATTAGAAAAGTATACATAGAATTCAGCGAAAGTGCAGACTAACTTCGTAGTTTTTGATAATCATTTAAGACAACGCTGTCGAACTGGCGGCTCTCGAAACTTTTGATCTCGGCTTTTATTGACTCGTAGAACATTTTACATCAAAATTTTCATCAAACGTTAGGGGGCATAACTTTGTGTTATAAATTTATGCTGTCAAATATTTAATGTGGTATGTCCGGTGAGAGAAAATAGAAAATGGTTTTCGGAATTACCCTGTCATACGATACGATATTAAACATTTTATTATAATACTAAATATTAAAAATATTTTAGAAAAAAAGGGAATATGCTATTTAATTTTTCAAGCTTGAAATAATATAAACTTGACGAGAATCAAAATATCACGTTACAAATAAATGAANAACATTTTGACCCTTCACGTGCGGGCCCGATAGATTTGAAAGTGTATAGAAAATGGCCCGCGCATTAAGAGACGTGAGACAGCACTGATTTAAGAATATCGAGTGACGCCGGACAAAATCAGATGGTATCTGAATAAACCCGATTCCTCACCTGTCATACGTCCGAACGATTTCTTCGGCGGTTCGCTGCCGCAGACATGTCACCAGATTCTGCGTCTCATTGTAGGTCGCCTTCGCCGTCTGCGCGACGGCATAGCTGGGGGTGCAGTTCATCATTTCTCCCAAGCGCCTCGCGTTCGGCAGAGGATCTGGGTAAAGCGCCCATCTGTGAGTGGCGCTACCGCTGCCGAAGATAACCGCATCGAACAATCCCCTGCGTACACAATGGAATCATACTCGTATTAGTATTGTGGAGTGGATCACGAATGACGTACCTCAGGCATAGCTGAGTTAAACGAGTCAGTCCTTGCGGTCATGGGTTAGAGACCACGGAGATGACGCCCCCAAAGTCAAGTAGTTTTACCGAAATTAATGAAACATAGCTGCCAACACGAATTTCCAACTTCTACGCATTTGAGTAATATCCGAATAAAGATTAATAGTCACAAAAGCGACTAATTGCTGTAAAAATACTAGTTAATAACACGCATAAGGTAATATGCGTTCCACACGCTCGATGCAAAAGGATCCTCAAGAGCAAGTGAATTGAATTCATGGCAGATGCCTGCAATACATTTAAGTTTAAAGAAATTCGAAACTACGACCAAACAACGCGAGGTACACTTGCCACTAAGGCTTATGGACGATGACGAAGTAAAAGTGTACAAGGAAGGCTACAGTGTGTAGAAGCCCTATACCAACATCAAACCAACTGAACTAGCAAAAAATAAATAAAAAATTACTGTCCAAAGAGCAGTTGCAAACTACCTATGACTATGTTAAGGAGAATGAACTAATTTACTTCTACTATTTTTCAACAAACCAAGAAACACAGTGCGTCCCTGTTCAGGTTTTTTTCTGTCCTAGATTACGTTTTCTCTGAGTAAAATTACATGACTGAGTATACATAAACTGAGCGTACGTACATAATGCGGGCGTCATCCTCGTGATCTCTGACCTTTAGCCGCGATTGACTGACTTGACTGCCTCAACTAAACTTTGCCTGGGGAATAGGACATACGCGAAGAACTGCATCGTTGTTTGCAGGCCACAAGACGGGGGAGGGGAGCAAGCCATAGCTTGTCGGAAGCTCCATTCGCGAAACGTGAGGTTCAACCGTGACAAATCGAGATCGGAGGGCAATACGGTAAAGCTAAAACCTAGGGACCGAAGACTGAGGGGTGATATTGGAGGTTACTCGGTCGGTAGAACATCCTCGTATCCTCTTTCATCGATTCTTACGATCAGTGACACTTAAGCGGGAGGGCATTCAAGAATACTACCTCGTCTGAAACACATGACCAACACAGTATTTATCCAATAAGATTTCACTTAGGAAATATAATATGCATTGAACAATCTTTTTTAATAATTAAGCCTACTCTATATGTTTACAGGTTCGTTATCTTAAACTGGTGTATTTTTAGTACTTTTTCAATAATTTTTCTATAAAATTGCTGCTTCGGATACTTTTCATAATTTATTTTATTGCTTACAATCAATTCGAAATGGGAGTAAAATGAAGAAATAAGAGTTTCGGAGAGTTCTTAGCAGTTATGTATACTTTTTGTCACAACATAAAAAATATGACGATGGTGACAGGAATGGAGTGAAATAAAGGGCCTTATTACAAATATCCGGTACATCCTATGAAATCTGTCTATATTTCACAGTCAACATTTTGCTCATTTGCTTATTTTATTCAGCGTNGAGAAGTCCCACATGGAAGTTGGATATACCAACATTTTGCTCATTTGCTTATTTTATTCAGCGTTGACCGATATGAGCCAAGAATGCTTCTCATGGTGGATTTATTTTGGTATCTTACAAAGGAAGAGGGTATTGTGACTTTACTCGTAGGGTCTCATATGTTGAAAAAGCATACTAAAAGAACTATTTCTTCGATAAGGAACACTTTTTCTATATCGTTGAGAGATGTCCGAAAAAATTTCTTTTAATATTGTCAAAAAATTATTCTACAAATTTATTAACTCTAGTTTCCTCTATAGACGGTCGTAAAACGTTTAAACGTTAGATGACTCGCGGTCTTAGTAGCCGACAGAATGAATTTTTATGTATTTAAAAGCGGATGCTGATTTTATGTGGGTTTATATTTAATGTCACCAAGTGAAAGTACCCAACGATTACAATAATAGTTTTAAATAAAAATGCGTATAAAATCTGCTTCCTCTTATACACGAATAAAAAATAACTCTTATATCCTTGCATTGAGAACTGTCCAACATTTTGACGTTCAAAGACAATCTACGGTTAGCAAACCACAGTTCGTCTACAAAAGAAGAAAATTTTCTGTTTCAATCAGTGAAATAATTTTTTATTGCAAATTCTCAAAATACGAGGTGCGTTGAGAAACGTAAAAAATTCGCTTTCTTTGTTTTGCCTATAATAAAAAATCGTCCAGCCATAATAAGCTTTTTAACGGTAAAAAATGAAAGGAATAAACTAAATTTTGGGATCTTTCGCTTTAATGGGTAGATTTTTTGTAACTTTACGTTCAAACGCAATTTTTCTTTTATCTTCACAGCTACGCATCAATAATAATTTTGGACAGGGCAAAGAGATATAGGGAAGAAAAAAACGACATCCCTCATGAAAATCTGTGTTTTCTTTCGTTCTTTATCAAAATGCTATTCAATTGTTCATAGACAGGAAATACTCAACTACGTGCAATGTAACGCAATAATTTGATGAAGAATTCCATATTTCATGGTTCACGTAAATTTGTGATGTATTTTTTTTCAGCTATAATAAATGTTTTATTCTTAAGTTTAACGATTAACTTCGAAAAATTGTATATATTGAGCATTTCTAAATTTAGAATAAAAAGAGTAAGTAATTAAGTCTCGAGTGCTTGGTCCTGCTAGTACTTTTAATTTCTTATTTCCTGGTTAGTTGTTCACGCAATGTCTGAATAAGTTCGTAAAAATTTGTTGACGTGCCAGGGATAGTTTTCTGTGATGTGAGAGAATACGAGTTCGGATGAATCGCTGTCCTCAATATGGTTCCCGTTAGGCAATATACGAAGGAATGCGTGTTACTTGAATTGCTTTATATCGATGAAAAGCAGGAAACGAGATACACTCTCCTAAATGCACCTAACGCAGGACACGATGCGATGTCCCAGTAGATTCGTTGAAGTGAAAGGATGTGATAATGAACTACAAGTTTCTTGCGCTTCACCTGTACACAACATGAAAGAAAATAGGTTGACTTTAGATCACTCATGTTCATTCTACAAGTAAATGATATACACATGAGTTATAAGTCTGAACTGAAAGTTCCAAGTGCGGAACATCTTAGCCATCGCGTTTGCGTCCTATAGGCCATGACTATAACCATCCTCTCTCAAAGTTTGTAAAATGGAGAAAACGTTTTGTACAGATAGCTCTTCAAACCCTTGTTCCCCTTTAAATATTCTGAGTGAATGTTAATATTCGTCCACGTATGTTTAATTTCGTATTATCATTCATTTAATTTTATATTAATGTTAACGAACTAATCGAGTGTTAGTGTTTTTCAGTAATTGAAAGCTATAAAGTAAATATTATAATATGTCTATATGCACAAATGTAATTGGTACGCTATCCTCATTAATTGCAAAATAAAATTATTTTTGACTTTTTCATTAGTTGGATGGATGTCTGTTGTTGCATGTTTGGATGTATTCTGGTACTAGCTAGTATACAATCGGCGCCTAACTTTATGATTTCGACATGTATCACAATCAGTGATGAAACTTTTCCTCACAAAGAAACTTCGATATTTCTTTGGAATTATTAACAGCAGAGTGGGGTATATAAATAAATACTTGGTTGTGCAAGACAAACCGTGTCTCTTTTGACAAAACTATCTACGTTTCAGCCATCCTGGTGATTTTCAGAGCAATGCCAGAGTCTGACAGACATAGGTAGATAGTATCACAGCTACTCAAGTCTGTTCTACTCGAACATTGCCCTAAAATATGTGACAGCAGGATAGCCAAAACGTTGGTAGCGCTGTATATCGAAACGTAATTTTCTCTGACAATATTGTCTCCGGCTGCAGAAGCCTACGTTTATCCGCATTTGAAGCTTCTTTTATTTCGAATCCAAAGAGAACCGCAAGGGCACACCCCGAGATCGTCTATTGATCCACATACATCAGGGTTTTGAGAAATGCTCCTTGAGAGAGAAGTCATTACGATGTTCTAGGTGGATCTTGTGCACCAACCACTGATAAAGAATCTTCACAAACAAATTTTCTTAATTATACCAAAACAATGAAAATGTTTTTACCTGGCTGGAGGAGCAAGCGTTAGCATGTGCACAAGAGCGGCGCCTGCACTGTATCCCCACAGCGCCACTCGACTTGGATCTCCTCCGAAAGTGGCCACATTGGCACGCACCCATTGCAAGGCAGCAGCTGCATCTTTCAGCGCGTAGTTACCTGAAGGAAAATAATTTATGCGATGAATTGTCTTGACTTCTCACGCTCCACAACAGCGACGGTGTCACGTTTTACGCAAACAGATTTGCCTTGAGGCGTGTCAAGTAACACTCAGCGCAGATCCCGGGTTGAAAGTGATACAAACTCAATGCTGGAATTCTGCGATTCCACATTTGATAATGTATCGTTATGAACTTCATGTGACACTCGTAGGAGTTATGTATTCAAAGACACAGGCGATCATGAAACTCTTCTCATTCTCTTCTATGTAAGAGAAATAATTCAAAATAACCGAATTTGGGGGAAAAACCAGAAGGTTAGTAGTGCTCATAGTGCTCGACTACCAGGTTACTGAACCCGGTACAGTGGAGTCATGAAAGTTTCTTCGCATTTACAAAGCATATTCAAACAAAATCAACCCCTTGTCCCGATAAACGATTTTGAGATATTTGTATATCGGTCAATAGTACTTGCTAATGTACCCACCCCAAAATTCTATTGTATGGACCAATCTCATGGAACATAAAACATATCTCTAGGAGTTTGCTGAAATTTTTCAATCCACCTCTGCCTTAGGGCCCTCGATCAGAATTGTTTGGATGGTCTCTAGTTTGCTTCCGGAGAGTAAATTGGTTTATTGTCCTCCACGTGGTCATATGCAGTTTGTACTGCATTTTTGACAATAAATTTATTTATTTATGTAACCGAAGTATTGCTATACGAAACACTCGAATATTATGAATATAATTTTTATTAGATGTATGTAACGTTTCCGGAGAAACTTGTCATGAATCTAGAGTTAAGTAGATTGGTCCGTGTGGTTGTTTTTTCATCAAACGTAAGCGGTCGCGTTGAACCGGGATCGAAACACGTGGTTTTGGTTGAAAGATGATAATACTCGCGTGTGAAGCACGCACTGAAGTCTGGCTCGTCACTCATCGACGTAGCGGGATAACGACCACAAAATGATTATGGGAACATTTTATTTCTTGTAATAGTAATATTCACACCACGAGGTTTGAAATTCGTGCCAATCAAATGAATTCATTGCTTTCCGTGCGGTCGTGTACTGCTTGTCGGAACTGTGAGTGATTGAAATTTTCGCGAAAGCAAGTGATACACACAAACAAGAGTGAACGATAGGGGTATAAAAAATGATTTTCATGCAAAAGTAAAATTTATGACGCACGATGTATAAAGTGACTAATCTTGCTATGTTTGCCAATAAATTACGAGGTTCCTCGGTTTAGATCAATAGAAAATTGATCATCTCAGAGCAAATGTAAGAGAAGAGTTCTAAAATAAGATACAGGGATACTTTCTTTCCTGTATTCTCGTCTTCTCTCAAATTTAAAAAGGTAAGTTTCATAGCAGGTGACTGGTGATAGTTGACATACTCGGAATCTAGTCGGCGGAGGAGAGGCTTCATGTTTTGCAGTCCATGTGTTAGTTTATTCTTCTTACAGTTTAAGAATAAAAATAAGATAGGTCAGTTAATTGTTAAAATTTATTAATATGTGGAGGTTGCAAAACGGTGAAAGAAGAGGGAAAACAAGTACATAACGACACTGTTAAAGATGTGGATTAGATTTATTAGTTTGTGCCAATTCATCTGGTGAAATAGAAATTTGATTGTTAACTGAATTCATATGTCTGTTTCTTTCGTAGGGATTCACATTTTCATAAATATTTGTTATACGTATACGAATTTGCGGTCGTGTCACTTGAGTGACTCCCACTTAACTTGGCACCTGAATCACCACAGTTATATTTGAGTGACTCCCCTCCCTACCTTAAATTTGTCACTGGTAACTACTTCTTCAGGACGAACTCTGCTATATTATCCCCACATCCGTATGTTCCTAATTAATTCTACTACAATTAACGTCCATTACTAATCTATTTAAATAAATAATTAGAAAATTATGACCTTTCATTATATATATAAATAAATTTGTCCATAAAAGGACGCAAGTTTTTAATTATAAGTTTCCAATTAAATTCATACTCCACCTCATATAATATTTAATCCGACAAAGTAATTTTATTATTCAGTTCAAAAGTAAATGATTTATTTTTAAATAAGATGTTGCGTATCATTCAGTATTATGATATAAGGTCTAGCATCTTTTCAATTTATTTTTGTTATCTTTTACCTGATATAGTGATTGCGAGCTTCGAAGTTGAAGTAGTATACCGGAATTACATCTTCAAAAGATATGAGAACTACGATTCAAGAACAACTTAGTAGTGTGAATGTTCGTTAAGCCAACTTTTTTTTCTATCTCCCATCTCATCATTACCATCAAAGAGTGAATACGTTTTTGTTTTTTTTTTGCTTCGCCAGTAGACAATATTAGCTTTCTTAATTCATCGTGTTATTCCCGACCATTTCCTTTGTTTTTAGTCCATATTCTTGAGTTATTTGCGTCATGAGTCAACTCCTATAACCTGATTTCATCTGGAGCTAGTGCCTTTCTCTATACACAAATGTAGTCAGGTCAGAGACTGCCAGCTTTGCTTTCACTCAGGAAGAACAGAAATACATTACCTAACGGCGTTAAAACAGATAAAATGCGATTATGAAAATGGTTCGACCACGCTAAGGGGATGGTTTTGTTCTCCAATATCTAGGTAGATACCATTAAGTTATTTCAATTTCCAAATAAATGATTACATTTACTACGCACCGTTGCGAAAAGCAAAGAGTATTTATTTACTACGCACCGTTGCGAAAAGCAAAGAGTATTTATATTTTTGCCAGTTATTAAAATTTTTTTCAGGAGAATTGAGTAATTACGTCAGTGTTAATTATTGTCCTAAGTTTCGTTTCGTGTTGTAGAGCTCCCACCATCAGACCAAATTAAAACAATTTTCTTTCGATTATTCAATAAATTATCGGTTCTTAACCTCCGACGACAGGATCTAAGTTAAAAGAAATATACCTCGCCAAGATGAAATTTAACAAAAGAACAGACTCCTCAGAGTCACTTCAAATTGTGTATCGTATTTACAACGTTTTTTGTTAAGTGTTTTTTTTTATTTATAGATAGGATGATTACAAAAAATAATTTTGTAAACATACTTATATACAAACACTATTCCGGGATATTTTACATTTTACTTGGGAGACACTCTTAATCAATATTATTTCTGGGTGAGCATTTGCATTTGGTAGATCATTTACCCAGGCATTCAATGTACCGTGCCTCAGTTGGGAGTAAACAACGAATGTGATAATGTGTACACTGTACATCCTGAGCTCTCTGTCTGCCACCAGAAGAACTAGCAATTCCCTTCTGCGACATCAGCGCTGTATGTATTTTGATGAACTACCCGTATCCCCTCCACCGTGAACCCACATACATACATGCCATGAATTGGACCAGAACCCTTTCCCTTGAGTGGAGGGCATTTACTGAAATTAAAGTGGGAGGGGGTGTATTTATTTATTTTTAAACCGTCAAGTTAGGCAAATATTAAGAGCGAGACCAAAACGGCGTAGCTGTTGCATGCTCATTTTCGATTGGGATCATGCTCGAGAAATCTTGTGCTCCGAGATGCGTTGATGAGTCGTGGTCGTGGTCGTGCTCTGATTTGCGATATATTTGTGGTATTTTTGAATTTACGTGAACTAATATATCAAATAATAAGCTTTACTCATTATTATAAATATTATAATAATTTTTTATATACATGTGCCAATTATCTGTGAACAAATTAACATTAGTAAATACATTTAGCTTCATTAGTTTTTTATTATTTTTTAAAACAAAATACATAGAGTAAGAAGCTCGAAAATTCCATGCTAAAAATTACTTAATTTTAATATGTAATTGCATAATAAAAATATTAGCTCACAACCATGTTTTATTTTGTGTTTTCAGTCTTTAGAGGTACAAATATCATTTTTATAATAATATTTTTATCTAAATCTTGCGGAAATTTTCGTGGTTTGAAAATTAAAAAATGACTTGGTATGCGTAGGCATAATTTTTTGATATTTGTGTGCTAACCCCTTACGCATTCTGGGTGTGGTAAAACTGGGAATAATCTGTAGAGGCTAAGATTCTGATTTCCTTTGTGGTGTCATACTCCATTTCTTTTTGTGATGTGTGATTACAACTTTACCTACGTTAAAGTGTTGCCCGGAAATACTGTGCTCTCATGCACTGCCTGACACTTAGAAAAAGAGGGTGGGAGATCTAAAAACCTCAAATATAGTAAACAGAATTTTGAGGTATAACTTATATTATTTAAAAAAGTAACTATGGTCCTGAAGAAAATCAGTTAGGATATTGAAGTACAAAATATTCATTTTGATCTTACTATTTTCTCGTCCAAAATACATTTGATTTCATCGTACAGTAATGTGTTTTAGTAATACATTCCATCCATTAATTAAATTATTTGGACAGTTATTATACATTTATACGTCACTGAAGGAATGATATGCCAGTCTTCGTTAAGCCATGTTAACATATATCACACTGACAGACAAAACCTTATCTTGACGAGAGTAAAACTCTTCGGGAACTTCATATCAAGAATAAACAGCATCATTCTGAGCTCTTAATCCTCGTTCATAAAATCAAGCAACTATCAGGTTTCCTCTATACCTTGGACTGAAGACTTTATTTATTAGCTCTCTCTCAAATATTCTTGTATTTCTGCCCTAGTAACGAATCCTCATCTCTCTTATATTATAAATTAAATAATTGGTTGCGAATTAAGATTTAATTATATTCATATACCGTCTATACTTGTAATCCAATCTAAGGGCATAAGAATATCATATAGTTATGGAACTTAATGCGTTGTGATTTACAATATGTAATTACTAACTGAACTAACCGGCGTTGTCTCGGATTTGAAAAAAACCAGTAGTGGACATTCTGGCATTAAAACAACTATTAAGTTGTCTGGAATTTTTTAGCTCGTTGTGCCCGGCGTTATTCGTAAGTTAGTTTCCATATTTCTCTTCTTTCGTGATACTGAATTTTCATTTTAGATAATTTCAAAAATTAAATGCCACGAAAAATATACACAGTTTTCAGTATTGTATGCTTATATGCACGTAATTACGAAGTAATTTAAAATCCTAGAAGAATGAAAACACAATGTACCCAAAAAGCGTAATAAACAAAGAGTGTGGGAATTCTTTTATTTTCGTTTTACTTTTAGGTTATGTACTTGAGAACAACGTTCACAACCTTTATATAATTTTGCTTCTATGACTCAGTCACGTAGATTATACGTTCAATGGATTGTCCGTCTCACATAACGCATTTGAACTCTAGCTGACTCATTTAGTAAGCTGCATAGTCTAGTCATGCGAGTGAAGATTCACATCTAATAATTAGCTAGCAATTTTAATGCATGGATTTCAATGGCAATGAATTTTTCTGCTCTTGTAATTCATCAATGTTAACCATACTTCGCATTTTAGGTACAATATTCCCTAAGAATAATATTTTGGAATTTGAAGTAATAGCTCCAATTACTTTTTTGGATTTCCAAACCACAGACATTTCAAACAATTAACTTTTATTGGTATGGATACATATTGACTTACAATATATAATTCTTTCATGTCCTTTCTTTAATCATCTTACCATCACTACCAACATATTGTGTATGTAAGTAATGTTAGCGAATGTCACAGAAACGCCCAAATCTATACAATACCAAAATAATTCACATAAAAATGTGGTAGGGGATTGTGTCCATAGCGTCTTTTTCAAAATTGCAATTGTTGGCTACGGAAGGGGGATTCCGGAAGTAAATGATTTCGCTATAAGCGGACCTTAAATAGGGCTCTGGCCCAAAAGTGACCAAAGACGATCCTCCAGATTGGTTTTAATCCACCGTATTGTTGGATGAACAAAATTCTTCACATATACATAACGATCCCGGAGAGATGGTACTCCTGGATATAATTCATAAAAAAAAACCAGAAAAGATCTGAATTTTTTTACAATTACAATGCATTTTGCATCCTTAATGTGTACGGTCAGTAAAAAACGTGGGAAGAAATGTATCTTGTGATGAGAAATTATAAAGTAATGAGAGCGTCCAATGATTGGGAGAAGATTTGATCAAGGAACGTTAAATTATATATGAAATTATACTTAGTCACTGAAGTTAGCAATGTCGCCCTATCTGCTGCAGACGCCATTAAACAAAAATATTTAAAGAAAAATATGTGAATGGTTTATAAACTAATTAATGACCACATTCTCATCAGATTTGAAATACCAATAAATCTGATAATGTGCGCTCGAGGGGTCAATAATAATAATAATGATACATTTATTGCCAAAACGCTGTTACTACTGCGATGATCATCCCATCTATTTCGATCAAGGGCTTTAAGGCAGAGGAGGATTTATCATTTCTGCATCCCTCTACCTCCCAAGATAAAAATAACGATAGTTAGGTACATTTTATAATACCAACAGGATACCAACAAATTTATACTTAGTAGGATACAAAAATATTATTCGAACAATTTAAATCCTATTATAACATTTATATTGTTCGAATAATATTGTGTACAGTTCGTAACTATTTAAAATACTCGAAATTTGAGATTAATTATTAAAATAGTAATAATGAGACAACCGCCCCTGAGCCAGAGCCTAGAGAACCCATGTCTGCCTCTACTGGAAGTAAAACTCGAGAAAACGCCAGGCAATTCATCTTACCTTGCGCTGATTTGTCTCCTGTACTGAGGAACCCCAAAGGCCCCAGTCGATAGTTGAAAGTGACAAAGACTACGTACTGCTCCAAGAGATAATCGGGTCCCGAAAAACGTGCTCCTCCATGGCCTTCGACAAAAGACCCTCCATGCATCCACACCAACACTGGGAGATCCTGTGGCAAAACACAGGTATTTTATTCATAAATGATATATATTTTTCAAAAAATCAGTTAAATACTGCGTATTATCACTTGGAGGGAAGGAGATCTTAGGAAAGAATTATTGAGAAAAACAGTGTCTCTTAAAACTATTTATTACATAAAGCTTTTTCGACCACGTAGCGACCATATTCAGTGCTGAATAAAGGAATTCTTGTGACAAAGGAGTGCCAGTAGCCACCCTCACCTACTACTTTAGAAAGAAATTGAAACTTCGAAGCCATTAAAATCTTGCAACTAAAAGTCGAAGTTCAACTGAGAGCTACGGTAGTTATACTATAGACATTATGCATATTCATTGTTTTAATTTAAACCTTAAATTATTGTGTTGGTGTTTGTAATACTCAATGAATTTAATGTTGGAGTGACTCATTTTTTTAAACCACATGAATAACTCAAAATTTGACAAATAAAATGTGATTCAAACATCCAAACATTTGAGACAAAACGTTGTAAGCCTATGTATTGCTTAAATGGCGTTAATCCTATCCCGTAAACAGCGTTCTCTGCTAACCCTTAACCTACCAACGGTCTCCTTCAGCTGACCCCATTCAGATGTCTTAGAACTGTGTCCGCACAACTGGAAAATGTGCCAGTTTCCATAGTCATCGGGTGCAAATGTTGTGGATTGCTTCAGCGTAAAACATTCCACAGAGCATTCAAAAGTCATGAACTGTAGGTGACCGCCCAGTGGAAATACTGCAGACAGACATCTTTACTACTCAATACTTTCTTATGTTATGAGGCGAATGCTTTTGGTTTTAGTGCGTAGCACTAGAGATCAGGGACATTCACGCGGGACGGTACCAATACTTTATAGTTCGAACACTCATCGATGATAACTCACCTGAGCACCGTAGGGTGCGAACACGTTCAGATACAAGCAGTCCTCTTGCCCCGCGTACTCGCGCGTCAGCAGCACCATTTGCGGACAGGAGGGTGCCTCGGCCGCGGCGTCGCGGGTACCGTTCCACGCGGGCGGCGGCTGCGCTGGTGGACGGAAGCGCAACGAGCCCACGGGCGGCTGGGCGTACGGAAGCGCCCTCCAAGCGCGTGCGCGTCGCCCTCGGTACGAGCGTACCTCCGTGCCCCTCAGGGTCCCTTGCCCTTTCACTTGGACCACTAGGGGATCGCTGCTCCCGAACAGCTGTGGACAGAGAATTGATTATCTGATATACTCCTATAATACTATAATAATAATAATAATAATAATAATAATAATAATAATATGACTTTATTTAGTGGCGAAACTCAGACTAGGGTCTACTCTACCGCCTGACCTCGTAGAAAACAATTACAATTTATAATTTATGTGTAAAACGCTTTATCATAGGAATTGAGAAAGTAATATTGATGCTCAAAGTTCAACAATAACACATTACAACAAATGTTCGAATTTCGGCTCATTACCAAGCATCGACGTCGCGGGGATTCGCGAGACTCCAAGTAGAACATACATTTTACAAATATTACCTTTAAATAGAATGCATCACATAAATAATTAACCATTAAAAATCTATGACAAGAATATTATTAATAACAATGGCAACTATATTATTAATAACGATGATAACTATATTGTTAATAACAATAATAACATAATTATTAATCTGTTAACACTTTTACAAAGTATGCCATTTACCAACTTCAATTTTATCAGTTCATGTCCAATGAGGGGGGGGGGCTGTAACCCCCATAGATCCGCCACTGCTCTTGCGCATACATGAGACGTCGGTGCAAGGTCGGCATTGCTGTGAATGGACAGAACTTTGAAGATGTTTTATTTTGTTGCTGAGCTTTGACTTATCGTATATCACTCCTTGAATTCCCGTAATAAAATGCTTTACATACCTTTGTCTTGGTATCATTTTATCTCCTATGACAGACATTTCCGTCATTGCGTGCCTGAAGATTTTTTTTTTTTTGTTCCCATTAATGTGCTTTATCATCACTCCTATTTTGTACGTGGAGTTCTGGGACATGGTGTATATATTACATGTAAAATAATTTATTTCTTCTGAGTACTTCTACACTGAGAAAATACTATGACTGTGAGAACCGTAGGATTGGATAAGAGATCCAAATTCAGAGAGAGGAAAGTATTTCTCCATACCTTTGGATAAGGCATCCCAGTCCTATAGTTCTTACGAACTAAGACTAAATTACTGTTTTGAAAAATTTTCTGCATTAGGCCGACGTATATTACGCCTAGCACTGCACACAATTAATGTTGTTTTATCATTTGAAAACAAGACATACGTCAAGTGGTCGAGAAAGCCTCTTCTTCATACACATCGCTGATGATGAATATGCAAACACGCAATTTAGCATCGAATGTGGATCACTGTGGTGTAGATGTACGAGCAAGAGCTGCGTCTGCGTAATTCCAATCAATCTATTTTCAGTATGTTTTCTACTGCCGTAGTCGAATTCATGGAATATTCATGTATAACGCGGTAGAATGATACCCTTCTGAGGAGATAGCTGTAGACACTGGTTGATAGGAGTGATATAGATCTTGACTGTACTATTTACAATCAAATTAAGTCTCAAATGTATATTAAAAATATAACAATAATTTATTATTAAAGTAAAATGTTAATGTATGTTTTGATCTCAATAACGTTGTCACTAAATATCTTAAATTTTAGAATCTTGATGACCTCACAAAATTTTGTTGTAAAATGTTATGAACTTTAATTGTAAAGCGCAAAATATTCCTTGTTGAAACTGAACTGAACTATTTATACTGAACATATTTTTCTTATTAACTTATGAACTGAAATTGTATGTATATGGATTTATTTAATACCGCGGTTTCTAGAGACTGATAAAACGGTTAGCAGCATACCGCGTTACCTAGAGATACGTAGACTCCGCACATTCCTCGCCCCTCACCCCATACCACGACTGACATCGGACTGAGATGTTTAACTGTTCCTTTCTATCTCTGTGTAAGATCCGTCTCAGTGGGAAATTTCCATTATCCTGCCTTTACCTTAAAAGAATTTTCAACAAGTGTTTCGGACTTTCGACCCATTACTATCTTGCTCAAATCTCTAAAGAACATGAACTCATTCTCACAGATATGTACGTGACCACTCGAGAGAGCACAAAATAAAAAAAAATTATTTTTACTACCCTGCCTTTCGAAGTTGATATTAACTCCTTTGACTGACAACGTTTGCTTCGACCATGCCAGTGTTTCGTCCAATATCCCCACCCACATACTTCTGCCCCCAACTGTTCCGTTCACTTCAATTTAACTGCAGATTTAAATAGAGCAGAGTAATATATAGTAAAAACGAGTTGTATGATACAGATAAACAAGTATGTTGGTTGGGAGACACAATTAACACAATCCGCAAGTGAACTTATTTGATTGACTATTTGATGGGGAGAATGTGTGTAGTACGTTGTGTGTGTTGTTAGTCAATATTACAGCTTAGTGTGACAAGCGTTGAGATGCTGCTTGGCCGGGGTTAGAATCTAGCTGAGATCATCGGGTTTTTACTTATAAATGCCCCTGCATCCTTACTCCCATGATTTCTCAGCCTGCTGAACAATGAGTACATTTTACACTCCAAGTTAGTCAAATCACCTACAAGTATATTGTTTTCTTTAATTTTATTCTAATATAATTAATAATTTTTGTAATAAATAAAACGAAGAAAAACATGATTTAATTTGTATCGAGTTAATAGTATTGTATAAACAATGGAACTCGCTTGACTCGTTTGAAAGTGTAAAAATATGGCGGCCAGGCGCAATGATTTTGTGGTTGATTTGTCACATCTCGGGAAAAGTAAAATATATTTCTGAAATGTCCGGGGACATAAATAAAAGTGATGTAAAAACACGGGAAATTGGTGATTTAATTCTAGTTTCGGTAGTACTACCTTAAGTAGTCTATTTTATGCCATCTAATTTTTTTATAAATAATTGCAAGAATCACCAAAACTAATTATTTGTATCAAAGAGTAGAACGCAACAATTTATATATCATGGTCTGCAATGTTGTATTAAAAAAATTATTATCTACGAGTAGATGCAACGTTGTTTTCAAATATTGTCGTTTGCAACGTCCAAGGAACTCTTCATTTAACAAAGAACTACTCACTTTTCAGATTCTTTTATTTTTATGGTTGTTTCTGTCGTTCAAAGTACGGAATAATATTTTTAAATACCCTCTTGAATCAGAATTACGAGGTTTTCATTATCATAAAATACTCTACCTTGAAAGAATTGGATTTTCTTTTTCCCGACCTTGAAGAAAAGAAATTATTTAGCATAATAAAACATGAGGGACCAAACAATCTGACCATTGTAGTTTGTTTGTGACGCAAAGACATTTGTTATCCATCGTGGTGAAATCACGACTAAAGCAGATCACGACCGTTTAGAGGTGTCGAGGTAATGTTTCATCACACATGACGTATATCGTGAGCCAATGCGGAGGAAGTGAAGCTGAATTTCCTGAGTGATTGAACATTTTGGAAATACAGGGTGTAAAAACGATTCAATGCCATCGTATTCATTAACCTTTAAATTGGAATGGAGAGATGTCATTGACAATCCTAATTTTACTTGTGAGGAACATGTTCTGCTTCCATTGCACTAGGCTACATCTTCGTTTTTTTGGGCATGTTTGATTAAAGTTCTGAAGAGGGGTGTAGTTGCATCCACTATTTATGATATCAATTTGTGAGGTGCAGTGTATTAACATCGTGTTCCAGAAAACTAATTATTTAAATATCAAATTTCGATTATTTAAATATTAAGTATTGTATTATTTATAAATTATATGTATATAAATTATTATATTATAAGGATAAACATAGCCGTACATCTACGAAGAATTAATTGTTGAATTTTGACTTGATACGTTGCTAGTATTAAATAAAATGGTGTAGTGACTGACACAAATGAACCAATTATTATATTAATTCAATCAATACAATGTTCTTAAAATATTCTTCTATTTACTCTATGCTTTTGCGCTATCCATCGTCACCATTCACTGAAACTATTAAAAAAATTGCGATTACCTTTATTTTTAGAATTCTAGTTTTCTCTCTTACGGAATAGGAGTGAACTGATCATGGAGAGATCTATACAGGAGAGAGAGTAGGCATTTGCACGTTGCAAAACTGTCACCAATATTTTTTTGTCCTACGCAACCCCAAGTGTATTTTAATGATATCGTGCGACTATAATCTCACATGCAACCCTACTGGTTAATATTTGTTTCTAACCCATGATAGCATGTAATGGTGTATACAAAATGTCATAATATTTTGCACGTATTCCTGGACTATTTTATCAATTAATTTATTGGTACAATTTACAAGTAATATATAATTTAACATTATTTTCGTGTAATTTTTTGCGTTGTGGCATTCTGCAATATTTGTCTCATATATAAATGGATATGGAATTTTTGTTATTGTGTGAGCATGAGTCGGTTACAAAATAAATAAACAAATAAATTATGACTTAGAACCTTTTATGAACTGTGATGTACAATAATACTACTGCTATTAACGTCCAATATATAATCCAATTAAATAATTGTTGGACGAATACCAGATATTTTCTGCAATTAAGTATATAGCGTTTCGACTTTAGGTTGAAGTCATCAGGTGCAACAAATCATAAGGTCGTATGTCATAAATTATTTATCTCGTAATCGACTCATACTCATGGAAGCATATAGTAAAATAAGTCAGTTATTATCTAGCATTGCATCAGCTTCATTACTGAGACACAACCACAATATGAGGTGTAGACTGTATTATTACGTGTGTGGGCGCGATACCACAGTTAATTCGTATTACGCAACGACACAAACCAAGGAGTCTCCAAAAATTCTGCAGTCACCCTGCTTGAAACATCAACTCCTTCCTCAGCGCCGTGTGAACGGGCACTAGCTTCCTTGCATACCCCCTCACCTTGTGGTACTTTAAGGCCGTGTCCTGCGTGGACGACAAACGCGTGCGACAGCGCGCGACAACTTCAAGCGACAAAAGTATAGGGTCGCGTCGCCAGGATTGAGTGTCCTGCATCGCGTAAAATACGCGAAATAAAATAAAGGGGATCCATAGGGGACGACTTTTCCATACTTCTCCTATCAAACTTTCATTAGGAGACTTTTTCTATATCCCGAAATTTGCACAAAACCGTGAGCTAACCTATAAAGAATCGGACGCGGACGAGATCACGATGAAATCAAGACCAACTTGGTCATTCTTATACAATGATCTCTTATGTGATCAAGTAGGTCGTGGATAAAATGTAGCGTCTGACGCGAGACAAAACTCAAGCAAGTTTGAAGTTCAAGCGTCGTCGCTTGTAGCGCTACAGTGACGCTGTCGCTCACGCAGGACAGTCTCGTAACTACAAGCGTGTTTGAATCTTGTCCCTTGAAGTTGTCGCGCGCTGTCCCAGGCGTTTGTGGCCCACGCAGGGCACGGTCATACTATGTATGGCCTCCAAGGAGACAGTATGCGTAATAGCATTAATGCTCACCGCAATGAACAATAGTAAGTGCCGAAATACAAGTATTTCCTCGGTGAGTTTGTCATGTATCGTCAACTGCAACTTCCTCCTTTGGGGGTGGGGGTGGGGGGAATGAAGAGGTAATATGTCTCTGGAATGCGTAAGAACACACTATGTTCAACATAACTTATATGAAAAAAATTAGGGAATTGTATGATCCTAGTTTTCAATAAATAGGTAGAGCAAGGCGCCATTTATGACTAACCGTACTCTACTAATCCTTCTTACCTCGTGAATGAAATTAGTTTCACCTATATAGAATTTAATATTCTGTATCAAAATGTCCCAAGTGATCAGTCAAATGTCCAAAAGAACTGAACCGAGAGAATAATGAGAATTAAAAGTCTGTATGATGCGTTTTTATGTGCAAGTAACGTACATTGTACATTAATTTCGAATTCAAAACATGTACAGAAAATTTAATGCATGTGAGTGCATTTAAATTCATGAAATTTCGTGAAGTTTATAACTGTGTGATTTTTCATTTTCTAGCAAGAAAGTGTATTTGTTTGGAGAGTTATGTGAATATTAAATTTCATTTCGACGTATTTTTTCACTTTCCCGGAATTCTTTTTATTTTCATCAAACTACTATATCGAATAAATTTTCCGAGTAAAAATTTCCACGGCGATTAATGTAAGTAAACAAGTGCTCGATCACGTGACGTTCAGGTGATATTTTAACCGAGTCAAACTGAAAAACTAGGGCCACTTACATTCTGTGCGATTAAGCACCAGTGGCAATTGGTTATCGGTCAATCAGTGACTACATACTCGCCTTGCCTGGCCAATTGTTTCTCAGCGAATATTTGAGAATACATTCCAATATTCGTAATATTTAATACGTAAAAATTAGTCGACCTCTTTCGATCGAATATCGATTTTTTTTAACACGGTGATGCAGTTCCAATACTTTTTTGTTGAAATGGAAATACGTGAAACGCATGTGGAAAGCAGGATTGGTAAATTGTAGGTTAACGATTATAATAGAACTTAAATATAGTTTTTTGCTTGTATAGTTATAATAATTTTAAACTTATTACTCCTATTACATCACATATCTATTTATAAACAGATTTAATTGAATTAGATAATTTACGCGAACTTCCTTGAGAGTGTGGCCAGATCGACAAGGAAGGTGACCAAGGAAGAAAGCTCCATTGACTTGGCTATCATCGCCAGTTCCAGAGCGGCCACACACTCGCCAATGATAAACTTTGGAAGGTACTTGGCATGGACCCAGAACAAACCGGAACTGACAATTAATTCAGAATCCCCTCTTATTTTGACCGGAACTTGTACCTGAACATGTATGGAAACAGTTATTTCAAAGTGTTCTTGTGACCATATTCGAATCAGAAGCGAGAAAAAATTGGGTCAGTTGTTTCGGTTTTATTAACCAAACAAACCTCGGATATTATGAATGATTACTTTGAAAGCATGGGTTAGGCTATATGATGGTTAACAAAATAATTTTCGACAAAATGCAATCATAACAATGTCTTCTTAAAGATGTTATGCTAATAAAAATTGTTTAATAATTAAAACTCGGCAGGTGACATGATAGTTCTATAATTTGTACATTTCATAATCGGAACCCAAAAGACCATGTTTTATACTCGGGGAAATTTTGGAACCTATACATTTGTAAATGTTAGATCCGGTGTTTAATTCATTATAAAAGCCCAACTCATTTAAACACTAAAATGTGATTTAAAACATATCGGTGCAAGTATTCAATATAGGAAGGTAAAATATTTTTTGTCGTCTGAATAGAAAAATGTAAAACATTTATGTAACATTTTAAAGAATAATATTTACTTTCAATTGAACATTCTCGTGTTATTCGAGAATAGTGATCTGAATGGCATAGTTCCAATTATTGTTTACAAATAGCTCTGTCTAAAGCAATAATTGAAGGACGTAGAACTGATCTTGGCCTCCTTGAGACGATTGTATAAGTATTCCTAGATAATTGTTTACGTAGGAAATTTGTTTCCAAAATAACTTGTAAGTAAAAGTGAATCATAAGAATCTTGAACTTTCTTGTATATAGTGATCGCTAGTAATGATGATGAACTACGTTCCACTGTAGTATTCTCTGAGTAAATATAAACGCCGTTCGATTACGAGGTCTTGCCAAGAAAAGTTGTTTCGTCACACGCTATCCACCTCGGAGGTTAGCACATTCGCGAGTTGCATCTCTGACGCGTTCACTGCTCTTACCTGAGCGTCCGCGATCGTCGCACTCAGCGCCAACAGCACCACGGTCACCACAGCAGCCACCATGGTCGCCCCCGACGCAGCCATCGACATGCCCCAACTAGCGCGCGCGCCGCCGCCGTCTCTTGTTATAGCTTTTTTGTCCTCGCCACCTCCCACCGCAAGCACAGAACCTCCACCGCCACCTGCCTCGTCGTGCCAATCCCCACGAGGAACTTCTTACTGATAAGATACGGGTGCCATGCGAAACAACGACGGTTCCGTGGCTCTTCTCAGCGGAATTTTGAGTGAGCTATTTTACTGATAAAAACAATTCCAGACAGAGATTGATATAAAATATACAAGATCAAACAATCTAATATAAAAATTCTACCGAACTCTGGTTTCAATATTCTACCAGTTTCTGATTTCATAACTGTACCAATTTCCGACTTCAAAATTGTACTAAATTTAGAATTTTACCAAAATTAAAATTCCAAATTGTACCAAATTCTTTTTTCAAATTTGTACTATTATTTTTTAAATTGTACAAAATTTTGATTGCAAAAGTTAATAGAATTTTTAATTGAAAAGTAATATTGCGTTCCTGTATTCATTACCTGTGATAAACAGTATTCCGGGTTTGCGCCAGTTATTCAACAACCGATCGACCTGATCCACACGTAGCGACTGAAATGTCGCAGGAGTCACAGGAAATCTCAGTTTTATGTTTTCCCCTCGATTCCCGCCCCCTCCTCTTTCAGTTCGTCGCCCCGTACGCGGAGGGAGGGGTGGGGGGCTGGCGAAGGGAGTCGAACAGAAACGCGTAGGGGAGGGCGGTCTTTTCTTCTCGCATCATTGTGGTTGAATAGAAGCCGGTTGACGGGTCGCGTGCGTACCACTTAAGTCGTAGGGTGTCTGCGCTCTGCACGACAAATTCGACGACGCCATTGAATGCGTATGGGGAATCGAATCACAAAGCGTATGTCATTGCGTTATAGAACAGGGAGACTATATTTTTTGTTATGTCCTTCGGGTAGAGAATGAGTTTTCGCTTTCATCAAAAAGTGTAGTGATGACTGGGCGAGTCAATTCGCAGATGTCACAATGGTAGAGCCAATGTGAAGAGGGGTATCAGATTAGTCATTTCCACGAGCCTGTGAGAAAATTAACTGTTATTTCCATTTAATCTAAAAAAAAACAGTAAAAATCAAGTGTTGTGGATTGAGGGAAAATATACCAATCGCTGAAAGATAGTGGAGATCGTCGTTGCAAATGCGGTTTCTTTTGTTTATACGTTTTACATGTGACAAATTTCTTTAATTTTGCTTATAGAAGTCACGCTTAATTATGTTAATGAAGACAAAGTAACATTATTAATGTTTTAAACACGAACACGTCTTTAATAGAAGGTTAGAATGCAATATGTTTCAATTCTTTGTTATAAATGTTCGCACAATAGAATATAAAAATCTCTCAATTTTAAATTAAAATATTTTGCTGTGGAATCAAAAGTCCATGCATTACCTTTGGGTTAGTTTAATTTTTCTAGGGGGTAAAGTAAAATTATAGGGGATAAAATCTCTTAAATTTTATTTATTTGTGGAAGAAGGAAAAAATTCACCAAAGAACGTGACTTGTTCGAAGGTATGAGAAACGGTCACGGGCTTGAATACACAATATTTTTTTCTCTTCTGTTTCTGGTATTTTTTTTTTCAAAGATTCTGTAAAAATGTGATTTTTTGTTCCTTTGGAAGTAAATTTTATGCAAGGACAGATTTCCGAAAATAAAAATTCAGAAAAAATTAAATGTCATAAATAAAGCTATATCATTCGTGAAATTTTGTGTGTGTACTCATTTCATTAAAAAAGAAAGTGCTCTAAAATTTTCTTCATGAGTCATTTGGTGGCTTAGTCTCAAAAACAAGAAAAAAACGGTAAGACGGTATGCAACCCTCGTGACGTGTTCTTCTCATATTCTATCTTTAAAGCTTTTGATCCTGTTTATGTGTTAATGTGTTTTTATGATAGGATAGATCGAATCATGAAACAGTACAGATGAGACTTGATTGGAGACGTATAGATGATAATTATTTGAATGAGGGGTATATCTGATGAACTCGTTTAGTTCCTATTAGTGTTAATGCTTCTGAGGAAAGAGGAAAGATGAAAGGTGAACCCTCCTTCGCCATCGGAGTCTCTGAAAGTATATTATTTGTAAGTTGTTCTAGGGATTCATCGTAATAAAATTCCCCGTCATTTTCATAAGTTCAAAAACAAATACAATAAATCAGACCTTGTAATTGTGTACGGAAAGAAAATTGTTTCTAGAAAATATTTCAACCTTGTCATTACATGAAGGATATCATTAAACCAACTTCAACTCTTTAACATTTGTTAAGTCTTTTAAGTAAACTGTCCTAGTTGATTAAATTCACTGACGTATTTGAATACTCATAAACGTTTTGGAAAAAATCGCGAATTTTTCTGTGTAATTTTTCACAATAAATCAATACTGAATTTAGTTAATGGTATTAATAAAGTTAATTTCGCTTTATATCCTGCAATTCACTATCTAATCCTTGTCATATTCATTCACGATCATTCTAATAAGAATGACTACGATAAAGTGTTATAACAAGTGAACAAATATTTCTTTCTCCTCTCATTTCACATCTCAATGTGATTCTGCAAATAAATAAATAAATAAATATATTACTTTTTGATTTTGTTAAATCAGTTCATATATAGTGGTTCATATATATTGATGGCCTCGAGATCAGAATACGTCTTGGAAATTTGTAGTAATCATGAACGTACGGAAAATATTCTTATTAAACGCAATTTTATGTTAGTTTTATTACCATAATATCGAAGGTTTCAGCCCCCTCCGACATCCCAATTTACATCACGAGCAATACGTTTATAGTCACTTTATTCCTAGAAGACCTTCACGTGACGTGATGAAGTGATTCAGTTTTAGCACGACAGCCCTGATCAATGCGTCACTCTCGCAGCGTCAGACTTGACGTTAGGGTGACTCGGCTGCGACAATATGTTTCCCAATGTGTTGGCATTGTTCGTTTATAGTGAACATCAGATATAACTTCCTCCAGGTGAACCTGGACAACTACCGTTTGAGGGGAAAGACTCTCACCTTGTAACACGTCTGTCTCCTTCCATCTTTCTCTTCCCCTCTCTCTTGTTATATCAAAGAAACTGATCAGTTCAACTGCGGTCATATTAATTGTCACCTTCTGTTAATCATAAGGATGTGATCTTGTAATAACACTCGGAAAGTAAATTTTCATCTACTTCACAATTGCCGCTGCAATAATTGTAATATTTTTATAAATAATATTTGTCCGTTCATCTGACGTATTCCAGATGTTTCACAAATGTGTGCGAATGGTGCACATTGAGAATTATTTAAAATTATGTACCACGCAATTTACGGCGCGTAATACGTATAAAAATAAGGAAGGAATACACCAAATAAGGAAAATGAATATTTGTGCTGAAGTCATTGTATTGCTCAAACTACTCCTTCAATTTCTTATCGCGCATTACAAGAAATCACTTTGGCATATGATATGAGTCTGGACTGAGCACTTACGTCTGGTGAAGCAAAACTTCATGGACAGTCATGAAGCTCATCAGCCTGTGCTGCAGAATACAGCGATTCTTTACTTTTTTAATGTCTAATAGTGCGGCTTATTTCATGTTTGTAGCCAGGACGTCATTACATCATATTTTATCATCTTCATACGACTACCGTTTTATTTTTAGAAATTGCACCATTCTTTCTTAAAATATGAAACAAGAACTGGATGACACCATATATATGCGGCCGATAATCTTTTTGATGCATTTGGAGTTACACAAAGCTTCTAAAACAATATATTAGTAATGTCAAAACGTTACTTCTCTATTAAACTTTTTGCCATCTGAATGACACCGGTGTTTTCTGAGAAAACAAACTAGTAATACTGTTAAAGGCATTGAGACACTCCAGATATTTGGTTTTAATACGCGCGAGTGCCACGCCAGCCAATAGTGAATTACTCGGTCGGAGCATATAGCTGTGAGATGTGAACCCTTACCCCCCACTCTGGAAAATGCTTACCTCACGAAGGTAGCACAGGAGACATTCTCATTCTGACTATCATTCGTTTCGTTTTCTACCAACGATGCTACATGGCATTAACTCAGTAACCGTCTACGATGTTAGTTCTCATTTCGATCAGTTAAGAGTCACTAAGGCTAGTTAACTTGGCATTCACTCACTGATTTTCACCGAGTGAGTCTAATACGAGATCGAGAACTTTCGTCCGAGTCAGAGACAATAATTTGTTAGAAAGTTAAATGTTTTCGAGCAACAAGATATGAAGACCATGTAGATAGAGGCGGATTTATCATACAGGTTCTCTAGGCTTTGTCTAGGGGCGTGTTTATTGTAACAATAAATCGTGAATTTAGTGTTATTTCAATTCTTATGATTTTTAAACACTATACTCAGAATAATCTATAGTTCGATAATAANTCGCAACTAACTTCTTATCTTATCTAGGAATTTTTGCTGAAATTTTTGAATCCGCCTCTGCCTTAGGGCCCTTGATTGGAATTGATGGGATGGTCCCTAGCTTGCTTCCGGAGAGTAAATTAGTTTATTGTCCTCCACGTGGTCATACGCAGTTTGTACTGTTTTTTGACAATAAATTTATAAATTTATAAGAGAACGTGATTCCGAAGGGCAGATGGTGTAGAGGCGTCATGAGCGTGAGTGATCTCAGGCGAGGTCCGAGCATTCTAGTGCAAGGTCGGCACTTGAACCCCGAGACGAGAAGATACAAGATGATGTAAAGGTATTATAAAGAGGCGTAATACCAGAAAATATCGTCTTTAGAGTCAAAGATTTTTTATGTTATCAAAACCAGCAAACTGGTAATTATTCATGATTTGTAAGGGTTGTGATGCCAATATGATGTTTGTGTTTTTATAAATAAATTGTTTTTGCCTATTGTTCCAAAATTCTGTTGATTCCTTTTTGATTTATTTAAGTCTGTAAGTGTGAGTATCATTAATCAATTTTGAGCAGAGATCGTGGCACATAATTTGGCGCACCAACGTGAGGGCACGATATCTTCATGCCCATGAGTTCAACATTTATTTATTTGAATTTATTGTTAAAGTGAGACAACTTTTGGAACAATAATATTTATTTGTGTGTTTGTTGTAAGATTTTGGAAGGGATATTACTGTAGACATTTTTGATAAATACTAAATTGTCATGGAATCCGCGGAGAAACTTTTCATGCCGTATAGGGAGAGGCGCGATATTACTGAGGAAGAGGAAATAGATGAAAATGTTTCAAATTTATTTGAGACATTACAGCTAAATAGTCCGCGAGTCGGTGAATTATCTAACCTTGGGCAAACCAGTACTGGCGTGCAGGCGGAAAGTTTAGAGTCTGATAACATGAACGTGCGATCAGATCCAAAAGCAGTAATTGTTAGTAGGGACGGTGGTCAGGAGACACTGATAGAACAGAGTCAAAATCCTTCAACGTCAAACGTTTCATTGCAGGATTTATTTAACTTAATTACGTCTCAAATGAACGGTGTTAAAGATCTTGATTCAAAATTAAATAACATGAATACAGATATGAATTCAAAATTAAATAACATGAATACAGATATGAATTCAAAATTTAATAATATAAATTCAAATTTAAAACAGGATTTAAAGATCATGGAAAGTAGCATTAAAAACCATGTAGATAGAATGAATGAAAAATTAGAACATACAAAAAAGGAATTAAAGTCGGAGATTAAAAAGAAAATAGATCAAACCATTGCAAATCAAAATGAAAAGCATGAGCAATTAAAGCAGGAAACTAATAATCAATTAGTGAGTGTACGACAGTCTATTGACATTGTGAACGAAAGTATAGCTGTTTGTCAGGTAAAAGTGGGTACAGTAGAAACGGAAATAACGCAAAATAGAATTGACGTAGAAAAACATTGTGAACAGCTCGATAACAAATTAGTAAATCAGCAAAAAGTAATATCGAACGTGTCTATGAAGGATAGTGAAATAGAAGAAAAGATAAAGCAGCTAGATTAATACGAGCAGAAATTACAAGCAAAGGAACACTAATGGGATAATAAATTACGTAGGATGCCTCAAGGTAACCAAAAATACGTAGGCAATGTTTGTAGTATACCGATAGATTAAAAATTTAATGGGGACAAAGAAGGAAATCCATTAGCATTTTTAAAGATAGTAGAAAACTATTTCGAAATAAATGGGATTGCTAATCATTTAAAAACACACTTAGTATATCAAATGATGGAGGACAATGCTAAGACGTGGTTCGATTCTCTCGGAATTATCCCAACGAGTTATGATAGTTTTCGGGAAATCTTTATGGAAAGATATTGGAATTATGATATCCAATTGAATTATAATATTTCTATTACAAAACAATTTTATCAGCGTTCGATGGGTTCAATGAGGGAATATGCAGCAAAGAAGATTGCCATACTAAAATTATTTCGTCCCGTTATGGATGAACAAGAAATCATAAGTTTGTTAAGACATTTTTCTTATAATATACAAATGATGTTAAAAAGTGTTCCAGATTTAGATCTAGCTAAATTTCAAGATCTTTTAGGAAAATATGATTGTACGTTAGAAGCGAAACCTACTCCTGAAAGGAGAGAAGTAGACGTTAGAATACTAACAGTGCAGGAGAAAGTGTCGATAGATACAGTCATAGTAAACCTTCGTGGTCAAACGCTGCTAGGAATAGACCGAACAGCAGGTGGAAGCAGGACGCGAATAAGAAAGATACCACGACGTGCGCGGAAGTAACGAGAGACAACCAAGTCACGAGTCAAGGTTGCGCGAGTACTAGTGGGTTATCGAAAGAAGCAGGAAATAAGGAGGACACGGGGGAAACCAGTAAAGTCAGTTGACAGAGGGTACGATGAGGCGGACCAGAAAGTAGATGTACCCGTTTATACAATAAAGTTCGTAGAAGATCAGGATAGTTTGATCAAAGAAGATTTGGAAAATATAACGAGACAAAGAAAATGCCCTAGTATTAACATTAGAATATGAGACTGTTACTATAATGCGTTAATTGATACAGGTACTGACGTATCTGCAATATCGGAGAAATTATTTGAGGATTTAGAGAGAAATGCAATTTTCTGTATTGCCATTAAATAAAATACATATACGTAACGCGAATAGTAGTAGGTCAAAACCTATCAAGAAGCAAACTTTTATTAAGTTTTCCATTAACGAAACTATATTTGAGGAGGTATTCTTTGTCGTACCAAATTTAATTTACCCAATAATATTTGGAATTGATTTCTCAGAACATCATAATTGCAGCATAAACTTAAAAGCGAATAAAATCGTGTTTAGGAAGGAGGAGAGTGACAGTAATCCAGTACATGTAGAAACATCAGAATATGTCGTAAAAATGAATTCGATAGAACTTGATAAATCAGAGGAGCAGATAGAAAGTAGAGTGAATGAAGCTAATGCAACAAATAAGGAACAGAAACAACGTATTAAACACCTATTAATGGAGAATCGTCAAATATTCACTAAAAGTAAAAAACCTATTAATAAATATCAATTAGAAATAAAAGTTGAAAGTAATAAGCGCTTTCAAATAAAACAATATCCAATCCCGGTATCTTATCGTGCAGATGTTGCGAAATTAATAAAGGAAATGCTAGCAGATGGAATAATTGAAAAGAAAAATACGCAGTATATTAATCCAATCGTAATTGTCCAGAAAGGAAACGGAACATTGCGTTTGTGTTTAGATGCGAGACGCATCAACACTCTTATGACTCCACTGAAAGATAAGCCTCTGAAAATAGATGAAATTTTGGCAAAATTCGGTAAGAGTACATATTATTCACGCATGGATATGTGAAGTTCTTTTTTTCTTATTTTATAATAGTTGCGTTTTTAATTATTTCTTTTAGTTACATGTTTATTAAACTTAAACCAGAGTACTCTCCACATTCGTAATAGAAGCAAACATCTTTCATTCTGTGTTTTACTCACGTCCCCCACAGCTCAAGATTGAGAAAGGAGCGACGATTGAAAACACAACACGCGGAATGTGGTGTTATCACGTTAGGCTCACGTGTACACAATACCGCTATTGTTGAACACCCAAATTTGGCGACTATAATATTAAAGGCAAATTGCAAATTACTATAATAATTCTGTATTCAAAACTTTCATATAGTTGTACACACTTGACCTATATCGATGGTGGCGATGTCATTACCACCGTCACCATTTGACCTAGCGCTCTCACTTCCCCCCCTGGGGTTTGAAGGATCTCTGACAAAAGCCCACAGCGACATAACCCGAAACGACAAAATGTGTGACAAAAGCCCACATCCCTTTACCTGCGTCGAGAAAAATACTCTCCGAAGGGGCATTAACAGGTAATCCCACTCATTACACTCCTGTGAGATTACAAACAGCTCAAAATTGAAATCACACTTCTATGACGTCGCATTCCCGAAATGTTAAATCTCCTTTTAATATAGTTACCATTCTTAAATAGACGAACGCTGGAAAGAAATCTATAAAAACCTTGTTCTATTCTGCAACAAAACATCGGTCCTCTTAAGTGCTACAGCCTTCGACGCCGAGTTGAAGTACCTCATTGAGTTTATTTCAACATTATAAAGTGTGATGAGAATCAATATTTTTGCAAAAATTAATATTCAATAATAATACTGTATATTTAATATTTTCTTGCAAGCGAGTAAAACGTGTGAAACACGAATGAAGAGTTAATATTGTCGGGAGTACACAAGATAGTCCCAGTAACTTGTAGATTATCTCGGTAACTAGGCATCGTAGAAATGTGATTCGAATTTTATTTTACTTGTGTATCTTAGACGAGAAAAATGATACGTTACTTAGATATGTCAGATTAATGGTTATTTGTTTTTGGAACTGTTACTGGGAGGTCTGAATAGGAAATGAGTATAACTTGGGGACAAGACTAATTACTTCACCCCTCCCCCTCCTCACCAGAGATAAGCCGGAAGGGTCTTCTACCTGACTTGTGGGGTTTTGTCGCTGTAGGATTTTGGGTCTATGGGATTTTGTCGCGACCCCGTTAAGGGTTATTTAGCCCTCTAAAGGTACCATCGAATCACTATTCATCTGAATGACTCAAAAACTATAAATTCTACTAATGTCGGCCATATTCAACTATTCGTAATGTGTTTCCACTTTCCACTCCGCCTTAGAGATCAAGGGATGTTTTACACCACGTGGTGGCTAAACTTTGATATAACATGGGAAGTGTCCCTATTCATCCCACGGAACATAAAAACTGTGGTTTCGTCCCATATCGGTCATTCAACAATGTTTTTACGTTTCATCCCCGTTCCATTTCACTCGTAGGTACCTCTCATATTGTGAGACTAAACGGCATTCTCACGAAACGTATGAGTCAATTTCATTCATCTTTGGTATTCATAGCAGTAACTGCTGCTTATTGATAAACGTGCACGATGTAATTTTTATCATTTTAATCTAAAGTGCACTTCATATGAAGATCAAAGTACAGTTTTGAAAATTTCTCAGAAACGTCTCCGATTCTTTACTTTTAGTGAAAGTATGTTAGTATGTAATAGTATTGTTAAGTGGTATTTTGTTGGAAAGTTCGTAAGTGGTATAAACACACATAATTAGCTCTCCCCTGCATTACCACATCAGATTACTGTTTCAAGAGCCCTGAACTAATGTTTTCTAATCGTTGGGTGAATGCAGTTTTGGAAAACTGAAACTAAAAGATATGTGACGTCATCGCCACCCACTCAGACACCGCCGCGACTGCAACGTGTCCGCAACATGACACTTTCTCTCGTAAATGTTTAGCATGACGCTCAAAACTGTACCACATGAGAATAATCTCGTTTATTGCTATTGCGCTAAGCGAGCTACAAAGGCGCGTGTGCGCGGACGGGCGGCGAGGCGAGAACTGACCAGAGAGCGGGTGCCCTCCGGCTTCGCCGCCCTTCTGCCTCGCAGATGTTTAGCACACCGCCACCGGCCAGGCGGGCACTTAGGGGCGGCCGGAGAAAATGTCCTGTGGCAGAAGCGTTGCAGCCGATGCGGTGTCTGCGTGGGTGGCGGTGACGCCACAGGACTCCCCCCCCCCCA
>NNCF01126273.1:909363-959825 GCA_002313205.1 Laupala kohalensis
TATATATAGTTATTATACAATAAAAAAGCTTTTTTATTGTTCGTTTTCTATCTTTTAGAAATTTTAATGTCTAAATCTATTTCGCAATGGTTTTCCGAGACTCTTTCTCAAATAATTTTATGTGATGCACTGTAAAGACATGACTTTTGATAGGTATATTTGTAGGTGTATTTTCGAATCCTATCTAGTAATCTATGAATTCGGGCATGTGAAATCAAGATAATACATTAAAACAATTCACATGGAACATGACTCGATAAAATCACAAAAGTGTTTAACTTTGAGGCCCAATTTCCCTAATGACATTGCACAGAATGAATTTTTTCGACCAATTGCAAGTTCTCCCTTCATTTGTATTTCAAAAAATTAGAGGTCAGTTTCGAAAGTAAGTTCCAATACATTTAGAAGCTTTTATTATATATAACTAAAGCTCTTTCTCTCAGCTATTTTCCTGTAATTTTAAGGACGTTAAGCTCTACTGAACGACTATGCCAATCTCGTACTGTGACGGCGTACTCTCTTACTTGGATCTTACCTCCCCTCATTCTTCATGTCTAAATGATACTTTGTGATCCTCCCTCGCATAATTATGAATTACATCCTAATTGGTTTTCCGAGTGTTTAATTAATAATTATAATTATCTCTATCGTGTGGTCTTATGAAGACGACATCGTAATACACATGACAAACACGCTTGTCTGGCAATCCTTTCCTGGACAATTTTTTTTTTTTGCTGCTTCATGTCAAACATCGACATATCAAGATTGATTGTTTCATAGAGTCATTAATGTTAGAATTAAGTTATTTAAAATATCAAATGTAATTTCATAAATATATTTTAATGATATTTCTTAAGGAATGTATTAAATATATGTGGATATTTCAAACTCAACTAGAATATAGTTGTTCCCGAATTCTTTAGATTTAAAATTGTTTTTCTCAAATGTATTTCGAAAAAATAGTAACTTAATTTTTTGTGAAGATAAAGTTAAGTGAATAACTCAGATTATAAAGAAAGTAGACATTTCTAAATCCAGAGGATAAATCCCGAGGATAATTCTCACAGATGCATTCCGCTTAACAGAAGAATGTTGTGGGTTGCGTCAAAACAGGAAGTGATGTAATTTTCTGAGTAAATATTCTTGTGTACTTAATCTTTTGTCTCCAACATCAAATATGCTTTCCGTTCCAAGAGTGCCGTGATTCTCGCACACACATATTAATGCGTTTGCTTGGCATCCATTATTATCTTTTGTTTGAATGAATATTAGATCTGGGGATCATGTTGGATGTTAACATACGTAGTTTGAGTCGAAGTTCTATCCTCGAGCAAATAAGATTTATCTCAAATCGTTCGAGTAAATTAAATAATTGCCTCTTAAAAGAAATTTATAATATAAAGAAATATTTTTTATCTAATAACGCGTTATTATATTGTTCGTTTTCTTTACTTTAACGATCCGAGAAGATGTAACATCGTTTAACATGATCAGATCCTTTGGTGTTCACTAACAGTTGATCTCCGCAATTTCTCGAACTTGGCATGGGAAGGAGATGTAGCCAGCCTCAGGATGCGGTTGATTTGACCCTTGAGATCAGGGTTGTCAAGTTTCTTCCACAGTGAAAAAATTCGCCGAAGAGATAATGGAAAAGTACCGATCGGAAGAAATAGGTTTCTTCGAACGGAAAAAATGGAAGAAACTGTTTTTCTTTAATAATGTAGATTCATGTTTCTTATAGGAAACTTTCAGTGAATTTAATTAGAGGTCATTTGAAAAGTTAAATGCGCTGAATAAATATTAATAATTACATCAAACTTGTAGACTCGATCACATAAATGAGTGAAGCTTTTTATTGCGTACTACAAAAATAGAAATTTTATACAAAATATTATAAAAAAATTCTTGGTATTTTTTTTTCGTACACATGGCATAACAAATCTATATAAATAGAAATTAAATGATGTTCGTTGGTAAGCGCATCACTTGAGAACGGTTGGACAGATATGGTCAATTTTATTTATGTTCGTAATGATCAGAATAAGGGAAATAAAAATTGAAAAAATAGTCAATGAAATTGGAAAATTCGGGCAAAACTGAAAGTGCTATTTTCTATGGACTTTTTGTATGAACTCAAGACCATAACTCACGATTCGAAAGATGGATATGCGTAATTCTTTTTGTTTTCTTTGTTATGGTCTTGGAAATGTTTTCAGGGAAAAAATTGGCACAATTACAAAGAAAAGTCGGAAAATACGAACAAATTGCAAAAATCATAAACATTAACTGACGATAGGAACGGCATATTTGGGAAAATCTATGCTTCTCGCATGGTCAATTGTATGTCGCTTGTTCCCGTATCGGAAAACCATCAGCTTTGCTTGTTTACGCGCCAGACAACAAAACAAAATATTGTCGTGTACGAAATGATGACACAGCAAACCAATCGAAACAAAGCATTTCTTTGTTTTGAGCGTTTACTTGAAAATCGATCTTGAAATCGAAATGTAAATAAAACACGTTGAGATTCATTGTGATATTTTTGGTGGGGCTTTAGTGCCCGTCAACATCAAGGTCCTTAGAGCCCTTACATTGTGATTTCAAATTTAATGAAAGAAAATAAATAATTTGCTTGAGATGAAATTCTGACTTGATTCAATTGTGACTTAAATTTTGGAATAAAACCGCATAGTTCAAAACATCCAGACACATCACACATTTCCAACATTTCAGCGGTGTACTGTCGATAGAATTCATCTCTCTTGCAAAATTTCCCATTGACGTACTTCTGAATGTACTCCTCAAATTGAATACCCATGGCCGCAATCGTCAATAGATACAATGATCACTCAGAAATACGTTTTTTCTCATTTTTACTTTATTTACACATTTACAATAGCTTTTCACAAATTCACAAACAAATTTATTGAAATTCGGGCAGGACAACGTCTGTAGGGTCAGCTAGTAAAATCACAAAAACTTTCTTATGTTAATACCTATCAAACGCCCCCCAGAGTTTTGTAAACACGGGGCCCCGAGCTAAGTCTGACATTACTTCCACTTACTTGTGTGAGGCTCCTTCCTTTCTCTTTCCTGACCTTCCATGGTCACCTCTTGTTCTTTTCGATCCCGACGCTACTAGGGCTAGCATTTTTTGTAATGTTTTGAGACATGTTTTGATATATTGTAATTCAGGAGGGTTTATTAGAACGTATGGTTGAGTCATTCGGCGAGTCCCACACGCGGGGAGTTCATGCAGGCTCTCCTTAGTGCGTAACTGCATTTTCCTTACCTGTACAGAATTTTAGGGTTCTAATGACCTCGATGTCAACGAACCGTAAAGCCGCACAAAAAATACTATCAAACGTGGTTTGTTATTATAAATAATTATTTTTTCCAAAAATATTTTAATATTAATTTTTTAAACTTTAGATATGAAGTATTTGTACCTTGAGGCTAATTCTTGTGGACAGTTTACACATTTTTATTTCGACTTTATGCTGTGTTTTCAGATAACTTCTTCCGTTTCTTCATTTCCTCCAGTTTTTTCCCCTTTCTTTCACTATCCTAGAAGAAACCTAATACTCATTTTACAACAGGTTGAATCTTCCTGGGAGTCTGTCTGAACGGAAAGGTGTACTTAAAAACTCTCCTCGTCTGCCGGAATCCGAATCCCATCCAGGATGAAACTTTTGTGAAAAGCCATGTGTATTTTGGTGATCTGGTGATCGTGTGTTTAATTCTCTTTTGAACAGGAGTGAGGTGCTGCGGGAGGTGGCGCACAACCTGAGTTTCGCAGGGGAAGCTTTTGTGGAGGTGCAGCGCCGAACCGACGCCACTGTGGCAGCCATTAAGCCAGCGGAGGAATACGCAATATTTGCTGAAAAGTATAGGTAAGAGTGGCCTCAAAAATAAATTCCGGAGTTGAAACCGTAAACAAAACTTACACGTTTCCACGTACATTATATACAGCATCAGACACGTAGGTACGTGGAAACCATTACAAGTGCTCACAGAATAATGAGCCACTAGTGGTCATTTATCCCCTATAGGTGGATGTGTAGTGAGCAACCGGTTTTGCCTAGGTGGAAGTAGTCTGCAGGCGATGGAAGTCAAGGTCAAGGAAGATAAGACCTCCGGCCATATCAGGAGGTCCCGGGTTAATTCCCGATACGTGACCATTTTGTGGTCGATGGTAATGAAACTTTTCCTTCCGGAATATGTACTCAGAAGTTGTGGGTTAAAATACGTTTACGTGTATCTGGCACGCGAGAACTCATGATTGAAGCAGCACTGTGATGAGTTCTTATTCTATCCTATAATTTAGTTCTCTAGTTTTTATGTTACGCATGTACCTTAATTGAAAGAAATCCTACTCAGGATTTTGTATTTGATGAGTTTGGCTTTTTCTAGGATTTGCGAGACATACGCGAAAATTTTCCTTCATCAAGTGGATATCGAAAAATGAATATCATTCTGCTATAGTAATAATTTGATTTCTGTAATTTAAATTTCTTTGCATGAATAACAGTTATTTAAGTACACTATTACTACTAATTTAATAAAGTTCAATTTTATTATCGAAATGTGATGCACCTGAAGAGAACCATGGGCACCATCACAACGTAGTGCTGTTAGGGAGACGTGGTTTAATTAAAGAACTGTTAATGAACAATTTATCTGATGTTGACAAAATATGAGTTTTATTTTATTAAATATATATGCAATACAATTTAATATTGTATAAATTTGTAAAATAACATTAAAAGCCAAAACCAGGTAATGACTCAATGTGTAGACCACCGAGCACGCCGATCCCGAGTGCATTCGTATTCGACGATACCCTATCCGAAGACTCGTCTGGCCGCCTCTTGCCGGATCGCCTTGCCGTCGACAACCTCACCGTGGACTCGCTACGAACCAAACTCGCAGAGCTGGAGGCTGCGCTCAAGGAGCTTCAGCCGACAACAGCTGCAGCGGCGGCAGAAGACAGCCTCTCACCCAACGCACACACGAATGGGCGCACCTCTGAACTCTCACCAGGCAGGTGAGTGTGAACTCAATTTGTGGAGTACCGCAAGGATCTTCTTTTTATTATTAATATATGAAGGTGACTTCCATTGAATTTTATTGTTTGTTATGATATTTAACTAGAATGATCAAGGTATCTTTCAATTGTAATAGTGAAGTAAATGATTAATTCGAAATTTGCGATTCCTAGTTCTGCACACTTCTAAGATATTGGGACTCGAATGACCCGTTTTAGTGTCTATAGAAATATCAATGAGATATTACAATTTCACACTGGAATTATTAAGAGAGCACATATTAAATTATTTTATACAAGTTTATTACTTTAATTGTTCCTATTAATGGAAATTTGACGTTTAAAATGAGACAGAGTGCGACATATTTCATTTTCTTGATTTTGTTACTCCGAGTGAATCCAGAGTAGGTGTTTAGTGTAAACTTTTATTTTTCATTATGATAAGACTAATCTTACCATACGTTTTCACTATTATTTAATATAATAATTTGATATTTCATGTCCGTGATATACTGAAGTTAGCTGGCTACCTCAGAAGAACTTTACTGGGAGACAATTGAAACATTATTAATGTAATAGAAGATAATTCTAAATAACACGTTTAGAGAAATGTCTCTTTTTTTCATCTTCAAAGATTTTATTTTACTGCAAATGAATGCAGAGATTAATAATTTGAGTTGTTTGAATTTGCCACATTTGCTCATACTGGTGGCTTTGTAGATAGTGATTCCTCCAGGAAGAATTTCTGAAGGTCAGAAAGCGTCGAGAAAAGCTGCTCTCTTTAGCAAAGCTTTTCCTTGTTTGCCGCCTCATGGAGCAGGTTGCCCGGAATGCAACAGACCATTACACACCTGATTTTACGAGGTGTCCTGTGGTGGAAGGAAGAATGTGAGAGACATCCTTAACTTGATTCCTCACATTTGTTTCATTGCGGATGGAGTCCATTAGAGCTCTATATTCGTCTAACAACGTCATTGCAAGGATCGCACTTAGGAACTGAGTTCATGATATCTGTCAGCAAGTAGGCACGTGCGAAGATTATGCTGCCATAATAAAAGAGTACTGACCAGTCTGGNCATTTGTTTCATTGCGGATGGAGTCCATTAGAGCTCTATATTCGTCTAACAACGTCATTGCAAGGACTTAGGAACTGAGTTCATGATATCTGTCAGCAAGTAGGCACGTGCGAAGATTATGCTGCCATAATAAAAGAGTACTGACCAGTCTGGCCAGTATCATTAGAGCAGTAAATGGTATATGGAGTGTCCGTGAACTCCACGTAGAAAACTGGAGGGAAAACAGAGCACATGTCCAAAAATGTCTTGCTAAGGAGATTTAACGACACACAGAGTATAAACACAAGACAAAAGAGTGTGTAAAGCGATTTATTTGTGGTATTGCGATAATGTTGTAGGTGTTCAACAGCGACAAATTACAACAGATGTTCGAATTTCAGACCATTCGTAGCGATACAAGCCTTGTACCGACGTCGCGAGTATTCGTTAGACTCCAGGCAGAACATACTTGCCAATGCATGCGACAAAAGGCGAGGCCTGTATCACTCTATATGGGCAGAACATCAGATGTAATTTTTTGTCGAACTTTGAGCACCTATATAACTTTATTAGTTCCCATAATAAAGCGCTTTAAATATCTTTTTGTCGTTGTGTCTCTCTCGGGAGACATTTCCGGACATGCGCACTTTGATGATTTTTTGCTCCCATTAATATGCTCTATCATCCCTCCAATATTTTACGTTGAGTTCTGGGACATTCTGTGGAGCGGTTATCCAGTATTTCATTTTTCAGGTAAAAACACGCAATATATCTAATAATGTGAAAAGAAACTACTACCAATATTTTATTTTTGAGTTAAACAAATACAATTACCTTAATCATAAACGTGGAGTAAACCGTGAGTAGCGTCCCCTCACTAGCAGTTTATGAACGTACTACAATTTCAAATCATACTGTATTTTAAAACAACTTCTACACGAAAGTCGAGAAGGCCATTTGTTACTCGTGACGTGGCATGTTTTACTCGCGTCAGCAATATTAGTGAGTTTACGTTTGGATGCTAACACCTACATCAGCTGATTCGTAGAACCGTCTGCAGTTTATGTGCCTGAGGGTGACTGAGATGGACAGAGTGCTCGATACTTGGCCTTTGGGCGAAAGAACACTGCCTGAAGTTAGCTTTTCCACGAATCATAGCAACCATGTGTGGGTGCCGTGGCATCCTGTCTGGCCACCCCTCGCAGCATATCTATGACAATACCGTGCTTTCGCTCCATTGGTTATCTCTCGTTACTTTTATTTCACAGCGAGGACTGTATAAAGTGATATTACACCCCGCGTCTGTATGGGATATTTTTTATAATATCTCATTTTCGAGGTTTGTTTAACAATGACGGGAGGAAAAGTGATATTTTATAAATAATGTATAGCGACGTTATAATAACGTCACAGTAGCATATGTATGTAAATACATACGTCACGTAGAAGAAGAAGCTGTAGTATAATTTGTGAAGCGAAGTTCACCTTCAGCCAGTTATCATTAAAACAGTGCCTGCCTTGTTGAGTGTGACACGGTGGACGTTGAAGTAATGAAAATCAATTTCCATGACCAGTTCAGTTGTAAGAGATTACTCATCCAGAAATTATCGTGAACTGAAGCATTTATCCCTGAGAAAATTTGCTCACAATGCATCCATAAAACACAGACTGCAGACGTAGACTCGTAATGGATTCTACCAATCGCAAACATGAACTGAACACCTCAGATGTGACATCGAATACAAATTTGAGTTTTATGAGAGACATTATTGATGTACTCATTCGCGTTTAATTATGATCATGTAATGTAATGAATTGAACCAACACATTCGAGCTACGTCAGGGAAACTCTGTGCGTAATTCTTTTTTCCTGGATTGTTAATTTGTATCATTACCTTGATTTATATTGCAATCACTTTGAATATTTGGATTACTTCAAGATAAACATGATACAGCTTCTTTAGCGTGTTTACTCTAATGAATCTAGCTTATAATATCCTATCCTGTTATTGTAACCGGTACTCTAACGTCGGAGCTCCTATATTTACGTTTGAAACAGCAATTATTTTATTACCACCCACTCGTTATAAATCTACTTGCAAAACTACCTGGCGTTGTCCGGGATTGAAAAAGAAAACTTAAAACAACTATTACTGGACTTTCTTGTATTAAAACACTTGTCAACAGGTCTGGATTTTTGTAGCTCATTTCTCCCGGTGTTATTCGGAATTCTTGTAAAATATCCTAAATAAATACATTAGTTTCCATATATCTCTGCTTTCGTGATACTGAATTTTCATTTTCGATAATTTCAAAAATTAAATGTCACGAAGAAAAAAATACATAGTTTTCAGTATTGTATGCTTATATGCACGTAATTACGAAGTAATTTAAAATCCTAGAAGAATGAAAACACAATGAACTCAAAAAGCGTAATAAACAAAGCGTGTGGGTAAGACCTCTGAATTCTTTTATTTTCGTTTTACTTTTAGGTTATGTACTTGAGAACAATGTTCACAACCTTTATATAATTTTGCTTCTATGACAGTCACGTACATTATACGTTCAGTGGATTGTCCGTCTCACGTAACACATTTGAACTCTAGCTGACTCATTTAGTAAGCTTCATAGTATACAGTCATGCGAGTGAAGATATACATCTAATAATTAGCTGGCGGTTTTAATTGTTTTTTTGCTCTTGTAATTCATCAATTTCAACCATACATTTTAGTTGCAATAACCCTCAAGAAGAGTCCATTGAAATTTCAAATAATTTTATCGATTACTTTTTCCGATGTCCATATCACAGTCATCCCAAATAATTACTTTTATTACAATATATATTTAAGTAATATTTCTCGCAGAACACGTTCGGATGCATAATTTAACAGATTTTTTTTTTCAATTCGAGAAATTTCTACCTAGTGTTTTGTATTTCGATGAAGTTAATGAACCCTCCAGGGGACTAACATCTAGTAAGTACGTGTTTGGCAAACACGGGGCCCCGAGCTGAGTCTGGCATTGCTTCCACTTACTTGTGCCATGCTCCTTCCTTTCTCTTTTCTGACCTTCCTTGGTCACCTCTTGTTCTTTTCGATCCCGACGCTATTAGGGTTAGGGTATCTTTCATTTTCCTCTTCTTCTTTTTTTAATGTTTTTTTAGTAAAGTGAGATATGTTGAGATTTCAGTTTTGAGTTGTAATTCAGGAGGGTTTTTAGTGGGTATGGCTGGGTCATTCGGCGAGTCCCACACGCGGGGAGAGTCGTGTTGACTCTCCCTAGTGCGTAACTGCATTTTCCCTACCTGTACAAGTTTTAAGGGCTCTAATGACCTTTGATGTTGACAAGCCCTAAAGCCCAAAAAAAAAAAAAAAAGAAATTAATGAATACAGAATTTCGTCAAATGTATGAAAAACATTGAATATTGTATTACGTGAAAATTGCCTTTTTTATGTGAAATGAATTATTTACTCCGTGAAATGAGGTCTGTATTGCTTAAAAAGATTCCTGAATTTAAATGTTCGTTAGTTGTGGAAGATGTTAATTACCCAGTTCTGTAGCCTCCATTTGCACAAAAGAGGTGTGATGCAAGTTATTGGCTGCGTGACGCAAAGTTTGGAGACGGGGTCAGTATATTTAGAAAGAAATTGGGACTTCAACCTGGGCAAATATAAGTAGTAAAGGCTTGTCGACATGTTATATCTATTTCTGCAACAGCGAGTTGAAACTCCTAGGAATCTGGAATCAACATGAGGTACAGGTGCCCCTTTCGTATTAGCAACGGTCTTCTTAAGGGTAAACTAAATATAAAAAATAATGTCGGACGCTATAAATTTTCTTCTCACAACGCGCCAACACTATCCTGTCATCTATTCGTCACCAGTCACACTATTTTATTGTTGAAAAACGTTGTCAGTTGTAATGATAATTGTCAAAATTTATAACTACATTTTAACATTCTGATCAGCAATCCTCAAAACTGGAGGACACACATTCTAATGTCAAAATTGTGAAAAATAAGGATATGTTAAAAAAGTACAATTGCTTATTTAAATGCCATTTGAGTGTCAACCCCAAAGTAGCTTGTAATATTGTTATTCGAATGGGATGAAAGTTTTGGCAACTTGTCACTTTCAGCATTCTAAAACGTTCTATAGGCGCCCTTGCTCGATGAAACTTATTTGTCAAACAGGGTTCGTCAAGCTAAATTTCACAAAGCAGATTAATCATGTTTTCGTATGGGTGAAGTATGAGTTAGATACATTACTCAGCCTAGAGTCAAGAGGACCTTTAGGGTATATGGGACAACTCATGCTGTACGAACAACTTGATCAGTATTCTAAATCAATAAAAATTGATTTGTCGCCCGATAATATAATTAATCTGTCATGTTTTAGGTTCACAGGAAAAACCCCACAAGGATAAATTATTGTTGAAAATTAATTGTTGGTGAATTATAGTTGGTAATCGTTGAAATAACGTAAACCGAAGAAAGTTTAGATTTTTTCGTATGATATATAAACTGCATGATTACAACAATATCTCATTCACTTATTCATTATGAGCTCTAATGACCTTGATGTTGACGAGCCCTTAAAGCCCCACAAAAAAAAATTATTCATTGAGTGTCTTAATGTCTTCTTTAGGAGCAATTAACAGTGATAGATCTAATTGGATGAGGGGGGGGGGTAAGAAGTGACCCTGATGAAAATGAAGTTTTTCTCAAGGAGTGTTCCTCAAATGCAAAAGTAAACGCCTACTAATGACGATGTGCCCCCCGAGTGATCTCTCAATGCGATGCAAGTGATCCCCATGTGTTCCTGGGGCGGACGTGCGTGAGTGGGTGCTCCTTAAGTACAAAGACGACTTTGGGAACGTCCGCCCATATCCAAACAAGTGTTCCCATTTCTCAAGAACACTCGGCGAATATCTCATTTGTATACGTTTACTTTTGCATTTGGGGAACACCCGTGGGCCACTGCTCTGGGATGTACTCCTACTTTTGTGGGCTCCAGACACACTTCGGCACTCCTCAAGAATAGGAATGATACGCGATGCGTAGCGAATAAATGACTGTATAGTGCAAAGGGTCTCGTAATGGAACCTTGAAGACGAGGCGGTCTGATGATCAAGACCAAAAGAAATGTAAATAAATAAATCCTCGGGCCACAATTCGTGGTATTGTCGAACACATCATTTTCACCGGGCAATAAGAAGGGGGCGAGGGTGAGGGAAATCTAATTTCTAAATCTACTCAAGACCTCCTAAATCCTCACGGTAGCCCTTATTTATACTGAGAGTGATCCGCGTGACTCCACAGCGCTGCGGGCAGTCGCCATGCGAGTACGGCGAGTGACGCGGGGCGCGCCGAAGCCGCAGAAGCCCGAGCGAAGGAACGCACCATCACGCGGCAGCTGGAGTTGGTGCGTGGAGCGCTCTCCGAGTTGGGATGCGAGGAGCTACCCGCAGGCTGCGATCTGGCGGCGTTGGACGCCGCTGCCGCCGCGGCTGCTGCGGCCGCACTCGCCAGCGGGGCGGTGTCTTCTAGCAACGCGACTGGAGTCACCGGCGCGTCCGACGCCGGATCGTTGGCAGCCTTGTCCCAAATGGATATCACCAGGCCTACCACCCCTGCGCCGGGTTTGCCACCGCAGGTGAGACGGGAAACGGAATGGTTCATCATTACAGACGTAATACGTGCAGAAAACTATCATAGAAGTAATTGTTTACGAAACTTTTCACTCCACTTTTCTCTCAAAAATAATTCATCAATAAAACTTTTATATATTTATTTCTTCAAAATCATACACGAATATGTTAAAGGTTTCCATGTTTTGCGACAAAAAAATCATTCATAATTTATGAAACGTTTATCAATTTTTGTCTGTGATAATGAGAATTTGGAGATTGATATTAATCCATTAATGACTCTGATTAAAAGTTGTCCGGAAGATACAACTTTCAGAAGTATACTAATGCCACTTTCATTTCTAAAAATATTTCTAAAGAGGTTTCATTTTACTTCTGAAATAGTACTTCCATAATTATCCATGCTCTTATAATTGTTTCATTGTGTTTTTAATACTGGACAACATGCTGAATTGTTTTGTCACCTTATTAATAAAGTAAATAAAAGGTAAATTTTGTTCGATTTGACGCATATGATCTAGATTTCATAAAGTAAAAAACTGCTGTTCTCATTCCTCTTTAATGTATTGACATACGTTGCCTTATGGAGACTACCTTACCTCCACGGAGGTGACGGTGATGGTCTTGGTGTGGTAACTTACATTCCTGCCCAGGCACACGGTGATTGGTCTCACATATAATCTTTGTGGTGCAGGGAGAAATAACCAAATAATTCTAATTTCAGAGTCAATATCCAGAAGTAATGTTTCAAGATTACATTTTTAGTTTGAAAATTTTGAATAAATTTTCAGGGCTGCGGACTTGAAAATTTGCTTAAATTTTATGACATACAGTAGACTCTCAATCTGTGTTGATATGTGTCGACTTGTCTGTCTCCGATAATTGAAATTACTTATAATCCACTGAACACTCGCCACCTTAGCTCGCACAGCAATAGATTATTCTGTTTCTAAACATGCAATATTTTTTGTTGGGTAAATTTACCTATGACAAGTAAACAAACATTATTACTTTTCTGTGGTTCTTTTTTAATCTATTAAGGCCCTAACGCAATTAAACAACATAAATACACTTAATACTGTGAAGAACGTGGGTATTCAAAAAATTGTCTAAAATTTATTTTTAAAGTGGTAAATTATATAAAAAATATTCAACTTAAACTTATATATATATATATATATATATATATATATATATATATNACTGGTATTCTTACTCAGTGACGAGGCCTAAACCCGTCCGCGTCGCGAAGGTGAGAATGAAATATCTCATCAAGCAATGTGCTCTCGGATATGAGGCGTAGCTGTTGTTACAATTGTACATTTAATTTAGTTAGTATTGGGAATATCTTAAATGTTGACACTTTAAACCAATTCCAAAAACATACCTATGAAACCAATTACGTTCCCATTCGATAATAGTGGGGGATATAGTTTTTGGAATACTTTCGTACATTTGTTTACTTTATGTTATCATTTATTCAATGTCTGTGAACAAATTTCACTTACCAAGAAAATACATTCTTAAACAACTTGAAATACTTCTCTTCATGCTATGCATTCGAAAAAACATTCAAACGACATGATTTTACTTTATCTTAATTTGGTTCCAATTTTTCGATACGTGTCCGTTTTATACAAAGACTTTGCCTATTCACAAAACATAACTCGTCCTAAAATTCCAATACAGACCTAATTATCTGAAGAGAGTGCCGCGCATGCGCAGGGGGACGTGTCTTCCTTCACGCTGAAGCGGCAACAGCAGCGCCTTGCGAACCTCCTGCGAAGGCCGTTCCGACGGAAGTCCGTGCCTTCGACGCCCATCATGGGCAGAGCACATGGCTCGCGGGGCGGCTCCGAGCCAGCCGACGACACAGTAGGTGGAGGTGCTCGCAAAAAATCTCTTGCCAACTTCCCAACTGCGAAGCCGATGCACGAGGGTGGGTGCCGACTTGGACCAAGCGCTTTCCATTTACAGTACCCGGTACACATACGCCATCACTAGTCAAGTCGATTTCAAAATTGTCCGATTCAGATTCATAATTGTTTTCTCTTGATTCTCGAATCCAAATTTGAATTCGATTCCTTAAAACTACTTTGTTTATTCAATCGCTATTCTTCTCACCCAGTCACCAATATTTGACTTTTTGATTTTAATTTCTAAAACCATACAATGTCAAATTCATTGTTTGAATATACCAATCAACATTCATTTAAATTTAAGTTCAAATCCCAATGTAAAATATCCCAAGTTTATCCAAAAGTTTATTATCGTTCACTTCAACGATTAATAGTTCTTAACACACAAAATAAAAATGCAATCAAGTCAACAAGAATATTCATTATTGTTACATTCTTAAATTTACAAGTATGACACCATAATATTTAATATAATATATATGCCACCATAATATAATATTTAATATTATGGTGTCATCTCCGAAGAAGATCAATTTTTCGAAAAAGTGATATCGAGATGTGTCGATAATCGAAACCTGCTCAACCCTCGTCATTATCCCTCGTGACCTCCATACTCCACAGGGATTCTTCATCGTCTCAATGAAATATCTTCCCTGTGATTACACAGTACGAAACAAAAGCAAAAATGAAAATTGTTAACATTACGCGGAAATTGCTACGTAAGAATGAGCGACAACGGAACGGTAGGACATCTCACGACGGAATAAGGTCCTAACGCAGTTTTAACTCCGTTTGCTAACCTAACCTCAAATAAAGCAGTCATGCCTCGACGCTTCTGCAGCACCTCTCATTTGGAACGCCATACTTGCACTGAGTGCCGTAAATGGGAAACGCTTTTAACATACAATAAAAAAAAGCATTAAACATTAAACGCATTAAAGTGTCATAGAAATTAATGCTTTTATATAAAATTTAATTAAATTCTATTCCTAACGAGACCATGTTGATTCTTGCCAGAATTGTTGTCCATGCCAGAACGATAAAAGAAATGAAGCATTATTGGTGATATTAATTTTTTAAACTTTCCCCAAGAGTTACTTATATATACTTCATTTTTTATCTACTGATGTTAACGCTCCGAAGTTTAGCATACTTACTCCCGGGTAGAGAAACAAAGCAACATCCCGGGTAGAAAAACTTGATAGTATTTTCAAGATTTACCTTTATTATGTGTTTTTAAGTTATTGAAGAGAGAAAAAAACTACCTAAAATTCAGGGTAACCCGATCCATTTGAGGAAACATCTTGTTCATAAGTTGCGTTGAACTATTCACAAGATACTCAATTTGCCTTTTGTGTTATTATTCTTCTTCAATAAAGATTTTCTTTCTTTCTCCTTAAGAGAGGTTTATTTCATCTAAATTCCGTTGAACAACAAATTTTATCTTCAGTATACTGTGAGAACCGAAAGAGCAAATTGCGGTCCATAAAGTCGGCACCTACGTGCATGGCACACGGACTAACACGACTCCCAAAGAACTCACTGTAACAGCATGTGTTTTCGGGAGTCTACTAACACTTGTTGAAAATCAGTCCACTAACTTACTCTCATACATCGTTTATGCTGCGAGGAGTATACGTTTTAATTTTTTTTTTTTTTTTTTTCTCATTTGACATGAAATGGTATGAAAAATTACTAACATTTATTACAAGTTTTGTCTGTCTCATTTCCACTTTTCCACCTTGCACCATAACGGAATGTGTCCCCCTCTTACAACATTGTTTTATGACCAGCGTTGCATGTGAATCAGATATTTGTATTCTTTTTTTTTTTTCGTTTCATAATTTTTCATTTTTTAAATCTAGGATAATATTTTACTAAAAAGTTTTCTTTCTTCATTGTTTGGCTGTTTGAATAAATATTATGTTAAAATTTATCGTATAAACGGTCTATTCTATACTCGGTGAATATTTTGAATGTATTTTCAAGTGTTTTGCCGCTACCTTGAATTCATAACGCTTTTCATTTTCAGACTTCGAGTAAAAAATATATAGATGGAATTTGAAGTGCTTTACCTATTCTTAAATTGAAATACGATTTTTAACATAAAAGTTAGAAGTTTTTATCTTGCATAGTTAAGAGTTGAGATGAGCGCTAAAAACGTGAAAAATACTGTTAGGACACAAATTTCGACGCGAGATGATGATGTTGGTCCAGCGCTTTCATTTGTTGGACAAGCTCGAATTACAGACTACTACGATACCCACAAATGAGAACTCCGCCTAGCACCGAAGCTAAGTTCAGCACATTATTCTCCTCAGTTATATCATCTAGGCTTAGAAACACTGCACATGATAACGTTCTGTCAACAAACAGAGAAAAGCTTACTAGTAGAGATAAAGGTTGAAGTACACAGTCATGAAGAAGTGCTTTAATGAATTCAAGAAAATTATAACATTATCAAGAAGTTGTGATTTTTTCTTTTGTAAAATAATGTATTACAAACTTGGGTTACGTATGGGAAAAAGTGGATAAAATAGGTACGCATAGATAAGTTAAAAAAGTGTTTAATTTATTGTTAATTTAAAGGGAGAAAGATAAAAACAAAATATTCATTTGATATTAACAGTTAATCAATGCTATTTATCACTGTTTTTTCTTTAACAAAATAAAAAAATCATAAATGTGATAACATTAGTGATCTTCTAGTGTTTTTTTTTCTTAAGCAAAGGAGAAGCGCTCTAATGACCTTGACGTTGACGAGCCCTAATGCCCACCCTCCCGCCAAAAAGACAAAAAAGGAAAAAAAGAAACTCATTGCATTATTCACTCTGGTGCAAACAGAGAACGTCAAGCAGAGACAAATAGACATCACACCACCCGTAAAATTACTAAATCATAATTCCTCTTTTGTAGCTCATATTTTTCTAATAATCTTTGGGATTTTTTTTTCTTTTTGCAAAAATTGCTCTTTCTAGCATAACAAATGTGTAATATTGTAATAGTGCCTCATATTTTGACAAAATTATATTTTAAAGAGTTTTGTATTCTAGGAAGTTTAGAAAATTCTTTTTGTATTTTTTTCTCATTGTCCGAAAGACGAATAGAGAGGGGATCACTGATTAGTAAAGTTTCATTTGAACAATTGAATGATTTATATTTAAAGAGTTGTTCATTACGAGTTAAATTACTATTTTCACTTACGAATTTTTCATTAACAAAATAAGAATTCTTCAAATCTTTCGATGGGTGTTATAAAATATAATCATTTGGAGTGTGGATCAAGAAACTGAAAACAAATGATAGGTCCATTCATTTACAAGATAATGAATGGACCAGAGACATTAACCAGAGAAAATCTGAGCAAAATCCATCAATAACTCCGTATTTTAAAAATCAGCTTTTAATGTTGAAATCCGCTTTCTATGATGGCATTTTCTATCTTCTATTTTACTGTACCTCTTAATTTGCTTTGCTTGTGTTATACTATCTCTTGAAGCATGATCTCTAGCAACTGGCAGTTGTCTTCTGCTTTAAAATGTGTTATCATTAAACCATGTCTCGTTTGGTGTTCTTTGCACGTTTAGGGAAGTTATGCTATTCTTCTCTACTGTTTTCTTTTGCAGCTTGTTTGCTTTATGCCTCGTGTTTCTACGATTCAAGCATGTACTCACGTGCTTGTTATAATATGATTATTTTCCATTTCAGTTTTCTGAAAGACAGTGTGACACGTTCAAGCAATTTTATTGTATTTAAGAGCGGATGTAAACTTTTACCCTTAAATGATGAATTGCCTAGATGGTCGAGATTACTTGTATTAGGAGAAGAAAAACGAACATAACCTACTTAGTGGCCTCGTACGTCAATAACAATAGACTTTGGTCTCAAAATAACGTGAATAGCAATTAAATGTATCTAACAATATCTACAGTCTAGACCTGTTAATTCTTTCAGTCATGATACTATTTACAAGTCGATGAACTCTACGTCTCTTAAACATTGTTAGAACTTGAAAAACTTGTTCATCAAAAAATTCTCTCATTTTTGTTAACATTTATAACATTTGTGATCTTAGTCCAAGGATCAATGTACGGTGCAGATGGACATGGGATCGAGCGCTTTGTGTAATTAAAAAATGAAGTATTTAGCTGGTTGCGTATTATGGACCAAGCACAGTAGGTCAAGAGTTTAGTACTTCCCACGTTACTACGCGGGTTAAGGAGGGGATATTTCAGAATTTTTTTTCATATCCATTGTTCATTGTTTGGCAGTATAAATGTATCTCAACAATTTCGATTTATTTACTTACAGGTTATTTTGAATTGCTTGATCCGGTTATGGTTTAAAGGGGTCCTGTGAATATCAAAGTTTACTTCCAAACGCATTTTTCGGATCCGCTCCAACTCTAGGATGCACAAAACATCACCTTATTAATTACATTATATATCGACACATAATGGGGATTAAAAAATAGAGAGGGAGAATTACGTTGTGATCAAAAACGTGATTCCAATATTCCAACAAGACGCTCCCTCATATGCCCTGTAATCGAACTTGTCTACACTATTGTTAGTGTCCCCTGGTAATCTCGACTTCCCAGGATCAGGTCGAAGCAGCATCAACATCACATGCTTCTGCACAGGCCCCTTCGCCACCATCTAGCATTGCGGGAGGCAGCGGCGGTGGCACACCGGGCAGTGCCAATGCTGCCAACGCACGCGCACTTGCCGATGAAGACTGGTTCCACGGAGTATTGCCTCGCGAAGAGGTAGTGCGTCTCTTGACCCGCGAAGGAGACTTCCTGGTACGACAAACGACACGCAACGACGAGTGCCAGACTGTTCTGAGTGTATGCTGGGGTGGTCACAAACACTTCATCGTACAAACAACAGCAGAGGTAAGAATTTTTAGTGCCTAACACTTTCCGAAGTTCTTCAGAGCCTAAAGGATAGACGATTGATCAGATCTTTGCTCCATACTTTTATTCGCTCAGTGAGCACTGCACCTAATAAGGAAAGGTTTTCAGCTGTAGATTATCCCCATGTACTCCTCGCAAACGTTGGTGCTGTAACCTCTGACTTCCGATAACACGTCATCTTAGGTCATCGAACACCTCTCCAAAATATGGAGGGTCTCGGACCACACGTTTGGGTATTACAAATACCTGTACAGTTACTGCTTACCAGTACAGTTAGACTAAACAGTTAAAAAGAACACGAAAGAAAACACCGAGAAAGCTTATAGTTTCGTCACATACACGTTCCTGTTTTTCTGCGCAGTTTAATTGTTAAGAGACGTGTAATTAGGTTTATACTTGGGCTTCCCCGGGTATAGCTCTATAATTTATAGCCATCAGCTCAAGGAGGAAGTGAGAACGCTTCACGATGTGTAATCATGCTTCAGCCGAGTTACCATCTGAATAAATCCGGTGCAAATTTTACAGCACGCCGAGTAGGTCCGGGAGTCACTTTGTTCTTCTAGGCATATATAAAAATCCCTTGATCTTAGCAGCAATGAACGGATCGTCAAGCCAGCAGCTCAGTGCTTCTACCCACTTATTTATACAAGGGTAATCTGTGTGGTAATTTTTGTGTAATCAAGGGTTTATGGGATTGGCACATAATTGTGGTGTAGTATCCACTTATAGAAGTAAACTATTGTATTTTTAATTGTATCATCTATTTCGAAAAAGTACAAATGTAATGGAGTCTCTCTTTCTGAGTATGTTGTTTGTGGGCTTAGGGACACTTCCGGTTCGAGGGCCCTGCATTCCCCACCATCCCTGAGCTGATTGCGCATCAACTGCAGAGTGGCCTGCCGGTGACAGGACGCTCAGGTGCAGTGTTACGTCGTCCCATCCTGCGAGAGCGGTGGGAACTCAACAATGACGATGTAGTGCTGCTTGACAAAATTGGACGGGTAAGTCCTCCCTTAAAGAAATCATTTTAGCTTGGGTACTATCTATTTGCGTCTTACAGCAGTCTAAATTTAATTAATTTATTTGCTTTTCCTTCATACTTGTGTCCTTTCCTGTCTAGACCTTCTTCCCTTCTTTTCCTTCTCTTCGTCATCTAGCTTCTGAACATCTCTTTCTTAAAAGCCTTTTCCAGATTTAATTTTCCACTTGCTTCTGTGGGTATGGAAACAATTATTGCATGGTATTTGTACAGAAAATAAAGATCTCTTTTGAATATCCCATGTTTTATACAAGTGCAGGAGTTTAATATTTTTAATTTTCATTATTTTTCACAATAAACGTTTTCACTGAATATTTTGTACTTAAACATTTGGAACTACTAAATAAAAATAATGCTGTCCCTATCCTTTTTAAACATTAAATATCTGATACCTTAATCTTGGGATTGGAGAAGTATTAACTTTCCTTCTTACACCCATAAACACTTTCACAAGCTTTTGGGCAAATTATAAAAGCAGTTTGGTTTAGATGCATTCATTTTTATAGGAATTAATACAAATTTTTCTTATTTTCCTGGAGTACTTGATAGATTTGGTGAGATGAGCATTGTCATGTGTACTTTCGACGAGGAAAGTAATTTAGTATATCTAAGTATACTTTTTTTAACCAAACAAATATCATATCCCATGATAAGTGTATGGAGAAAATACGTTGCAAAACAGCGTGGTTACTTTTTTCTTCACAACATTCTTTGTTATTCCTATGTCCAGGGTAACTTTGGAGACGTGTACAAGGCGCGCTTGAAACCATCTGGTCAAGAGGTGGCAGTGAAGACGTGTCGAGTCACGTTGCCCGAAGAGCATCGACGGAAGTTCCTTCAGGAGGGTCGTATCCTCAAGCAATACGACCATCCGAATGTGGTGCGCCTCATTGGCATCTGCGTGCAGAAGCAACCCATCATGATCGTGATGGAGTTGGTGCCAGGAGGCTCCCTGCTCACCTTCCTGCGCAGCCGCGCGTCGCAACTCACTCAGCGCCAACTCCTCGGCATGTGCCGCGATGCTGGCGCTGGCATGCGCTACCTCGAGAGCCGGAATTGCATCCATAGAGATCTCGCCGCGAGGAATTGTCTGGTTGGTAAGTGAATCTATGAACGAAAGAAACTTCACAACCCTGATAAATATGAAGTGTTTCTTAAGGAATGATCTCAAAATACAAAAGTAAACACGTATAAATGACGGTGTGTATCCCGAGTGATCCCTCAATGTGACCCAAATTCTTCGGGAGAACTTGTTTGGGGATGGGCGGGTGTTCCTAAAGTCCTCTAAGGAAGTTTAAAAATTTCGAGTGCCCACCTTCAACCTCCATCGTCCGATCAGAACAATAGTACCATAATCATCTGTTGTCATAGTAACCACACATACCTGTAACATTCCAGTTCAATATAAAATTTGGAAGTGACCAAAAAATCAACAAGAAATTTTGAAACGGAATATGTACATGAAAACGTTAAATAAAAGCTTGTAAAAATAGGCGATCGGACCCGAAGATGTGTATTGTAAGCCAACAGATGCAAATTACGGCAGTTTACGAACGGGAATTTTAACATTATTCTACAGATCAGTTTGATACATACCTGTTATCGTAATTGTTGACACAATATTGTTACAATAATTACATTTTTCTACCCTACATAAATCATTGTATTACTGTTTAGAACAAGAGAGACTTTAAAATATTTTTTATCGTTTCGTGGTGTCGATCAGTATCGAAACCCAATCGAAACGCATGAAAAAAAGGCCTTGCGCATCATTGGCTGGTACATGATCTCCTACAATTACCAGGCGGGAGTCTAAGGCTTGACAACACTGGTCACGCAGGCCGGCCGGCCAAAGAGAAGCATCTTAGCCAACACGTTCACAAATTTAGTCGTCAATATCATAGAAGCTAAAAAATATAGCGAGACCACAATAAATAAATATTTAGTTTAAGTTCAGATTCATTTGACACGAATATGAATATGAATGCGTAAGCAATCCATTCGCTGAAATAAAGTTAACGCATTTAACCAAGCCGGCCAACGGTACACTGCTGCCACATAATGCATGATCCAGCCTGGTAATTGTAGGAAGCCACGGCTGGGACAAATTCCCCTCGATGCGCTGCATGCCATCTTGTCCCAAGCTAAAGAAGAGGAACCACGTCTTGTCTGCTTACCTTGCCTTATTTACCGCATTTTGTCTACATACAGTGCGGGTTCGCTCACGTATTACAATGTTTATTTGGGCACTTCTCAAGGTGACATTGCCGTCGATCTGAGTCGGTCCACGTCCTGACGGTGGGATACAGAGAAGGCTCTCAAGTATTTCATTTCTTTTACTTTCCTATTTACCTAGTCTTTCACTTTAATCGCTTTTATCTTCTTTACTGACTTCTGTGTGCTGAACGCTCACCCATATTTTTACCGTGCATGGTTACTTGTGTTGGAGGGAATGGGTGGCGAGTTGAGGAACCATGCAAACCTAGAAGGATGCGTAATCCAATACGCTTGTTTTGACCTTGGCTTCTTCTAGACGGGCGATCGGGGACTAACCTACCCCCGACCAATCGGCTCGGACTAGGTCTTTGACTGAACTCCAGGGTGGGGAGGGGCGCAGGGGGTCCTTCCCGTTTTGGTCCGCGGCAATCTTATTGGCAGTTGGCAATACAAATCGATGATCAGAAGTATACGGGCTTCCTTTTCGAAAACTGTACTTATGTCTTTCAGAGACTGGCGTTTGGATTAAGAAACAGTGGATCCTCTCTGATAGCGTACTTAGACCAGGTTATAGGGGAAAAATTGAAAAGTAGTACCGTGGTTTACGTCGATGACATCGTACTCTTTTCGAGTGAATTAAAAAACCATTTCTCTTACTTAGAAAATCTGTTCAAAATCTTGAGGAAACTTAGATTGAAGTTGAATATTGAAAAATGTAATTTTTGCACCAATGAGATAAAATTCATGGGGTACAAAGTCAATATTAGAGGTATATCTATGGACCCCGAAAGATTAAAGGTGATTCGGAAGATTGAGATTCCAAGAAACATACGACAACTGAGGGGCATCTTAGGATGATATAATTATTATGCCAGATTTTGTATAAACTTTGCGAGTACCATCCAGCCATTGTTAACTTTTCTAAAGAAAGATGTTAAGTGGAACTGGACGGAAGAATGCACGCAGACATTTGAAAGGATAAAGGAAATGTTCACGAACTCGTGTACTATCAGCCATCCAGATTTTCGCAAACCAGTCTTCGAACAAACCTATAGCAGCGGATATCGAATCAGCAAGCAACCTCTAAAATATCGCAATTGGGTAGCGCGAAACTTGGCTAGAGACGTAATTTTGTTTACGCATACTACGTATGCCCACTTCGCTGCCCATAAAAGATTGAAAATTCTCCGCGAGAGATTTTATTGGAAGAATATGAACCAGATCACAAGAAAGATTTTAAGTAAATGTGATATCTGTCAAAAAAAATTGTGTGTAAAACTCTAAATTGTAATGTTCTACACATCAAGAAGGCAAAAGGAATAATTGATAGAACGTTTAGAAAACAGCCGACGAGTTTCGGCACCATCGAAATTCAGTACGCAAGCTTCTTTCGAAAAACGCATTCATAACGTCTTCATTAGGTCGTTTCTTAAAGAAGGACGTAAAATAAAAAGTAGTTTGAGCCTGGTTATTTGGTAAAAACAAATTTTAAAATGTTATTTAAAAATGTTTTCGACCTGGCTCAAAACCAATTACGTTGATTAATGAATCCTCGTAAAAGTAGCTAAATTGCATATTTCAAAAAGACTTTGACTTGGGATATAATGCATAAATGATGCAAAATATGAAAGAAGTATTACTTCGATAGAAATACGAAGTTTAAAATTTTTTGGAGAAAATTTTTTTGTAATGTTATTAATTCAATATAACAAATATTAAATTTTCAAACCGAGTTAATTAATGATCAGTTTTCAATTGATTTCGCACTGTCCTTAGGGAACACAACCTTCGTGACGTGTCGTTCGAAAGGAAAATCTGAAAACGTAATTTTCAGAACTTAGAATATCCAAGAGCCGAATAAAAGAGTCATCAAAATTAATGAAATATTTCTTTAATGTTATTAATTTAAAAGTCGAAACATTAAATTATTAAATAACATAACTGTGAGTAAATACAGTTTTTGAAATTTCAACCTGTACTCGAATTAGAGGGAGGTATAATAATTTAGTTTGCAGAAGAAAGGCAGATGCCAATAACTGGAATAAGAAATATGCTAATCTGCATTTACAAACGCTCCCATAATCATACTAATGTCAATATCACATAGGGTTAGGGCATTATGTAATTTAATGATATATTAGATTCAGAAGGAAAACTGTGATAAAATAAACAGGCGTCCTGTTATTATAATATTGTCTCAGCATGTGGTACCATGTTTAAATTTTAAGGAAATAGTTAATAAAGGATGTGTGATACTACATTGTGATATAATGATGTAACAAAGGGAAGGCACAGAAATAAAAGCCATTCCATGTAACTTGTGGGAAAGTAGTCCACTTAGCGAGACAAAGTAGAGTGAAAGTTGTCCACTGTTTGTGAATAAATGTAAATATTTAATGATTGATCCTGTGAGAGCATGTAAATAATATTTCATGATAGGTGAATTTTCAATATTACAATGTTTGTTATCTTATGTTCATGAAGATTTATTAAATTTGTATTTGTCATTAGGATCTTGTAACTCTGAATTCATAATCGACAACAGTAGTAGAAGAATGATTCTAACAAAGTGCTAAAAAAAGTACATTTCAAAATAATGTTATGTTAATTGTAAGTCAAAAGGATATGATAAGTTGACATGAATTAATAGAACAATTGAAGTCAAATAACAAAAATGTTTGAATTGTTCACACTAAATTATGTTTGAATTATATTATATTAATTGAATTTGAATTAGGGCCCTTGATCGGAATTGATGAGATGGTCCCTTGCTTGCTTCCGGAGAGTAAATTAGTTTTTTTTCCCCTCCACGTGGTCATACGCAGTTTGTACTGTTTTTTGACAATAAATTTATAAATTTATGTAAATTTGTAATTAAATTGTTGTTGAATGATTGATTCTACAATTAGTTAATTAAAAAGTAAAATTAATTTGCATTATGTTTACGATCATGTTCATTAATGTAATTCAACTGTAACGTGAGATTGAATAAGATTCCAATTCAATTAATGAATTAAATTCCTCTTTATTTCCACCCATAAAAATTGAATTGCGCTCATATCTATTTTATTTTCTTTCTCTCATTTGTTTTTTTGAGTGTTGTGTGGGGAGGCGATTAATGCACCTTCCAGCCCCTCCCTCACCATCCCCCTTGGCAATACCCATGTATATATCTTGTCACTTGTACTTTTTTATTTGAATACTACCCTTGCATTATCTGAATGCTGAAATATATTAAAAACGAGAATTATTATACTTCGAATCATAAATAATTTTTCTTTTACACTCATCTATTCAAATAGAATTATTCATACTAGTAACATAAGTTGTTAATAAAATCATCGCTTTTAGAAATTTCTGATCCTAAGTTGAATTTTTGTAAGTCCAAAGAAAATCCCAAAAGGTGATGGAAGGTCATGTATGGACAAAAACATTATTTGTATTCGAAGTTTTTACAAATCAGTTTTCTGGCTGTTTCCTTTTTGTCTGATCAGTTAAATACTATATTTATATATAAATTTATGAAATGTATTTATAGAGGATCCTTTAAACAAAATATGATGTAGGTACTGGTCCATATTTTTACTTACTTTCATTCCAGGTGTTTGAAGTATGCTCTCTTCTTAATTTTAACAAATTTATCATTCTCCAATTTGTGATTAAATTCCTCTTTAAGTTACAGTAGTTCCAAAATTTTTTTTATTTTTTTTTCGAAATCCTAGAAATTGCGGATCTTTGCCCTCCTTGAACATCATGGACTCCTTCAGGGTCTGTTGTGGGTCAATAAATAAATTGACTAAAAGTAAATAAAATAAATTGAATTTCATTTTTTTAAAATTTGTTAGTTTTCTCAAAAATATGATCAATTCTTTTAAGTAGGGACTGGTTCCTGTGAATAATTATCTGAATAGAACTGCAATATAATTTCTGTATTTTGTATTTTTTCTTGCTTATACTTTAATTTATGTTTACAGGTTATGATAACATAGTCAAAATCTCAGATTTTGGAATGTCCAGAGAAGAGGAGGAGTATATAGTTTCAGATGGAATGAAACAAATACCTATTAAATGGACAGCTCCTGAAGCTCTTAATTTTGGTAAGATCTTATTCTCCAATATTCTCCCTAAATCACCAAATTTGTTTCTAATAATTTATCAAGTTTTCTTTTAATGGTAGAAGCTTTTTTCTATCTTTAATTTTTTTGTTGTGATCATGTGACAAAAAATGTGGACAGGAATATATATTTGCAAATATGAGATTGCAAAACTATGACTTAGAGGGTTAAATAAGTAAGTCTCAAGGAATTGGTCAATGGGTGTGGAACACTCATACGATAAAGAAGTTTGTGTGTTTCCTAATCTGAAAATTGTTTGAGCAGTCAGTGAGCGAGAAATAATTTCACAAGAAAGAAAAACTTATGGTTTGCTCCTCAACCTAGTATCCTTAAGTTAAATAATGCACACTGGGGAGAGGTTTTTAAGATACTGCATTGCAGAAAGGTATTAAGGGAGTGGGGATAGCCTTGGTGTTACATATTTGCTAAGTTTTTATAGAGTTTATTTCATGCAATACTTCTAATTTGAAAGTTTATCACTGAAGTCCTTGAACTCAACTGCTCTATGAGTGCACAGAGTAATGCAAGAGCACAGGATTCAAGAGTTCAAATATTTAAAGGAGTAAATCTCTTTTACAAAATCATTCAAGATACAATCTTGTTTTACAAACACGACATTTGTAGTAAGTCTAACATTCATAGTCCTAACTTATTCACCACTCTTTAATAAAAAGGTCCATATCTTTCAGAAATCATTGTATACATTCCCTTCCAAAAGATATCATAAAATTGAATCCCTTCAAACCCCCTGGTCAAGACTTCATACTTCTTCACAGTTTCTAAAATCATACAGAACTTTTTAATTTAATGTTATAAATTGTAATGAGTTTCAATTTTCTCATTAACCTTGGCACAGTTGTGTTTATAATCTTTGTAGTCCCATCCTGGCCTGAGATTTTGTCCAGTTTTTATAAAATCCCACTAGGCTGGGGGTAAGTGTCTGCAGTGGCATTTATACTATTGTTATTATTTATCTTGAATTTTGAGTGATTCAGGAGTAGATTAATTAAATTCGCCATGACCCTTGAGCTCAATGATCAGAATTGATGGGATTGTCCCTTTCTTGCATCCATAGAGAAGTAAGATTATTATCCTCTACATAGTCATACGTTGTTAAGTGTAATGGTACGAGTAAACAAAAGACATCAAATGAAACATTTTCCTCAATACATATATAACTTCTATACTTTTTTTTTTTTTTTTCATTAACGGTTTAAAAATAAAAATTGATATTATCAATAAATATGTCTAATGAATCTAGTGAAAAATTATTTAACCACCTATATTTCAAATAATACAAAAGTATTAATAAATTTACTTATTCTGTATTCTGTTTCACATATTGTTGTTATTACATGATAAGATGATCTCTTTTCGCTCTGTTTGCTTTTCTCCCTGGAACTTAATGGAAACTATCCCATGAGTTAAGCTTGGTCTTAATACTATCAAAGAAACTTGATAATAAAAGTTTGATCTTTTACATACATCTATTTTTGAAATTTTTGTTTTAGTTTTTCCCCTAACTTTACATGTACTAGAAGCATCAGCAATATTGTATCATGACAATTATGAAAAGAATTAAACACATTTTCTATAAATAAGAATTGAATATAACATAAATTTTATTGAATGTTAAGTCTTTGAAAGGATTAGTTTTACTTTATTCTGATCATTTTTGGGACAAATTAGATAGAATTGTATTCTAAGATGAAATCCCAGAGATGAGTGATATGTGCTCAGAAATCTAGAATTGCACAATATTGAATTTCTTTATATTAGTGATATATATTCCTCTCTGAGCCCTGTTGAACAAAGGCTGAGCTTAATATTAGCAAGGGACCTTATATCCCTTTATTTAGTTATTTTGCTCCTGCTAGGCAGAGAAAATTTTAGGTCTTCAATTATTAGTACTGTAAAACAATGTAAAAAAGGTATGATGGTGTACAGTCTTCTTAAAAGAAAAAATGTTATTATGATAGTTGACCTAACCTAATCTTAAGAATATTTTTAATTGTTCAGAGGATATTTTTAATCTCATGCTAACTAACAGATCTCTACCAATTGCAATTAATTAATCAATAAATAATCTTTTTCCCCTAGTTCATATTGTGGTAAAATCAACTTATTTTTTACTTAGCAACAGCTCATTTTATTCATGTACAGTCAGTGGCGGCGATTGGCGGTGGTGGGGGGCGGAGCAGTTGCCCCACTCCCACTTTTTGTAAGAAAAAATAAAATTTCATTTGAACCCTCTAAATCATGGAATTATTTAAAAAAACATTTATACTAGCCTTGGTTTGGTGTCACATAATTGTCTTTCCTTTAACTTGTGTACTGAGGTAGCAACAAATTGTCCTCTCAAAGTCTATCTATATTCTAATTCAAATTTTGTTTTCGTGCGATATGCGATAAAAATGAGTTGCCGCATAGTAATATCAGATTAATGGTTAGTTTAAAGTTGTTTATACTGGAGAATGGGGTATGTAAGAATTGCAGTGGAGGAAGTTCGATTGTTGATGTACATCCAGCGTCGCGATCAACAACTGATAAGTGTCCTTAGAACAGATTATCAATGCCAGATTCTGGCTCTGCGCGTGACCTTGATGGAGAGGTGATGTTCTGGGGTGAAGGACCTTTTATTGGCATATAAAGGTCAAGCTAGCCATAGTTATGATGAGCATAGGATGCACGACCTTCCATCTACAAGTAGTTATAAGAATGATATAAAGTATAAGCTGCAAGAAAACAATGAAAATCAATTAGGAAAGAGTGTGGAGGATGAATGGATAAACATAAAAGACACAATACATGAAGCTGCAAAAGATTATTTTGCATTTCGGAAGAAAAGACCTAGAAACGACTGGTATGATGATGAATGTAAAGANTATGATGATGAACGTAAAGAAGCACTGAAGATTCAAAATGAAGCCAGACTTAAGAAGTTACAAAGAAATACCAGGTAGAATCACTCCAAATATATTGAAGCATGAAGGGTGGCCAAAAATATATGTAAACGGAAAAAGAAATTTGCTTTGGAGAAAATTTTGAAATCACACAAGAACATTTCAACAGGAATGAATGTAGACAATTCTATGAAAATGTGAAGAAATTCAGAAAGGGGTACCAACCAAGGACAAATTTATGTAAAGATGAAGATGGTAACATAATAGATGAAGCGGACATCCTGATGCAATGGAGATGTTTTTACGCTCATCTGCTGAACAAACCATTATCAACCATATCCCTGGTCGATAAACAACACCCATTTGATCCTGAAAAGCAGATTAAACTAATATCCAAGATTTGGAAAGAAGAGACCATACCCGAGGATTGCTACAATGCCTTAATATATTTAAAAAAGCGACAAATTATTATGCCAAAATTATAAAGGCATATCCTTACTTAATGAAACTTACAAGATCTTTAGTTCATTAATAGCAAAAGGACTAGAATTATGTGGAAGAGCGCATTGGTGAGTACCTGTGTGGCTTCAGCAAAAATAGAACAACAACAGATCAAATCTACACACTTCCGCAAATTTTGGAACAAATGTTAGAATGTAGCTCCCCTGTTCATCAACTCTTTGTAGATTTTCAGCAAGCTTATAATAGCATTAATAGAAATAGCCTTCTGGATATCACGGTGGATTTTGGAATACCCTCAAAATTAATTAGACTCATTAAAACGACTCTTTCAAATACTAAAAGTAAAGTTAATATTCACAAGACTTCACAACAACTAATGACTTGAGACAAGGAGATTCTGTCCACAATTTTATTCAATCTATGCCTGGAAAAAGTTACAAGGCACATAAAAATTAATCATGTTGGAACTATCTGTAATAGAAGTAAATAATATTTAGCCTATGCAGATGATATTCTCTTTTTAGGTTGCTCCCTTTCTGATGTAGGAGAAATGATGGAGAAACTGGATGAAGCTGGCGATCAAATCGACCTATCTCAGAGTGAAAAACAAAATATTTCCACACAGCATCACTATTAATAGGAAAAACATACAGACAGGTTGAATATTTTCAATACTTGGGTTCTGTTATTGCAGCGAGTAATGGTGTTTTGTTTTTTTTGGTGGGACTTTACGGCTCGTCAACATCGAGGTCATTAGAGCCCAAGTAATGGTGTTTCTAAGGACATAATTAATAAGATTGTTACCGCAAATAGAAGCATGTATTCGCTTCACAAAGTATTACGATCTAGGCTGTTAAGAAAACGAAGTAAGATACGGGTGTACCAAACGGTGATTCAACGAATTGTCACATGTGGTGTGAGAGCTGGACAATCTCCAGCAAATCAGCTCATAGTCTTATGTGCTGGGGAAAAAAAATATAATTCACAAAATTTTTGGCCCTATTAGAGACGACAATGGGTAGAGAATAAGATATAATTCTGAACTCTACGAGATGTATAAAGCACCTGACATAGAAGCAGAAATTAAAGCCAGAAGATTACAGTGGTACAGACATGTACGCAGAATGAGTAAATGAAGAACTGCGAGAAAGGTACTTTTCAGCATTTATGAAGGTAAGAGAAAAAGAGGCAGACCCTAACTACAGTGGATGGACAACATTAGAGATGATCTGAGGTCGATGGGTGTTAGAGGATGGTGGCGCAAGACAGAGGATAGAGAGGAATGGTCCAGTATCATTAAGGAGACTAAGACTAAACTAAAAGGACCATAATGCCATAGGAAGAAGGAGAAAAAGATAGGATTTAGGGGAAAAAATCAAACTAAAGAAAAAAGACATTTATCACAAAATATATTTTCCTTTTACAATTATTTTCTAGGAATTTATCCTAAAAGCATATATCAATAGAAGATTTATTCATAATAGAGATAGTCTGGCTTGTAATAAATTCAACGAGGGACCTGTTGTCCAAATGCCAGAACCTGGATGAGTGAACCGTTCTCCAAAACAGCACAAGACTAAAATATTTGTGTTTTGTGTAGAAAAGAAATGACTTGTGAAGAAAATTAAGCTCAGGTAATAAACAATAACAAAGGTGAAGATTCTTACAACATAGACCTTGAGATAAAAATCCGTACTTAATCGTAACTACAGATGGTTCAGTTGCGTACATCTCTTCAAGAAATAAGTGAGTCTCCCATTTCCATAAGAAGAATGTAATATAAATAGGATAACACATCTTTTTTTTTTTTTTAATCCTTCTGTTCATTTTAGCGGATTTAATTCTGTAAGAATAAATCTGAGCATTATCCATTATTTCACTTCATAAAAGTTGTGAATATATTTTGTCACAAAATATTATATAGCGCTTCATTACTTTGAACTTTCCATAATTATATCAAAATGAGATGAATTATTTGATAATATATACATTGCATCATCATACTGGAGCAATATTTAACATAATAATATTGTGTAGCAAGAATTAAGAGAAAAATTCTAATTCTGCATACAGTACGTGGCAATAAACCTACATTCTTTTATTTTTTACACTGAAACCCATTTTCATCCCACAATATTATTTTCCCAGACGATTAACAAGGATATAAACTATTTCTATTATTAATTTGAAAATTTTCAAAGTGCTGCATTTTGATAAATTAACAATCAAAAGTTTGATTTTGAAGAAGTTAATTTTTTTCTCCATAATCTATGTCAGTTACCATATCATTGTAAATATCATTAAATACGCTGTAAAATGACACATATACCAGATCTTTATCTCTATTAGAAGAATTTCCAGAGCTATTCGAAAGTTTTGTGTAGAAAAGTTTGGGAGCATTTAGTTTAAATTCTAGTGTTGTAACTTCCAAACGGGTGGAAATTTTACAATAATACTTGGTACTTATCTTAATCTGTATCATGGATACCTCCCTACAAAATTAAAATCTGAGATGGTCATGTAAAACATTTATTGAAATTGTGTTGATTTGAGGTGATGTCCAGTAGTGTTCAGAGTTCAGACTGGAGAAAGAATGATTCTTTTTCTTCTTCTGTTCACCAATTTATGAGAAGAGCCTCTAGAAATGACAAAAGAGAAATTTAATTTTATAAATATCATAAGAATAATTGAATTTCAGAACTTTATTTAAAATAAGAGTATAATATCTCTGATTATTTACCATGTGTAGAATTTACTTGCATTGTTATATATTTTCTATATTTACTATGTATTTTTTAAATTCTAATATGTGACGATCATGATACATTTTTGTTCTGCATTTGGTATGGAATGTTGAATGATAAGACCTGTACAGCACTAAATGTAGCCCTGGTATACCTAACATAGAGACAATTCTATTCAAGCTAGAACAGTCTTTCCCGATGGTATATATACAAACATTAGCATAGAAAATCTGCGCTTTGGTGTTTCATTTCTGAAGTATTTGATTGTAACGAGATGTTTTTACTATGGTGTCGAAAAATAATTTTTCAAAATTAACATCAATGGTCAGGTTTTGTACATGTGGAATTCCTATTGCATTTCTATTTTTCTTCAGAATGAAAAATAAAGAATTGTTGAATTGTTAAAATAAAATTTCAACATGATTTCATGGACACGTGCCCTCATCTGTCACAAATATGATGTGCCTACTCTAGGGTTAAAATTTAAAAGTGTAATTTAATTAAATTTTGTGGGTCAGTTGAAAGCATGAAAACAGTACTCAAATAATTTTTTCATCACACATGTATTAAGGAAAAAATTTCATATTGCATAAAAGAATAAAAGAGTAAATTAATTTATTGTCCTACATGTGGTCGTACGCAGTTTGTACTGCTTTTTTGACAATAAATTTATTATTTATTATAGAATAATTCATTTTCATGCATAGTACTTGGGAACAATGGATAATATTCATCTGTGACATCAAAGGAAGAGTCATATAGGTACTGAAAAGTACCATGTACATTTATTAAGCTTATGAAAAACAGTATTTTATTAACAAATAAAATTTTATACTTCACAAAATATACTTTGTACAGTTTTCTACAAAAATGTATTTCTTTCATAAATAGACATTTATAATATATTTCTGAGTGCACATAAAAATATTGCATATTAACAAGAGTAAGTCTCATATGCTAAAATTATAAAAATATCAAATACCAATCAGCAAAGAACATCCTTCACAATGATAAATTATNTCTACAAAAATGTATTTCTTTCATAAATAGACATTTATAATATATTTCTGAGTGCACATAAAAATATTGCACATAACAATATTAACAAGAGTAAGTCTCATATGCTAAAATTATAAAAATATCAAATACCAATCAGCAAAGAACATCCTTCACAATGATAAATTATTTCACTAAAATTTGGTGACTAGTCAATATTCAGTCTTAATAGTATAACAAATTGAGAGTAAATGAGGCACCAAGAACTTGAACAGAGATGTTAAAAAACATCTGTGGTGCTATGTTTCAGGCAAGTACACTTCCTTGTGTGATGTTTGGAGCTATGGAGTATTGGCGTGGGAAATTTTTGCTCGAGGTGGCACTCCATACACTGGCATGAGCAACTCTAAAGCCAGAGAAAAGATTGATGCTGGTAAGTTCACTCCTCCACCGAGACATTTATGTTATTCTACAATATTACTTCAAATGTTCTGACAGAGATTTTCACAAAAACAGGCTACAGGATGCCAGCACCAGAAGTATGCCCTGATGAGATGTACCGCTTGATGCTGAGGTGCTGGGAATATGAACCCGAAAATAGGCCACATTTCGAACAAATTTATCTTGTCGTTGATACATTGTATGGAGCCCAGCGGTAGCAGCAACCTCTGGGTCCACAGCAGACCTCACTGAGCCCTGAGGACAGTGTGGCCATAATCAGCTGGAGCAGGATATTCCTAAAATATCTCAAGCCACAATTTTAAAAATATAAGCGACATACGACCAGAGGAAACTCTATAGTATGTTAGTCAACTGCTGTTCTTTTTCAATATGAGAACTCAAAAATTATAATTAAACAACATTCACAATTTTCTTAAATTACTTCAAAATTCATAATAAATATAAAAAAATTTACATAAATTAATATTTATAAAATTCATCTGATGCCAAGGGAAATAATTTTCTTGCAATTTAAGTGTTGCCCATATGAAATTTTTGTAATATAGTCATAGTGAAATGAAACTGTAGAAAGTTGTCCCAAAACGTTTTATTTTCTTGTACATAATTTTCTAGCTTATATTATAGGTGAAATCCTGAAAATGCCATAAAACAATTTAATATAGATATATTGTATGGGTTTTTCATCAGTTTTTTATGTCATTTAAACCTTTTATTTCCAAAATTATAAGAAAGAACAAATGTAAAAGATTTGGTCATAAGAGCAGTTAAGTGTTTGTAAACAAAAGGTGACTAAATTAATGATGGCAACTTGATTCGAAAAATTCTTGGAAGGAAATTTAAATTAACTCTTGTGTTAGTACAGCAATGTAAGAATACACAAAAATGAGGAAAGTATACACCAACAAGTGGAAGAAATGCAAGAGATTCATAACAGATCCTAAATGTCTTCATGTATGTTGAGGAAGGGAGAAAGAAGTAAATGCGGTGAAATGTTTTTCCAGAAAATGAGCATATTTTCTTAATATTGCAGTTTTATTGTATACTATTAAGTGGTTCAAAATTGATAGTACTTACTCTACTTGGTGTAAAATGTTGGCCTGTACCTGATATGATACCATTATCTGCTGTCTCATAACATTGGCATTTATATGCAATATTCAAAGCAAATGTAAATTTTGAATACAGTATCGTTTCTATATGTTGCATAGCTAGCTGAAGTTCAGAACAACATGACTCATTCAAGTGCTTTCAGAGCCTTATCCTAAACAAATCTCTTTTTATTTTATATATATGTTTCAGATCACATTTAGATAGCTATTTAATGTTTATACATATACTTTATATTATCGTGCTGTTGAAAAACAGATTGTTATAAAATGGTGATGAAATGCTAAACTTGTCTTTCTCTATTCCAAAAAGCATGCTGCTACCTCGCATCCTCTCCTCATTAGGCTTGCCTGATGAGAATTTTTAGGAATGTGCAGACCCCAACATTTGGATGCACTCCTAACATTCCAGTCAAAGCAGTATTTTGCAACAACTAAATGTATAATGGAAATGTTACATGGTTACAGTTCATCAATTTATACTACTATTACATGATAGTGAAGAAACAGGATGCACAGGAAGTACAATACAAACACCAGGGGCTGCAGTTATAAACTATTTTATTTAGAAAGATTTACAAGTATAATTTGATGAGCTCATCACTGACGGCAGATGGAGTCAAGATGCCCAGATCGGTGAAAAGTAAGGTAATATATGCAGGTGGGGTGTAGTCAACTAAAGGATGTTCCTTGCTCAAATCTGAATTCAGCTTACTGGCTGGATACTGTAAACATTGAAACACTAGATGATACCAGGTAAGGTCATTAACTTTCACTCTCAAATGGTTTTCATACAGATTCATGCAATAATAAGGTAGAAAGTTGCTACACACGAAACAAGCACTCAAAGTGCATTCCTACTATCTAAGATTTATATAAGATTCACTTAAAATTTATTACACCCTACATAGTGTACATATATTTGATGACAACACAAACAGTTGGGGCAACCTCAATGATAAATTTTAATTCCCATAAACATGTAAAAGATAAAGTATAAAAAAATTTAAGTGAAATTGTATTGCTAATTGAAGCTTACTTTGAAGTCATTAGGGACGTCCTGTTGATTTAATGGATATGATCTAACAAATTTAAAGCTTTCAGTTAAAACATAAAAAGGTTTCTTCATTTCTCGTGCGCACACAGCCATTGTGTAACTTCCAACCTAAAAGAAACAAAGCTGTATAAGAAAAGTCACAGATGCATAACATAAGATGGGTAGTGGGTGATGTACCAGCTGTTCATTTTCATTCAAAATCTTCACCTTTTCAAATTTCAACAGATGATCCAAGTGATCTTTTCCTACACATCACAACTACAACCATTTCATTGGTTCAGCAAAAAGTTATTGTACTCTTATTTTACACAAGTTTACCCAACCTGTCAAAGAACTTCATCTTAAAAAATTATTACTTGTAGAACATTGTTAGTTTCAATTCCATATTGAAATTATGACAACTCAAATTTTTAATGCTTTTGCGTATGACAACACAGAATTATAATATCTTTTTCTCCTACCTTATTTATGATACCTCCACTCTCTACAACACCCTCAGCACCCACCATGACCATATCCATCTGTTCCATTACATATCCAACCGCAGAATCCAAAATTAAAGTACAAGGGATGCTAGCTTTTTCAAGGGCATTGCACATTTCAACCCTAGAAATTCATTTCAAAACAATGTATAGGTATTTAATTCCAAATGTACGGTCAAAATTTATACATGTCAACAGAAACAGTAGTAGGGGCTACAAAAGAGTTTAGTGCCACATGAAACACTACGCCATTCCTTTGCCTGCTTTAATCTATGTACAATTCTCTTGTGATGTATTTAATGAAATTAAATGGCTCATGCACAGAGAGAAGGAGCATCGAAGCAGTTACTCTTGGTCCTCATTTACAGCTGATGTGTGATGTGCAAGTTGTAAGCAACAAGGCGAAATTTAATTCCCCCTCCTCCATCTTCAAATAGACAGCCAGGTATTATTAATGTCATCATTGTAAAAAAAATTATCATTCCTGCCATTTGCAAGTCTTCATTGAACTATAATGTCAGAACAAGCACAGCTGTGTAGGCAGTATTGCCGAAGGAAACACAACATCAAAATAGCAGGAAAAAAGACAAAATTATGTATCCTTATTAATGTAACCTCGACAGTACATTTCTCAAAGTATTTAATTTAAAATAAAGTGAAAACTAAACAGCACAACATATCTTTACAAAGCTCGCGATCAGTAACTTTGAAAACTTGAAAGCATTTTTGTCAAATTATGCATTTTAACTGATTAAATTAATGTCCACATTTTTTACCTAATATAAAATTTAAAAATAGCAATATCATAAAATGGTAATCTTGTAGCCAAAATGAATTTGGATATTACCTTAAAATCTAACTTTTTGGCTTCAACATTTTCAATAACTGATACAGCAAATGAATATAGTCTTTCCTTTCATATAACTTGAATATCTATTTATGAATTTATTTTACTAAGTGTATGTTCAGAGCTTGGTATTATTAAAAATATCCTTGTCATACAAAGATTAGGAAACAAATCTTCACTGTTTGTTTTTCCAATATCCCTTAAAATATGACTCGGAATTATTTAATTCTCCCCTTTTCTTGGTACTGTATATTATTGGCTTAAAAGGAAATAGTTCACAGCATGTTTGATCATTCCCATTAGTGTCTGATATGCTGTCATTACGTCAAAATATTTTCTAGGTCTACGAGTCAATGTGATCACAAGTGTAAATCCTTCATTAGGCCGAATACAATTTCTTTTAAACAACTAATAGTGTGTAACAAAATACATTTATTACATAAAGTTGTCCTTAAATAGCAGCATAAAAAAATATGATAATATGAGTTGCTTTGTTACAGTTTAGTTAGAGAGGCCAGTGTTTGATCTATTGTGCTTCCCTAGGGCGAATGATTATGAGCAAATGTGGCAAAATGAAAGGCAGGAAAATGGGAATACCCCAAGAAAACCTGCTGCGAACCCTGCTTCGTCCACCATCGTGAATCCTGCTTGGATCAGACAGGGTTTGAGCAAGCTTCACCAGAGGTAGAAGGCGAGTACGCCCTACATCACAGGTCACCTCAAAGGCTTGCTTAATATCTCTAGAATGATTATTAACTCTTTCACGTTTAATAAAACTAACAACAAAAAATCCAAAACTTTTAAAATCCTTATATGTAGTTTACTCATTTTCTAACATTTTTTTCAAGCCATATGCAACCTTGCAACAGTGAACGGAGCAACCATCCAGTCCTCACAACAGTACTGCGCATTTATGCTTACCCACACTTTAAAAAAGGCATGTTTTACAAATCTTTTTCTCATGTAACCAATTCAAGGAAACAGGTAACTCCGACTATATAAAAATGGCATCAGATTAGGAATAAAACCTGAAACATCGATTTTAATTTCCAAACCTTAAAAATAATTACAAATAATACTGTATATTAATTTATGTTAAATAATGTAGGCATTTAAGATGAAAAAAAATAATTTTTTTAAAGAATAATTTTAATTCAGAATTACATAGAAAACATTATGTCTATCTTAAAGTCAATTAATGAGAGAGTTCAAATAATTATACAGAAACATCATACCCTAACAAACAGCAAAAGTAGCATGGTATTATTAAAAAATGGTTAAAGTGGTACTGCCAAGGTGGGTACAATAGAGAGAATTTTAACTGATGAGTTATTTTGAAATCTTGCATGTAGGTAGGCTTTTAATAATGATTACAGGAAGTTACCATGATTGTATGACCAATGACAGTGGAACAGTGGAAGCGAGTTTGCTCCGAATCATCTGCCGAGTTGGAGAGAGCATCCTCTCTCCTGAACAGGCAGAATTTTTCAGATGGGGTTTCCTTACTTTCTTCATAGAAATATTGCTTTGGAATGACAAATGAAAATTTTATATCGTGTTCCCAGAAACCCAACATCCCTCAATTTTCCTACCACTTCACCCAAAACATAATTGTATGGAAGAGCAGACCTCACGGTCAAAAAACTACAAAAGTCATGAAATTTAAAAAAGGAGTATGAAGAGGCTTCTTATTCTTATTGCTTTAAAAAATTAAAAATTTATTTGAGCTGTCTAATACATCCTTGTTTCTTGAAGCATAAGGTTTTGTACGTTCACATGATAAGCATCATTATCATCTAGCTGGTGTTGTAGAGAAACTGACAATACTACTCTATGATAAAGGTGGTTAGAAACAGCTCAATGAAATTGTATCAATTAATCAGAACCTTAAATAGTTGAAGTACTATTATGATTACTTATTATTTATAATATTTTTCACATTCATATCATGATATCATAAAAATACAGTATTAATTTACAGATCAACGTACCCACTGCTGTCTGGTGAGGAGGTCGTCACAAAGACCTCAAACCTCTTATTTGCTTTCATTGCCTCTTGCATAGCTTGGAGAACCACTCGAGACTTGGAATGAGTCAGGATACGCTGCAAAAGATGATAGCAATTATTTCCTTTATTCAACTTTTCACTTTCATACATAGAAGGAAATTAAGTCTACCATTTTAAATTGTATGCCAGAGAACACAGAAAAGAGCATTCTAAATATTAACAACTTGGGTCACAACTTATGCTACTAGCAATTGGTAATTAGTTCAAGATATCAGGAGTGATATTGAAAAGATTAGGCTCAAATCATTAAAGTCAAACAACACAAAATTTTTAAAAATATTGCAAGTCATGTAATAAATAATTTTACAGTGTGTTCATCTATATCAGAACAATGTACAATGTATGTTTGTTATGTATTTATAATGTAATGTAAAGTGGATAATTTACTTCAAAACTAATGTAACAAACTAATTTATGATTGTACTCACTTCTTCACTAATCTTTTCTTTTTGTTGGGAACATGCTATCAGTTTTGAAACACAGAACTTAGCACTTGCCATAGGGTTTACCTTTTAACAATTTTTATTCCCATTGTTTAGTTTAGGAGCATCAAAGTTTACAACTTCTTCAGATTAAGAAGGGACATCATATTATTTTTTTAAAATTTCAGGTAGCATTTGCAGTAAACATTATAAGGAGCTACTAAGAACAGATCATGTAATTTGAATCAGTAACATATAAGGAAACCATCCTTTTAAATACGTTACTTAAAGTAAAAAGTAGATGTAGTATTGTTCCTCACTATAAATATGAAATTAATTTTTGGTATAAGTACATTCTACCATTACTAATGGTGTCAAGCTACAAGGATATAAAAATTTCATCAATATACAGAGACAACATTGATTTAAAAAAATAGTATTTTAAAGAAATAAAGCAAAACAAGTCTGTAATACTAAAACACACAGACTGTAAAGCTTTAAAACAAGAATAAGGAGCAATGGAAATTAACTCAAATTTTATACTTAATAGTCTCTATTTAAATATACTTTAATTTAGGACTTAGTTCAAAACATTTTCACTTGACCACATATTTTCAAAAAAAATATTTTTACATTGTCAAATGACATCCTTGACTATGTTATTTATAAACAATGTCTTGTTCATTTGTTTTCACTCTTAACTAACACCTTAAGAATTACAGATAGGATAAAAATTAAATTAATTTACGTCTTCTATTTACATCAGAAAACTGGTTTATGTTCAGAGATAAATTCCACAAAAAAAAAACCTATGACATTAAAAAATGTTGTTTAATGTTTTATAATAAAGAATAATGTTTAAATAAAACATCATAAGTCTAAGATATTAGTCATACTTCAACAAAAACCATTTGTTTACAAAGGATTTGATGTGTCCAATAAATAGAAGAATTTAGTATCTTCTAAGAAACACTTTTACAAGTATTGTCACTGTAATACAGACTACCCCATTCAATGCCACTTACCAATCCATCTACAATAAATGTAGAGGCAAGTTTTGCTACCTTTCCTCTTTGTTCTCTAAGTTTTTTCAGGAAGAATTCCCCTCGTTGCAACATGATGGCTTTACATTCTTCAAAACTCTATAAAAATAATTGATTGTAATCCATAATATAATATAGGGGAAAAGAAAAAAAAGTCATTTTTCTAATACAATTTTCAATAATATTTACTTACTCCTGCATCCAATTTAGCTAATGTAATGAATCTAAGGAATAATTCACATCCTGAAACAACAGCTGTTGTTGGGTAATCTGTATTCCGCATAGCATCACCTGCAGCTCTTAGATTAGAATCTAATTCTTGAACAGTTTCAGCTACAGAAGAAATGAAATAAAAATTATGAACGACATTGAAATATACACTCGCAAAGGAAATGGTACTATTTCAATACTCACACTTATCATGCTTGAGAACTTCCAATAATGTGATGATAGCTGCCACTCCAGCGGAAACATCTTTTTCTTTTTCTAATATGTCACTGAAGTATTTGACAATATCTTTGAACAGAAACAAATAATGTAAACATTACATTGAGGTTATGTGAGATTGTGGACAAGGAAATATAAGTGTTAAAAGACCAAAATTATAATAAATTGTTATTTAAATTCATGAAAAATAATCAAGATAACAATATGAGGAAAAATAATGTAAAATAGATTGTATAACATGGTGTTCACATTCTTCTTCTCACCTTTCTTGTCCATTGCAGTGTTAATAATCATTGAAACATATAGAGGTTCCTAAGAACGATAAGACACACCCGCAAATAGAAAAAAAAATCAAATCATTTATAGTTCACTGCTCTTAAGTATTAACTAAATCACAGATGGAAAATAAGAAAAGTTGGCAACACATTCCACACTTCTTTGAGATTGGCTATCCTGAATAGATCTACAGTCTGATGTGGTCTGTAGAGTGGCGCCCCTGCTGGCATTGAACTTTAGCTTATCCGCTTTACGTAGAGATTAATAACGCAAGACTAGATTTACCTAACAAGCGCGCTCGAAATACACCCAGAGAAGTACGGAAAATGGATCATTCACTAGAAATTTCTTGTTCGAGAACTTATTCGTCGGTTCTCTATTTGTGACGGAACAAGGGAACTGGTAATTTAGGTTGCACATAAAACGGGCCCTATTTCAACAAACAAAATAGTTCAATAACGTTGAGATTTTGGAATATTCGCACAAAATATCCTAAAACTTTATGAAAGTAATATTTAGCTAATCAATATTTCGCAAAGGGTTTTTAAAGTAACGTATAAGGTATCAATGTACCCAGAAGTGGAGGTCCTCCCCCAAGTCCTCCTTCCCACTAAAAAAAATACAATTTGCATCATTTTATACCATTTTTCCGTACCCCCACATCCCTCGGAGATACCCTCTCCAAAAATAAAATTCTGTATCCGTCACCGAATGTACCTAACACCTTCCCCTATGTTATGCGCAGTTCTACAGCGTTTTGGTGATGTATATATTTATTTAGCCGACCCCGCGGTGTCGCATGGAGTATATAGTGTGATGTGGTTAATCCTTCGTTATAATTAAGTGAAGACAAAAAGATCACGATTTCACACAAAAATCATGAGGTAATTCAAATTATTCGTGATATTGTGTGAAAAATTAAAGGGAAAAAACCCTTTTCACTCTAATTTTTCCCTTAAAAATCTTAATTTCGAAAAAATACTTTATTAGCGAGATTCTACAACACATAAGCAACAATCCATCAAAATTTCAAGATCAAATTTTTAGTATTTTTGTTTCAGCGTTGAGTCAACCACTCAAGAAAACGCACCAAACTTTTTCACTGTTTTTCACCTACTTAAAATGAAAGTATCGAAAATTCAAGAATTTTTTTAGACATTTTATTCAATCTTTACATAAAAATACCGACGTACTGTCTGAGAAAGTAGTATACCATGTCATCAGCGCTAATGACATACTTGAAATGTTTATACATCTTTGCACCCATGTCGAAAAACTCAAAAACACATTTTGGAATATTTAAAGTAGCAGTAATACAATGTATAATACAATAATATAATACAATGTTTTATACATACAAAAAGTGAGATGACACCCCAGTTAATTTGTGAAATACAATGAAAATAGAAAGTCTTAGAAAAGTCACATCTCACCCTAAATAACACATTTAAAATCATTAGAAACGAAAAAAAGAAAAAAGAACACGATGATTGCCAATCGCGAACACTTGGAAAAATAGATGTACAGCTTTCGGTATGTTCTAGACGTTTTTGCACAATTTACAGGTACGGGAAGCCGCACTACACATATCGAAACATAATGCCGGTAATACGTTAAGTTAATCACTAGTTAGTTATCTGTTGTTATGTTTCTTGTTATAATTTGTTTCACCCGACGACGACTTCAACACAAAGTCGAAATGTCAACTTTAAATCACAAAATATATACTTTGTCCGTTAAAGGTCGTAATTTTTTAACTATTTATTTAATTTGTATAAACCAGTAGAGATGTTTTCTTTAACATCTGATAATTTGTGAAACAATTTATCAGACTTTAACCTGGTAGAGCTAATACAACATAAACACTCACCATTTTGCGTTTAAAACTATGAAAATTTGCTATAATAGGAATTGTTAAGCATTCTATGCTGGTGCTCCAGCATGAAAGCTCCCACACTGATGAATTTGTCTCTACATCCTTGCTTACATACCATTTCTTCCAGGACTAAAGTGTGAATACTACTTTTATTTTGATTTATTTGAAAATTAATTGTTGGAATACATCTTGTTTTGCATTAAAGTAGTATTTTGATTTACTTTCAATTTTTCGTATCAACGCGTGTGAAGGGAATTTGCTGAATGTTCATGACTTCTTTTCGTCATAATATTACTAGTTTAACGGTGACCCAGATTTTTCTCGGGTTCCATGATATAATTGATGAGACGGCCTCTTTCTAGTGAAATAGCACTGGAAGTCGAACCAGGGCATTTAACATTCTATAGGTGAAAGTGTTGCCCAAGTTCGAAAGCACGTTGAACGTTCGAAATGTAGCGAAAACTAACTCCGTTGAAATATTTGAATAGGATAAGACGATGGATGAGGTCCACGGAAACGTCAATAAAAATGATAAAAACAAATTGCCATACGGAGATGATCTGTTTTTTCTTCTTCTTCCAAGAATTGAGAAATGGGAGGAAGCTTCGTGATCGTAGCTGGGACAGAACTAGACCTTGCATGCATATATCGTTCTCACCTCGCAGATTGTTCTCATCAAACAGTATGCTCCCATATTTAACAACTGACACAACATTCGATTTACATTTTTTTACCAGACGACTCATATAAACGTTATCAGTGGTGGAATGAGCAAAAATCTGTATTTTGACATTTTGACTATAATTCAAGCTTCGGCTCTGCAGTTAGCGTACGTCATTTAATGTTAGAATATCTTAAATTTCAGTTTCTATGAAAGTACTTCCGTACTGTAACTGTACTTGGGCAGACTAATCATTTGTGACGAATATCATGGCAGACACTTAGGAACACGGAATTATCCTGGCTTCCCTCCCCACAGAACCACATGGAATGGACTAAAAATTGTGGAGAACGAGTGTTCAGATATCGAACTGAAGCATAGTTTAAGAAGTTGCATGGTGTCAAGCGAACGATAATAATTTTAGTTCTTTTTCAAAATCATGAAAAGATTTAAAGTCAACCTGTTGTTTTAAAACACCTTCCAATCACAAAAGTGGACTTTCGTACAGCTTTCGTTTTTGCCGCCTAGTGACAACTTTTCACTCCGAGATGGTTGTTTCAATAAGCGGACAGTCTCAAGAGGCGCGGCCGAATTCTCTTCTGAGCCCCTCCTTGCCCCGCCCTACCTCTCCACTTCCGTGCGCTCGACTGTCGGTCCCAGCCTTCGCGTTATGCTCTTCGTTTTACGGAGATGCCTCTTGAGATTAGTCTAATTCATTCCTTTCTTTGAGTGAGCTGAGCTGCCGGCTCTGTCCACATGGGCAGGGCGGTGCGGGAGATAGCATCGCGCGGCGAAGGCGGCGGCGGGGGTGGAACTACGAGCATCTGGGCTTCGGAGTGGCAATGGTGGAAATCGCGGAGACGGGAGACCCCGGCACCGAAGTGGCAGCACTAACCCTGGAGGCGGCTGCCGCGGTGTTATAGTCCTTAATAAAAAGAGTACCGCCGAGGTTGGAAATATAATGCTGAATTTCCGGAAAACACTACACATAGTTTCTCATTGTGTCTTGAATCAGATGTAGGTGGTCGCATGATTGCGTTCCATCTCCTTCCATTTCTCCCTATTCCACCAATAAGAAACGAGAACCGAGTGACGCTTGGCGCGGAAGGGACAATGAGAATTTGAGCGTAGTAAAAATGGCTGTTATGAGAAATGTTGTGCTCCAGTTTTGGACACGGTTGGCGGTTCTCTTTTTATTAAGGACTCTATCACGTTTGTGAGTGGCGAGAAACTGGAGAGGTTTAGGGTAAGGGGAGGTGAGACCGATCACTTGCGGGGTAGAGAGATTAAGGATGTTGACTTGGTTACTATCTGGTGCGGTGATGAAGGGGATCGAGGGGGTGTTGGCGGTGGAGGTATTATCGAGACCCTGGCGACGGAGGTGGTATCAGCTGTGAGGGCGGAGCGGACAGTGCGAGCAACACGACGCTAGAACATTAAAACCTACTCGTTCGCCCTCTCGCCCTCACGACTGCCGTCTCGTGTGCCGCACAGTGGTTCTAAAAGCTGTCGGAGGCGGACCGAGACGTATTTTGTGGAGTAGCTCGCATGCTATGGAAGTGTGTCTGGGAGGAACGACGGGTGTCTGGTGGCTGTCGAATCTTTTGCAAGCGACTCGCTGGAATGATTAGGGAGTATAAAGACTTTGACGGCCTAGAATGTTGGATGGGTGGTGTTATTTGAGAATGTTGCAAGGGAAACGTAGGCTGTAATAATATTAATGTTAAGCGCGATCAGACAGGTTGAATGTGAAAATCACTCTTCCTTCTTGCAATATATAGTTCAGTATCTTAAAAAAATTGAAAGAACTCCAAAAATTTAGCTTTTTCATAAAAAGAATTATATTGTTATTATTATAAGAAATTATGAAGGAAAAGTTTTGAAGAGACACCATAAACGAAGTGTGAAGTAATATTACCTAATGTTTTTTTTTAGATGACTTAAATGCTTCAAAAGAGATAATTCCGTGAGTAATCAAGGTCTTCAATTATTCTGTTAACTTGATTGTCTCAACTACATTTTCGGCAGATGAATTTATCGATAAACAAACAGGGTTGGAATTAAAGGTGGGGACCGGGCAACTTCTCCCCTTTTGAATTCTTTCCAACTTCTACATTTTATGGTCATTCCTAACCATAAAATCTCTCGTAATTGTCATATATTAAATAATAATTGTCAAAATTAACCATTAATTTTAACTAATGAGCCAATGGAGTATACTTACATCATTATAATGAGGCACTTTAGAAATTATGAGAAAAACCGATTACATTATGATTACCGAACTTCATTATGAGAAAAGTTTATAATAGGGTTATAAAAACTTGTATTTAGTGTATATAGTATATAAGATTAAATCCAAAATAAAATAAAAACTACGAGGTAGTTGCATCCCCGTCCTTGAAAATAATGGCATTTTGACAATTTTATAAATTATTGTATTGAAATATGAAGAAAAGCTAAAAACGTTCTCACTCCCTCTACATTTTCTTCAATTTGAACTCTGTATACAAGTTAAACAAAATTTTTATCAAAGCGAATAAAGAAAATCAAGGAACTTCGTCCGGTCTCCTTCTCCAACATCCAACTGATCAGCCAACTCACGAGACAACACTAATGCGCTCAGCGATGTTTATTTGACTACCTTGGTCGGACGTCACGTGTTTCGATACTATTACGTTTCACAGTTAGTGCTTGACCATTGCGGGTTCTCGTTGACAAGTGCATTACCTTTACCTTGTTCTTAAAGTGGTTCCTGCCATATTTCTTATTAAATAGGTTTGATATGTCTTATTGGTAAGTTTTGTATTTACTTTTCTTTATTTTTACTCATTTGTATGTTTAATTTGTAACCAAATATTTCCGTTATTTCGTACTATAGACCTCATGAGAAGGTGTTAGTCTGGAAACGACGTGAAGAAATAATTATTTTTAAAGTATTCGCATGTTAAATCAAAATTTGATTCCAATATTCTTTAATTTTTGTTTCGTATATTCTTTTAAGTAATATGATGGTTAATACAATAAAAAAAAATTTGTGGACTTTTATGACAGCGTGCCCTTGTTGATGCTGATGTGACACGTGTTTCCGGTAACTCTTATAATCCGGTAATCTTTCTGGATAACATAATAAATAAAATAAAGAATGATGTGTCTCTAAGGTCTATATTGTACATGGGTATTTAAAGAGATCTGTCACAAGATTTGGCTGCTATAAGATCAGACCGGTAAAAAAAATTATTTTGGAGGAAGGACCCCACCTGACGTACTCGATATATATTTTATGAATACTGATAGGAATTACATGGGTACGCAAGAACTAAAAGATATTCATTGGGGACTTTGTCAAGCGTAACGCGTGAATGAAATTCATTTATATTTCCTAGTGTTACACACTTGACACGTAGCGTATTACCGTATAGCAGCCTTTGTCTCTACAGCTCTCAAATAATTTTTGTGTGTATTAACTATATGAATGATATTTTGTCTAATTAAGTTTCTTTTTTTGGAATAAAGTTGAAATATTTTCTCTGTCAATGTTTAACCGTACATGAATAATGAAATGTATATTACAATCGAATCTCGCAGAAGAAAATGCTAACAATTGAGTCTGAGTCTATTATAGACTGTAATGGTCGTTTGGAGAAAAGTTGGAAAGTTCTTATGTCTTAATTTTTCCTCTTCGGAAATCTATGAGTTTTTCGTGAAAGCAGAATCTAATAGCAGGTTCTTGAGAAAGATGGAGGAAGTACGACATTCTGTGTGTGGGGACATCAACAAATGACATTATTTTATTTATCTTTATCGACTTATCTATCTACAGACACAGTATACTAAGAGAATAGGTTTGGATGTTAGATCCAAGTCACAAGGAAGAAAAGGAATTCTCCAAACCATTGAATGTGCCATCCCAACTTTTGGATAGGACATCTCAATCTTATAGTTGGGAAGCTAAATTTTTTTTCTTTTGGATTTTGGTCTCACATTCAAACCTATGGTTCTCACATCCATGGTGTTTTCTCAGTGTGCTAATATCTAGTAATATTCTTCCGTGCCCTCCCCCTTCGCGCACCCCACCGTAGTACGACCTATCTAAAAAAACTAAAACTAATTACTAACCTCACTATGCATCTGCAGTGGTTAGTGATAAAGTAGTAATTCAAGAAATGACACATTCAAACTGAATTCACGTTAAAGCAGTCTCATAGAACAGTCTCAATCATTAAAAAAAACTTTCTCAATATACAACGTAACAGTGCACACGCATCCTACAAGTTCAAGATCAATAATAAAAAAATAATTAAAAAAAAACTAAGAAACCTGACTACGATATAAAAAAATTAAAGTAGAAAAGCCTAAGGTTGGGNCAGCTTGTTTTTTGCTTTTCAGTTAATAAAGTAAATTAATTTTGAACTTTATTTGTTTGTACCTCAGTCGAGTAATAATTACCTTTTTTTAATTTTCAGCTTTTTAGTTTAAGAAGAATCTAACGACGCATAGTTTATCAAATCGGTTCATACGTTAAGTAGTTACGAGGGAACTTAGGAACGGACATACATACAGGTCAAACACATAACCCTCCTTTTGGGCTTCACCACAGTCTGGTAAAATGGCATTTATTGACTTAATATTACGTACAATTTTACAATAATATTGTCAAGGCAAGAACCCTTACGTTGCACTCTCAGTAAGCCCGGGTGAATCAATTATAAACCTTTAAATTTCATTGGCCTTTAAAATATCTCGTTCCTTTTGTTCTCATACTAGTCCATCTGATAAACTACGTGTAGAGAACTTCGTTTGTCGGAGGCAGTGGCCTGAGACAATGTTCATCACTGGTCTTCGAGATTGTAGCTGCAAGTCACGATGCGATGGCGGTGATGGTTGGCACGTCATCAGTGGAGCATCTTTTTCTTCGTCTCTTTCTCTTTCACTGCAATCCCTTACTCGTCTGACCACCACTAATTAAAATATTGACTGGCTTTGTTTGGCGGCAGCCACGAAGGCGGGCAAGTAACGCCAGCAGCGGCCGCGGTGGCACCGGTGAGAAACAGTTAACTGACCAGACATTGATGAGAAACTTCGGACGTTGATGGAAATAATGAGCTAAACACAAATGCAGGTGCAAGACAACTGGGATTGCAATTCAGTTTACGAGGGATGGGACTTACACAGTGAATGTAAGTACGGTAGCTTATTTATTTTTAATTTATGAAATTTACTCTTTGACGTCTTGTCTATGCTCTGAGACTACACGACAAACGTTCTTTGCACTTGGAATTGTCGATCTTGTCCCAGTTTTAATGGAAAATGAAAACTCGCACTCGTAGCTGTCAGCTGTAGACGGTTATTATATGACCCCATGGGTCGACTCGCAGTTCTAAACATTGAGATTTTCAAAGGTCGAATTGGCGGGTTTTGCTTAAAGCCCCGGCTGAACGCTTCGAAAAGGATGGCTTCCGTCCACCTATAGCTAAAGACACATCTGCGGTTGCGGAACGGTGCGGACCGATTTTTCCGCCGACCTGTGTTATCTTATGGACAAAGACACATCTAGCGAGCGCGGAGCGGAGATCTCCGCTGCTTCCTGCTTCCTGCGCGGCCTGAGGTCACAAGTGTTAATAGATAGGTATATTGAGAGAAGCGGGGAAGACGGCGGCTGATTTCTTTCACGGTGCTTTCCTGTAATTTCATTTCCTTGAATTTCTCGGAATGATTATTAATATTATCAATGTTCATATTAATTATTACAACACTGAGTTATAATATCACTGAGTATTTGCTCTACTGCTTCCTCGGTTCTTTAAGAAAACTTTTCGCGTCCTTTTTAGTGGAGTTCGTATTTCAAGTTTTTCTTCTTGGAGGGCTAATCCACATTTACAGAAAATAATGATGAATGGTTAATTGAATGTTGACTTAATTGACTGGTACGATTATATAATCAAAATAATGAATTACTTTGATATATATTTTTTTCAAATTAAATCATAAATAAATTTGAGCCACCCCGTAGTATGTTGACTGTCTGTCTCGTACAAAGAAACAAAGGTCATCCGCAATGATTTAATTATAGTGTCATTTCACTAAAATGAAACATCCTTGACAACATCACTGATAAAATGTTATTACGAGTATTCAGCAACTTTGCGACACCAAATACCAAATGACAATACTGGGGACAATTATAAATTGCTCATTTCTTCTCAGAATTTTCTGAAGCTTTCTTATTTTCGTGTCTTTTTTTACTTCCGAGTATTCTTCTATTTGTATTTTAGTCCTTTGAGATTTTCGTTATGTAATTGTCAAACATTTTCGCGTGGTTTTAGTTAAGAAGAGAGAAATGCGCATTTTCACATCTATATTTTAAAACTTCACATTTTCATTATTTGAAATATTTGTTCCTCAATTTAAGTTCCATATCGTACTATTTTTGTGATGGCGTATGTTATATCCAGGATTTGCATTGTGTTGTGTTTTGAATTATCAAAATTGTATGGTATTAACAATTTTTTAACATAGATGAAAGATGTCCTACAGTTGGTCTTTTTTGAAGCGTAAATTAAAAATTTATATTACCACTTAATATTAACTGTTTTTAAACAAAAATTATTGAGTCAATCATGTTAAGCATTTTGGAAGGTAGTTATCTAT
>NNCF01126273.1:960002-1042779 GCA_002313205.1 Laupala kohalensis
GTTTGAGTCGTCGTTAGGTAATAACAAATTGTAAGGAGAAACATGAACGTAGCAACATATTACGCACAACAAGCACAATATATATCGTAATCGTTCGTAAAAATGTCGTACGTTGTTATTTATTTCTTATGTAAGTATATTTAACTATTACTGTATATTGGCATCTATGTATAGTGGGTCTATTTCTATTATTTATAAAATACGAAAATAGTCGCCGTGGTGTTTATTGCGCAGTAAACAATAACTATTACTTTAAACATTTTCATTACCTATAGCTATGTGTTTTACATTAAAAGCGTTGTGTAGTTAGCGGGCAGTTACATGGATGCTCTGTACAAGACCTGCGCGAAGCATGAGTTTTCGTCCTGAAGTGACCTTGTTCCTTCCACTTCTACTCACGTTTTCCTACTCCTGCCCGCTGACGCCCTCTCCGCTGACGCTCCGCTAGTTGCGTCTTTGCACAAGCGGAGCGGAGAAAACGCAGATGTGTCTTTAGCCAATGACAGTGAAAAGACGTCAACGGCCTCCTCTCCCAACCCCGGAAGCTGCTTTATTTGGTGATGTCGGAAACTGCCCTGTGAAGGACAAGCGAAGGGAGATCGGGACAGTGCAGGGTTGTAAGGTCGTCAAAACCCGAAGTGCAAATAGAACAGCTTTACTTTAAGAAGAGGCGTATCATATGTAATCGAAAATATTTTCTTGCTAAGTTCAAGCAAGATAAATACAGTTTTTTACACATGATCCTGAGAAGATTGCTTTTTTCTCGTACAACAACAAAAAATTAAATAATATTTTTTGGATCCATTTCTTCAGTACTAAAACATGTGTGCCTTTCAAACAAATTCCATTTTTCGAAGAATAATTCAAAGTTGAGCAATCACTTAATGACCTAGTCGTTGGTGAGTCTTATAACCCTGATTGAAAAAAAATCGAAATTAAAATGACAGTTTCAAATATTGGTCAGTTCTGTTCAGTGTGATTTAGTTTTCTTTCTACTTTCTACTCGTTATTTATTATCTATTCTTCAAATTCATTCACCGCTCTCTTTTGCGCTTAAAAGTATATTTTCGAAACGCACATGAAGTATATCGTCGAATTTCCAATTTTTGAATTATTTATCAATGAACACACGCGGGTGCGCAACGCAAGAAGCAATTTTAACGTGAAACTTCTCCCTCCCTTTCACTTAAATATTGATATGAGAAAATACCAGGAATATACAATTATTCGGCAATAACATTTAGGTGAAAATGCTCAAGCCTTGGAAGTAGTTCACATAAAGACTGTGGAATATAAGTTGCACGAATTTCGAAGAACATGTAGACTTGCTTTCAAACTCCGGAATTGAAGAGCTGAGCTTTTCATTGGCTAGGCGTATTAACATTTCTACGATAACAATCAGCTAATAATAAGAAAAATAATGCTACCTTCGTAATGGTTGACTCAGTGAAGTATCTGTGCGTAACCTGCGTGGACATTGTGACGCAGGAGATTTTCTATAAGAATGCTTCAAGTTATTTGCAAACTGTGCCAGCTCTTTCAGTCTCGTGAGCTTTTCAGAGGGGTAAAAATGTGGTTTATGAAACCTTGTGTAGTATTTGAATGTGGTATGGGATGTAATTTCATGCACAACTCGCACCTAAAACCATTTTACTTGAGTCTCTTATAAAACTTTTCTGGAGCATTTTATTTCCCAAGGTCGCTGAAAATTTCTCCAGAACTAAAGACAAATATCACAAATATTATGATACTACCAAGAAATATAAATAATTTATTTTCTAAACACATTATCAAGAAGGAATTCTTGAAAAACTTACATTCTCCTAACCTCAGTGTTCGATGCTTCCATGATAAATTAACACTTAGATTTCTCTTTCTTTTACATTTGATCATTAATTAAGTTTTTCTTTTCAACCACCCACTTGTATTCTTCAATGTCGCAAGCATCGTGTTAACGGCTATACGCTTCGTAACACGGGTACCGCCAAACTCGCATCTTTCCATTCACAATCCGGTTTCTATACTTAATGAACCGTTGCTCTTTTGTTATTCTCGGCCGAGAAGTGTATGCCACATTAGTCACTTAACTACAAAGTATCAATTAAGAGAATGTCCACACCCATTTGTCGTCATCGGCACATAGCCAATTCTAGCCTTCCAACCTGCAGGTACACGAGCTTGATTAATTCTAACCGGTACCCGAGTAATATAGCGACAAGCTGCCGCCGCTTTAAGCGAAATTGAATCCGGGGTGAAAGTTTCTCTTGGAGGTCGTCAACCGGCCAGGATCTGTCGAGGTAATCTCAACATAGGTTAATAATATTCCTTATGAAAGTGATTTTAACGCGTGAATCAGGACCAAACATTATTATTTATCAACCAGTTTTTCTTGACTTGTGGAGAGTGGAAGTTCTCTAAAACCTATAAAAAATATTTACTTTTCTATTTCAGGTGGGGAATAAAAATATTTTAAAATAAAACTATTTTCCTCGATTTCCTCCCGCGGGCTTAAACCCAGAATATACATTTCAAAAACTACCCTCCTCTCCGCTCTCCCACCAACACGACGGAAAAATTACGGCTGTGGCAGCGGATCTGCGACAAAAACCGAAAGCGACATAACCCGAAACTACCAAATGTGTGACAAAACCCCAAATCCCTTTTACCTGCGTCGAGGAAAATACCCTCCGAAAGGTCACTAACAGGTAGTCCCACCTTTCCGTATCTGTCGTGCTCATTTTCTTCCTTTATTCCCAAGTTCTAAGTCCTAGTACATATTGCTATGAAATGAACCACTAATCTCACATTATTAAGTGACGACTCGATTTTCTCGTATGAGATAGACGAATAAAACATCATTTGAATCACACTTCTAGGACGTCCCATTCCCTAGATAGCATTCTCTCTTTTTTAAGGTTGAGTTACCATTCGAAGCGCAACGCAGCAAAGAAATTAATTATACTGGTATAGATACTCGGGTGGGTAGTCACGCCTTTCCTCATCTGTTGTGGTCAATTTTTTCCTTTATTCCCAAGTCAAAGTTCTAGTTCGTATTGCTGTTAAATTAACTAATACATCATTAAGTGATCGCTCATTATACTCCTGTGAGATTGACGACCAACCCAAAATTTGAATCACAGTTCTACGACGTCACGTTCCCGAAATGTTAAACCTCCTTTGAATGTAGAGTTACAATTCTTAAGTAAACGAACGCTGATAAGAAATCTATAAAAACGCTGTTCTATTCTGGAACAAAACATCAGTCTTCCCAGTGTTTCAGCGTTCGACGCCGAGTTAAATTACCGCATTGAGTTTATTTCAACTTAAGCCCTTAATTGACATGAAACTAATGATTGTACGAGGTTTTGAATGGTTATACGAGAAATGTAATTATTAATTATTTTAAATCTTAAAACAAAGAATGTCATTACTTATGTTATGCTCGCAATACAATCTCTTAGCACGGATAATGTATTTTATTTTTGTATCGGGAGAGAAACTCTCGGAAATTTATTGAGAGTATTCTGAATGCTAAAGTAGTTAATGAATTACACTTGTACTGCCGGCTACGCTGTGGAGTTGTATTACTTTCGGTTATAATTAAGAGTGGTCAGAAATTTAGGTTTCATTATATTACATTTTTCTGCTGAAATACTGTCGGAAAACCCTTCAGAATTAAGACTCTTGATGGCAAATTTTCTTGAAAAATTTGCAAAAATTAATTTTCAATAATAATAAAAATGTTATTTTTTACTTAATGTTTTCTTATAAGCTAATAAAACGTGTGAAACACGAAGAGTTAACATTGTCAGGAGTACACGAGATAGTCCCAGTAACTTGTTGATTATCTCAGTAACTAAGCATCGTAGAAATGTGATACGAGTTTTATTTTACTGGTGTATCTCAGACAAGAAAAATGATACGTGAGATTAGACTCTTACTTAGACATGTGAGATTTATAGTTATTTATTTAGGAACTTGTACTGGAAGTTCTGAATAGGAAATGAATATAACTGAAGGGCAAGACTAATTACTTCACCACCCCCCCTCCTCACTGGAGATAAACCGGAAGGGTCTTCTACCTGACTTTTCTGGTTTCGTCCGTACAAGATTTTGGGTCTGTCGGATTTTGTCGCGACACCGTGGCAGCGATAAGGAAAAGATCGGCAGGAAAAACCCGGGGACGAGGTCGAACCTACCCAAACAAGAAATGCCCTCTTGAGTACCTGTGTCCCTGGACCGCGGGGACGAGTTCGATACATGCAAGCCTGTGTGAAAACATTTAAAAAGTTCAGGTACTCAGATAGTGCACTGTAGACTCCAAAGAAAATAATATATTCCCAAATTCATGGAGAGCTATTCCCCAAAAATTATTAATCCTTCTACAGGGATGGAGGAATGTGTTCTTTATCACATTCTGGGCATATCTATCTCAGAAAAATGTCATTTCTATTGATATAGCAGTCGGAGTGGGACTAGGGTTCTGTCAAAGTATTGAGCTGAGCAAATATCCTACGACTTCAGTATGTAACTGCTCCTGGAGTAAACCAAAGTTTCGTAGGATTTATACACTTTTAAGTTATCATAATCTTTACGTATTAATACATTATGGAATGATATGATTTCATTGATATAAACTTGGCTGTCACTATTCTTTTCCTGTCGGAAGTACCTAAGGTTCGACCATTTTACATGACCTTGTTCGAGTTGACGTCAAAGTTTAGAGGCATTCTAAGTTGACTTATTTATAAACTTTTGCGATCTTTTATAGAATACAGATAACTGTGTTTTTTCACAACTGTCTTTGGTTCACAACTGTATTTTATTCTCAGCGTTTCGTTAAGGTTTGCGATTTCATTGGGAGGTTCTGTCTATACGTTTACATGGATACATAGTATTAGTTCGACAAATGTATTAACATTTAGAATACGTTAATAATATCACATGAATGACATAATACCTCGTATTTTAGCGAAGAGTTCATCAATTATTTTAAACTCCTGTAGCGAACGTTCCCAAACTGTATCCTTATGTTTCCAAGAAACCTATATGATTTGATCCTATGGTAATAGATTTGCTATTTACGTCTATCACCATTATTTTAATTTTATAATTTTAAGTCTTGTGTTAATTGCAGATATTTGTCTACAAAATATAGTTAAAGTTTATAATTTAATAATATAATGTTGATAGACTAAATAGCACTCCATTCGAACTATATTCAAGAATGTATAGTTGTTCAAAAAAAAAACTCAAAGACTATGCTATCTTTTAAGACTATACTTCATTTTCAAATTTTCTATACTTTTTATAACTGTTTATCTATATTTTAGATAGCTTATAAAATTTTGGATCAGTAACATTTCCCTTTGATATTTATTTTTCGGCAACGCTTCTTTTGGATCACCCAGATATGAAGTTTCAATTAAAATTATAAGAGCAAGCACGCCCGGAAATCTAAAAGTAATTTTTGATAAATGTCTCTTGAATTTTTATTTTTGATTCAGATATTAACCAACAATAAAATGTTTACACCATATTTTTCAGAAAGCGTAAAAAACTTTGCTTAATCGTGGAGGGCCGGCGTCACATAATTATTAATATTGTTTTTTTTGCGGGGGAGTGTACAAGTTTTAATACAGAAGTGCGTTATGGAGGGAAGGGGGAGCGTTTAAAATTGATATTTTTTTTCCTTACATAATTAAGAATGGTCCTTTATAGTTACGGTTTTTTGCGTAGTGACGCACGAGCTCAACATGGACTCCATATTTATGGTTTGGAAGAGGCGTTTATAAATTATTCTCAATCTTGATTTTCGCTCTAGTAAAAAGAGAACATCCTGTTGGAATTGTGTACGAAATTTGTTGAGATTTGGCCAGAAATATGAATATAAGAAATTCAACTATGGAACGTACACGTTAACGCAATGGAGCATATTTACAAACATTACACGAAATTAAATTGCTACGGTTTAAGAATTTAGACACAAGGTAACGTAATATGCTAGAAATGTATTTTTCTGCTTTGCAGGTAGAACAAGTTTAGCAATGGCTTTTGATATTAATTCAAAGGGCAAATATGAAGGGAAAAAAGTCTCGGTAATACTTCGGTCCTTTATAAGCTTCTGACAATAATTGTCTGATTATGGGATTAAGAATACTATATTTTAAATAAGCTTTCACAAATAGTAAGAAAATAAAAAGTTCTGGTGTGGCATTTCCGGTAAGTGATTTGCGAGGCCAATCGTGCTTTCGCTTTCCTTCGCCCCGTACGCCGGCCGCTCTTCCTCCTTCATATGCTTTGGCCGCTGCCGGCGCACTTCGTGAGAGAGTCATTTACGGCCTTTGTGCTGTGGGATGGGCGTCGTGGTTATTTTGTTTCTACCTCCCCTTCCCCTCCCCCCCCCTTCGCCGCGTCGCTGCACACGATTCCGTCGCGGATCGCTTGATGTACACACGTCTCCATACGACGCTGGATTCGACGCGCGTCGGGCGTCATGTCGTTCGGAGAGTGTGAAGGTAAATTGCGTCGATCGGGAAGTGACGGCATGTGTTTAGGGAGTAGGTCGTTGGATCCACGCTTTAGTGAGTGTTTGGTGGATCGAGTCTCCGCGTGTGAACGTGGATTGATGCACGCTACCATTTAAATCGAAACGGGAATTGGAAGAGTCGTGCATGTGTTTGTCTGTGAGGGACTCGTCTTGTGATGAAGTGGGTGGCTTTAGTCTTTTTCTGGACTGCCTTGACTTTCTGACGTTCACCTGTACCGTTGATTTTGTGCGTGATTTCTATAGAATAAAGATACAACAAAGGTATTGCCCTGGCTACAGCGCATAAAAATACACGAGTTTCAGGATCCCTTTGGGTTCTTTTCGCAATTCGAACAGAGTCAGCGCAGTCGATAAACAACCTTTTAATTATTGCTAACCCTCCCACCACCACGACCAAATATCGAGATTTATACTCGAACACATTCCCAGATATGTCAGAAAGACATAATTTTACTATCTCTTCGTTCACATATTGTCACAAATTTTTTGTGCACTTTTAAATCCCCGTCTCCTTGTCACAGTATTCGCATCACCGCCCCCANTGCACTTTTAAATCCCCGTCTCCTTGTCACAGTATTCGCATCACCGCCCCCACCTTGTTTGAATGACGTAATAGGTTTATGGACGACTAAATAAAACTGATAAATATTTCAATGATATTTTTAATTTTAAAATGCTACATGTTAAATTTATTACTAACACTTTCATTGTACAAAGGGTTACAGATCCTTGATTTATGATTGATTATTTTTATTATTCTGATTTGGTGGTTTGTTCTTTATTACTTCTTTCAACATAATTTTTTATTATGAAGTATATTGTAGTAATTTATTTTTACATATTTCTATTTATTTATGCGTAATTTATTTCTAGCATGCATTTTGTGTCAAGCTAATTAATTTAATTATTTTACCACATGTACTTTCACCTGATGATGACAGAAATAACTATAGAAACGTGGCAACAGAAAACAAAACATACGTCTACTTAAAATGACAAATATAAATTAAAATTTTTTAGGTGATAGTAGTCATTAAACTATTTGTCATTAAACATTGTCGTTAAATATTTCGACGATGTACCAACGGGAGTTTCTGAAGATGATCAATCACTCTTCATGACTTCGATTAAGGTAGAAAAGTAACCAATCTTTTGATACATTTAAAATTCAAAGAATGTTCTTAAGAAATTTGTCACTTCGCATGCCTCCCTCTTCCAAGGAGCCTTTGTTGACGCCTTTCTCGGAGGACAAATGAATATCAGAGGGTGGGGGATCACGGTATGGAGGGGCGAAGTGGGTGTTTTGAATGGAGTGGGCTTGCGTGGGCGCCCTCTGCGCGCGGGCGGGTGAATACACTCGCAGCATTGCAAAAATCGTTGATATCAACCTCACTTCAATTTGAGAGACAATATTTATTTGCTTGTCACGCCAGTATATTTGAATAGATTGATATTTCTAGGAAATATTTTTTAATTTCAAATATAAATATAATGCAAAAGAGTCTTGAATGCGTGATTTAACTATTAGGTGCTACTTTAACCAAATTTTACTTTCGTGGGGTAACTTCCAGTCTTCTACTCTCGTTGACAATTAAATTAATCATTAAAACTCGTAATGAAAAAGATAATATGCAATAACATCATGAAAAAAAAATCATCATACCGCAGAAAATAATGAAAGTCATTGAAGAGTTGTCTCATCAACCAATAATATTTATTTAGCCAATCCCTCAAAATGGAAGAGCAATTTTACGTTTCCCTGTACTGCGATGGGGAGTTCTTTGTTTCCCCTAACACTGATATACTTGAAAATTGAATTTATTTTATTGAAAATTGAGAGTTCTTTAGAACAATTAATTTATTTACCTGCTTTAACATTCATAAAAATTGGAGTGTTGGAAATGTGTACAGATGATACACATTTGACAGGAATATAAAAAGCGTTTATCGAAGTTCGTATAGCTCATAACAACATTAATACGATAAAAATTGATAAAACTAGTTCATCAATGCTTCTTTCGTTCGGTTTCAAAATACCCCAATTTTACTACAAAGGGAACTACATAGTTGGAAGAAAAAGAAGAGTAAGAATACTGAATTTTTCGAGAAGAATCGTCTTAAAACTCTTTTTAATATAAAAAATACGTCTATGATGATCCGAGAGAATAGATTACTTTACTGCGTATGATGAGTTAACGTGGCTCAGTGGGTAGAGTGCTAAGTTGCTGACTGGATGACGGGTTTGGGGTCCGGTGAGATGGAGATTTTTCATCACACCTCAATGCCCGGACTGACACCCAGGTCTACTCAATTTGCTGTAAAATGAGTACCGGGTCTGTCCTGGGATCAAACTGGCTGGAGCGAGGTGCTGGCCACAACTCCTGTTCGTGCTGAGGCCAAGAAATTGCGGGGCTCTACCCTCCCCGACCCCTTGGGCACCATCGGGGCTTGTTGTGGGATAGTTTGACTTTTTTCTTCTGGCTTTTGATTACAATGCGTGAATGAAAATGTTGAAGTCTCTTGCAGCGAAATAAAAGTAAGTGTTACTACCCGTTCCTTGTTCTACCTAAATGGTTATAAAATCTTCAATTATCTCGTTGAGTTCGGAAATGTCTTCGTGGAACAGTACGGACAATTCTGACAATGCAAAGTGACCAAAGTTTAAGAGTAAGCTAACGTACGCATTTTTCTTCTGATTTTATGTTTACACTTACAAACACTCACATAGTGTATTTGATTTGATTGAGGTGCACAACGACAATTTCGAAACTGAACTGAAATTGGGAGTAACGAGAAAACCAATACAGCGCAACTTCACTTATCCGGGTGCATTTCAGTGTCAATTTTTTTCTTAAATTTTCATTAAATTCAAAATACAATACAGTATTAAACATTACAATTGGTAACGCAAAATTAAATCTTACGTGTGCCATAACGGATTTAGAGAGAGCCTAAATACCCTTAAATGATACCTGGGAGATCGCTGGCCCAGGGGTCATATACGTTGGACATCTCAACACAATTATTTTTTACATTATTTTCATATAGAATAAATTATAAATGTTCTCTCTTTGCATTGTTTATTGCGTTCTTCATGTATCAGGTTTATCCGGATGTTCAACAATCCGAATCACTTCCTGTATCCAGTAGTCCACTTAATACTGTCCTGCAGTGTATACCTAAAACAAGAAATTAAAAGGGAAAATGACTCTAATAGAATCGTGCGGGTCTGGTCAATAAAAACAATTTCTTAATAACTTATCAACGTTTCGGTTTTTATTTGAAACCTTCAGAACTAATAACCGAAACGTTGGCAAGTTATTAAGAAATTGTTTTTATTGACCAAGCCCTCACGATTCTATTACAATTATATTAAGTGGTCAAGATCCAGGTAATAGAAAATGGCGAATGTTCTGATTGGACAAGACTTTCGTGAATGTAATCAACTCTACGGTAGTGGTCACTTTTGTAAAGCGATGACTATATCATGCGCTGGGTGGGTAAGTGGGTGCGAGTGCGCGCCTGAAACCTAACACGATGCGTCCGTGAGATAGCATTGGGTAGGCGGGCGGGCGAGCGGGCAGAGAAACAACGGGCGACGGTGGCCAGCGAAGGGAGATGCAACTGCAAAGAAGCGAAGGAAGAATTGTGAATAAATGGGTTAAGGAGTAGAAAGTGGAAGGTGTTTTCGCCATAATATGGAATGTGTCAATACAACGAGAGGGCTGATATAACAATGCCATTATTTTGGGAATGTAACCATACCAAACATTAATAAAGAAGCCACATCATAGCATAGGCATAACAGGTTTAATTTCTAAAGTCTTACCGCAGTTTAAACACAAAAAAGTAGCTACTGAGGCCCTGAAGATGTATCGTGTTTGTATGGGGATAACGAAAATTTCTCGTCTCCATGAAATAAATACAAATGTACAAAAGGATCCGTCATTAAAAATTTAGTAAATTGATTGAAATATTTTCCTAAAGAACGTTTCAATGAAAGTGTGTTGATTGAATTACGGAATCATGGTCGTGATCAAAGTTAAATATTTGTGTATTTGTCAGTTGCATTCTTGAGAATAACTTGTGGCAGTTGATAACGTACATTAATTCCAAATATTACCGAAAGTGTTTTCAGAATTCAAGAATGATGTGGCAAATATGTTGTTTAATTAAATAAGTTGAGCAACGTGTGAATATCTCCTCGGCACTGTAATCAAAACCGATTCCTAGGCGTAACTCCATTGTAGATTTAACCAGTTGAAGTTCCTGTACCATGTTTCAGCGAAACAAGTTTGAGCAAACACACGCTCTTGTTTTGAAACTCTCCTTCGTCCCGAGTCGTGTCCGTTCGTATAAGCGAGTGCTAGTCTCGGCTTCAGGAACAATGCAGATGTCTGGTGAGCGCGCGGGTCGCGGGAAGAAAGGCAGGTAGATACCTGGCCGTGAATAAGCTCGCTGCGCCCGCGCAGCCGCCACCGCCGCCACCGCCGCCGCCGCCATTGCAGGTCCTCCGGGCCGCAGCGGGGCGGAGAAGACGGGCAGACGATGCGGGATAAAAAAGATGAGGGACGCCCCTAAACAAAACCACTTATTACCGGCTTTGACATCTTGCTCAGGTAAATTACCGGGTACACACAGGCGGTGCTGCACGAAGCGCGCCGCCACCGCTGCCACGTTCTCCTCTCACGTCTGTGAGCCAGCCGGGCACAGGGGGCCCCGTAATGCTCAATGAAGGTATAAGACAGCAAGAGCTAGGGGAGTACAATATTATGTCTGCATCGATATACAGTTTATAATTTAGACTTCAGTGTGGGTTGATGAAAAGTCACCGATGAATTCGATTTATCACTACTCACTATCTTTCAAATCTATGTTTTTCCGTTTTGTTTGGTAAACATTGTACAACGCGAGAGAATTTTACACGATGGTACTAGTTTTGTTGGTAATTTCCGTGTCCGTTATAATAGCAATCTTAAAATAGATAAACTCCATTCTTTAGAAGCTGATAAATTTTTAGTCCCATCATTATCATACGTGAATTTTTTTTACATTGAACAAAAGTAAAATGCCTGTTTATGTTAACAAGGTTTGCTTTTACTTACTTTCCAGTTCAACTCTTAAGAATACATATTTGTGGAGACATCACCGATATTATGTTTCATAATGGAACTATACTTACTGTCCTTACCAGTTATTTATTTACAAAATAACAAAAATTTTATGTAGAATTACGAAAACTGATGATACGAGTGAAGCTGGTGAAAGTGATATTCTTGTTGTGAATTAATGGGGGTTTCCAGGCCCTCCCCTTTCTCCGAAAAACATTGCGATGGGTAGTAAAAATATATTCTCACAATAATTGCCTTAAAGTTGCGTCCTTTTGCACCAAATTTTCTAAAACTTTCCACGCCCCCAGATTTCTTGGAGACCCCAGATTTCCGTTTCAGTTTTCATGACTAGAACTTTGGAAATACTCTGCCGTATATAGAAGCATGTCCTGAGTGCGTAAATGATTGATTGAGAGAGTAACTGACTGGATGCCTCATCAACGCTCAGGAAACTACCGAAACAGAAACTCTTAAACTGGGACTGAAAGCTTCAAGTTAGTCAAATCACAGAGAAGTACAATTGTTTTCTTTATTTTTCTGTTTATAATTGTGTGTAATTGTTTTATAACACTACGCTGTAAAAATAAAAATTAAATGCTGTTCGTTGTAAGCGCATCACTTGAGAAAGGTTGGACAGATTTGGCAAACTTTTTTAAATGTTCGTAGTAGTGTGAATAAGGTTTTTGGGAAATAAAAATTGGAAAATTTACCCGGAAAACTGGAAAATTCGGGAAAAATTGAAAGTGCTTTTTTTCTATGGGATTTTTGTAGGAACTAAAGACCACAACTCACGATTCGAACGATTGATGTGCGTAGTCCTTTATTCGTTTTGTTCGTAATGGTGCTGGAAATGTTTTCTGTAAAAGTTAACCTAAATTATTAATAAAACGTTTTTAAAAATAGAAGTGTTTAAATTCTTCAATTTAAGAGAGTAAATTAATCATCATTAAATGTAATGAATTATTTATTTGTGCATTTAACAATGATAAAAATGTCTTTAAATCTTAAAATTTCGACGAATAGTTAATAGTTTACAGTTTACAAGAATTTTAATGAAATGCAGACGCGTCATGCCTCGAAAACGGTTGTCGTGAGATGGTGTAATGTATACAGTAAACTTCTGTATTAAATTAGTATTATTATGAATTTGAAAAGTTAAGATGCTGTACATGTTTTCTAAAATCAGTAAATAAAGTATTTTGATCGTAAACTCCCTAGCAACGCCGGGTGGTCACCAAGTGAATCATAATAATAAAAAAACATGATTTAATTTATATAAGTTACAGAATAGTAAAAACAATACAAAGGAACTCGCTTGACTCGTTTGAAATGCGAAAGAGCATGTTAAAACACAGTAGCCGATCACAACAATTTCGTGATTGAGGCATCACACCTGGAAAAAATAAGTATATTTTTGTAATGTCCGGTAACATATAGATAAAAGGGATGAGAAAGATACTACTGAAGGTTAACTATTACAAATCAAAGTAAATTTTAGCCACTTTTGAGGATTAAACGTTGATATGTTTTTTGAAAATAAGAATATCTTTCATAAGACGCAATGTATTGCACCATCAATTATAACTGCAATTTAAATGGCCGGAGAAGAATGCTTCTCAAGTTGAAATCACGATAAGAACATGGTACTCTTGTTTATTTATGCCGATTTCAGACATATTTTACCTATTGCAATTTGTTTCTTCTAAAATACACATTTAAAAAAATTATAAATGCAGTTTTTGTCCGGCACCTCATGACATAAACATTATGCGGGTTTGTTCTATTATCTCTCTCGTTTGTGACGTGTCACTCAGCTTAGTGACTTAGTCAGTTCCATCCCCGCCACATGTAGGCGGACTCTTACTACTATCTTATCAATTGAGTTCTCATTCTATTTCTTTGATCACAAGTATACATCAAATTTACGTCACTAAGTCTAGAAATTCTTCATACACTTCCTTTTACATCAGTAATTTGGGTCAGTCCTGACCTGTAAATACTCTATTTAGCTCCTCTGGCAGCTCTGTGGCTGGTACCACGTAACTCCGGGTGGAGCCAGAAAAAAAATTTTTTTTCGCTTCAGTGTCCCAGTTCATGTATCTGTGACAGTTTAAAAGCGAACCCTTTTTCTTCTATCCACCTCCCACTATTCCTAGTATCCAAAGCTATTACTACTACGAACTACTGTTAACACCTCGTGGGCCAAGTTGTTGGTAAACCCAGGTAACCCGCCCACCTTCTAGCAATAACACTACCACTCACCTCTTACCTACTATCGCCCCATGTAGATAAGCTTCGATAGCATGCTACATTTCCCATTTACAAATACTACAATGAAAAAGTACTCCCTTCTTTTTCATTAGTGTTATTAATCTTTTTTCTTCTGCGTTGTATTCACAATCATTGGTAATGCATTCAACATTTTCCGTTCCCACCCAATGCGTCACATTCTGTAAATTTCATCCGTTAGAGATATTCATTAAAGGGCCAACATCCTGTATAATTTCTATTAGAGATCTATTTTGGCGGAGCCAAAACAGTGGAGATGCCGGGGTTTGAATACGGGACTTCTCACATGCTAAGCGAGTACTCTACCACTGAGCTACATCTCCACACACTTGATTCTCCTTTCATGTATGAAATACTTATGTAGACACTTTGACTTCATTGATATTTGTCTAACATTGATGATAATAGATTTTAAGTTGTTATGTAATGTCTAATTCTAATGCATTGTTTCAGGCTTGTTGGTAAAAATGTCACATAAGCTCAACAAAAATGCTGACAAAATATAATGTGTTGTATTATAATTAAAATAAACGTAGAGAGTCGACAATAAATAAAAAATTGAATTAATGTGAATAGAACATTATAAAAAGTAATGTATCTTTTAAATGACCAAAATGTGGAAATGGTTATATTACTTACGAGAGGTTATTATTCTTCCAATCCTGCACATGAATGGAAATAGTAGCTCTTTTCAAAATGAAGCTCTATCCAAGTGGTTTACGTAAGTCTCTTTTTTTTTTCTGTCTTATATCAATTCATCTTCCAATTAAAAATGCAGACTCCTATTGATACCTGAGCTTGGTTTGTGTCCATGCCATAATAAATCAGGTCTGATAACTCACTTTCCAAAAACAAAAGAAATATCATTAGATAAGTACAAAATTTGTGGTGAAAAAAAATAAATAATAATAATAAACTTTATTGTTAAAAAAGCAGTTACAAACTGCGTATGACCACGTGAAGGACAATAAACAAATTTACTCTCCGGAAGCAAGCAAGGGACCATCCCATCATTTCCGATCAAGGGCCCAAGGTAGAGGAGGATTTAACATTTCAATATATTCCTAACGATAAAAAAATAAGCTAATTTTGAAGAAAATAACGTTCTTCAAATTCACTATTAAAAGCTTCCTTATCTTATATCTCGTAAAATGTTGAGGAAAATATTGGATCTACTAAAAAGTGTTCATTTACATATATTGCATTACAGTACGGAAATAAGTGAGCTGACCGAATAATGTAATGTTTTAAAGACTTTAACGAATAATGTAATGTTCGTAATTTTTTTCAAAAGTAGTATTTCTTATATGTACCCCTTAGTGTAGATTGTCTCTTTGGTCCCAGTACTAACAGCGTGTTTTCTCCGATTTTACTTTCAATACTGAGGCATTCCATGATACATAGAATGAGATTTTTGACCAGAGCGAATATGGACTTGTAACAGTTACGTCCTCTATTTCACCAGAAAACGTGTTGTCGCTTTTGTGCTGGCTCCATCTAGTATCCATCCCGGAAAACATGAACGCGGTTCGAGCGTACATTGTTTAAATCTTGGTCATCATTAGCACGATGTTTTACCTCACAAGGAACTTTCAGCAAGTGCACGTTGAAAGTGGTCCTGATATTTTAATACTGAAACCTATTGACTATAAATGTGTCCCATTAAAATACTAGCAACGATGGCACACTGAAAGACTCTGAAAAATATTACGAAAAACCAACTCAAAGTTCTCTCTTCCATCCAATGACCGGAAAGATATTATCAGGAAATAAAAGTGGGATTAAAAACACTCTTAAAAATCATATTGTCACATTGGATCCTCTGAGTACAATACCCCCAAGATAAACACTTTTTGTTACTTTTTTCCATTTTCTATTTCTATTTTTATATTTTAACCCACATATTATGTATTATAAACACTGATAAAGTTATTTTCTCCATGATATATTTATAAATGTTAATTTGCTAATTAATTATTATTTTAATTGTTAATTGCCTCCCCCGCGCACAGATGGCTTGACCATCTCTTGTGGGTGACAAATTGTGTACAATATGTATATTTTTTGTTAAAAAGGTGTTAATAAATGTCAATTTCAACCCTTTGCGGTATGACGAGGACTTTGCGGTATGAATTTCATTTTTGCGGGCCTTGTACAATACTGAACTAGCAGGTGGACGAGCGGCGACGGCCGAATCACGTAGCTAAGCATTAATTCGTCCGACTNAGCAGGTGGACGAGCGGCGACGGCCGAATCACGTAGCTAAGCATTAATTCGTCCGACTTCTAGGTACCTCCACCATTCTAGGGAGAAATGCAAATCCAAACGAACAATGATTTTTTCACCGCGCATTTAAGGAAAGGTGCTGAGACTGCCACGTCAAATAGTAAAACTATGAAAACTGAGCTCACTACGTTATTCATGTTCTAGTTCTTTTCTCTATTTTGGTGGAAGAGTTTAAGTAAAATGTTAGATCTAATTTTTTTGTTTATTTTATTAAAACATAGATAAGCCAAGACAAAAATTACAAGATCATGAAATGATCGGATGAGGTGTTTTAGACAATGGTGTCAAGACGACTTCCACCATCTTCAAGGGCTGTTCAAGATAAGCCCGACCATAATATTTGACGCCAAACTGCGTTACGACTAAAGGGTCCTAATTGAGAATTAAAAATGAACTCATGCCCTCTTGCGGCCTGCTCTATATTAGGATGCTGCGCAGTGAAGCGTATACACCGTTCAGAATTTTTCATATTTCTAATACTGATTGTGGTATGTTTACAGAATATGTCTTATCTTAATCATGTGTCTTTGAAAGAAATTTAAAATGTCCCAATAACGTAAAAATATTGATAATAAAATACATTACTTCTATGAAATCGTGATGGCATCGTGATCTGATAATATTTGAGAAAGCGTTAAAATTCATGGAAATCACACCCGAAAAAATATTAGTTCTTGAAATTTTTGAAGATAATATCATTAAAAATTTGTGTGAGTAATAAAATAACAAGTTATTTTGAACAGTTACAGTGCTGAAGTTTAATGAGTCATACATAAAATCAATAAATGAAATTAATAGTTTATTGAAATGGGCTAGAATGAAACCATTTTATTTGATATTCGATAAATTACTGAATTGATTTTTTTTACGGATCAATCATAAATTACGTCACTGTCATGGGGTGAGGAGAGGGTGGCGAAACGCGACGGTTCATGAGAGGAAGGGGTATTTTACGAAGCGTGGTGTTACATTTGAAATATCATAAATGTTGAAAATTGTCTCAATTCAGGCAAATTTCCTACAAGGAAAACAAAATTCTTATGATAGCTTACGCAACATTTTCTCCGTGTGACGCAAAACATACAATTGTAAATATATATTTAGAAAATAAATGATTATGTTTTCTTCTTGAATTACTGCTTTTCATTCTTTATGATGGGAGGGGTCAAGTCATTTGTGAGGTCTAGTTAAGCAGGGATTTGGTATAACGTGACCAAGCGTGATACAGGGGCCCTGGCGGATGAAAAATCCTCAACGATCGCATGAGGTAATTATGAACGATCCCTTGAAGACGTATTTAGTAAATTGTGTACATAGTTAATTTCACGCTATTTAGACCAATGTTTTTTGCGAAAAATATTTTTGTGTCTTTGCAAGCTGCCTCGCAAACGACTAATACTTCATTCGTTTAGTGATATGTTTTCGAGAATATTTTATTTTATTGGCAAAAGTCGAGGTAATTGGACAGTAACAAGACTTGTCGTGAATGTGTCTTAATTAAACAAGAAGCATCGCAGAACTTCGATAGAAGACGAAATAATTAGATGCTTAAAATGAAAAATCACGGTCAATCTTCAATTAGTATTGTATCACCCGTCTCCACATCCAGAAGCGTAGCTAGGAGCGACCTCGAAAATTCAAAGCAACATATATTTCATTACGCTCATTAATCTTCAGACATCCGTAAGAAATTGCCATCACATCGGGTCATAAATTGATTTTGTGTTCCTCAGCACTTCATCTCCTGAACAACCCTCTTGATCAACGGAGTCGCGATCAATCGTCCGACAAGTCTCGACCCGAGTGCAGCCTCCGCCTGGAAATATCGATCCTCGTTCACTCCTTCACAGGTGGCGGTATGAGCCGGAGTTGGTCGGCCTCCGCCGCCGCGCCGGGTAAGGCATCGGTTGGTAAGGCCACACCGCGGGAGGCGCGAGCGGGGGCCGCGCGGCACGGCGGGGTGCGCTTCTCGATTGTTTTCGTGCTTCCCCTCGTCTGTTTCTGCCGCCGCAGATGATTTATTTCACGCATGCTACTTGCTCTGCATCTAGTCCCATTACGCCTTCACCGCGCCGACCGACCGACTGGACGAGAAAACCAACGTGCTTTTATTTGGGAACAGCGCAACATCACAATGCGAGCAAGCGCTGAATTGGTATCAAACGATTTATCTTCATTATCTCGCGATTTCAGTGTGGTAATTATTGATTTTTTTTTGTTTCCATATCCCTTTTCTAGTGATGTAGATTTATTCCGTTTGATAAGTTTGTTCGAATGTTCGAGAAATATTTTTAAATGTGACAGGCGAATTTGCAGATCGCTGATAACATCCGTGGAAAGTGTACGAGTGAGCTGTTCTGATTGCATTGTGTCATAAGAAATCGTTGTGACGGGTGTTTTCTTTAATTGAGAACCGAGTTATTGAGACTGTTGGTATGTCTATCATGAGCATCTTTCAAGACCGGTTTTCAAGTGTATCGAAGGTCTCTATTGGGTTACTCTAGCTGGAGAGAATAAAGACCTTCAGGCTCTCGCAATGATCAAGAAATCAAAGTAATGTCAAATTTCAGACATATCTTTTCGACGTAATAGAAAAATGTTTTATGTTCGAATGAAGTTTTTAGTGTTTATACAATCCTGGTTCAATTTTTATCTTATTTACGGAGTTTGGGGGGGAATTAATTATAAAATTTTAGAAACGTACACTTTTAAAATATAAAAATAATATTCAGATTCACTAACATTATCACAATGCTTGAAAACTCTCAAAAACTTATGTCTTGGACGACTCTGTCGCACATACATTATTCACCGAAAATTATTTACTCACGCATTGAACAACATTCACGAGTTCTAATTGAAAGGCAAAATATGAAGAGTTTTGTCCCGAATCAGGGGTTATGGTTTATTCAGCAGTGATTAAGGGAACGACCAATGCTGCTGGGGTCCAATCATACTGAATGGAAACATTCCACGGTATTCGTATTGAAGAAACATTGACATGAGCAATGGCGTTCTGTGAATACCCTTCCTCTGCTGCATGTCCCGAAAGGATTCAAAGTCAATATTCAGAAATTTCTTGCGGATGGGTTCCAGATCGCCAAAACTTTACTGTCGTTAAACTGAAAGTGTGTTTTATTCATATTATTAGTCAATATATTAATAGTTAATTATGATAGCTTATTAGATAAACTGTATACAGGAGATTATTGATATATACAGGAGAACATAGTATTATTGGATAAAGTTCTTTCATTACGAATGATAAAAAATGAGAGGGACCTGGGTACGTGAAACCCAGATATATAATTTTTTTGAGTAATATGAGTATGAGTAACATTTGCATGTATTGGATACGAAACATAATAATTAACGGATCAAAAACGAATTATCTTGAGTCTGTGGAAGGAATACGTGTTAGAGGAAAGAAGGATTTCGAGGGTAAGGACGGACGAGATGTGTGGACTGGATCTCTCGATTCTCGTGGTGTTCTCAAGGTTGTCACATTTATTGTGCCGTACGCTTTTATATCAACCCAAAAGATATTTATTTCTCAGAATAGTGGAGAAATTAGTTTCTCGCGGAATTATAAGTAACGCGATTGATTTCACAAAACAACGAACTGTTCGAGACAATCATCATCAACATCAGCACACAAAATAACCCCAACAATTGATATTAGACAGATCTACCGTAGGCTTCGTACAAGTTTCCTGGCATTGACTGGGAATGGCTTTTCCAAGGAAAAGGTATTGTTAAAAAACTCTTCTCTTGTCTCTCCGAGAAGGTACTGTAGTAAAAACCAGTACATATATTTAGAGTCTGTGTTTTATATCGAAGTATATCAATTTCTTTGCGATATTCGCCTGTAAAAACTGGTAAGAATAAAAACAAATTAGGACGCAGGACCTTTCGTAAATTAGATTGAACTTTTTTCTCCGATTATAAAATAAATCATTTATATTTACCAAATTGAAGAAAATCATGGCAACGTTACTCCTCTCTGAGATTAAGTTCCGTGCAATTACATAAAGATGTTAGTTCATTGTATAAATAGAAGTAATTCAACGACAACCATTCATGCTTTTCGTTCCACAAACAATTTGCCTAAACGTAAAGTGTGTTGACCTAGTACCTCCAGGAGCTCATTCTCAAAGTGACGTCGCAGGCTGAGTGACGATAACGCCTCTACCGGCGACTCCGCCAGGCAGCTAATGGCGTACTTCCGGCGTCCCACCGGCCGGCGCTTTCTTCCCATCGTTGCCCCTTCCACTTCAACGCCCCTCTCCCACAACCTGACTCTTCTCTTCGGTAGTCGTTATTGCAGCATCCCTTACCCCTCGCACCGACTCCGTAACCAATGACTGCGTGTCGTGGCGATGAGATGTCTTCATCCACCGGAGACGAACGGTAGTCAAGAATCAGACCAGTACCCGAGAATTAATTTTCTTTTGAGGGGAGGGGAGGGAAAAGACTTCTCACAAAGAAAAAACTATTGTAAACTTCAAAGTTATTCATCCTAAGATTTTAATTTTTTTTGTATTATTTATTTAAAATGTGTAATTGATTAAAACATGGTAACTTACACTCTTACGAATATCGGAAGGCGGCTGTCTACCTCCCTCACTCTGTCATTACTTACTCGTTCGGTGACGTCTTGACCCACAGCTCCTCCCAGATACATTACCTCACTCACATCAACATCTTTACCCTTGGCGGTCGGAAGAATTTACCAACTGAATAATTATTTATACAAGGTAAAACATAAGTTTAAAATTGTATACAAAATTGCGAGAAAGATTATACCAATCAACAACCATTTTAAAGAAATTGCTCTCCTTTTTATTTAGTACGGGGATGATTACGCTGCTATCATCATCAATATAGTATGCTTGAAAATGGTTATTGTTTGATATAATTTTTCTCCGAATTTTTGTATAGAATTCAAACTTAAACTGTTTTTTTGTCTTGTAAAAAATAATTTGCAGTAAGAATTATTCAGTAGGTGAATCGTTCCAGCCACCAAGGGTGAGGATGTTGGTGTGAGTGAAAGGTGATTTGTTAGTGAGCATCTCTGGTAATAATCCCTTCAAAATGTCTCAGAACGAAGAGGCGGCGACAGTGAGGGATGTAGCCAACCGAATTCGTATATTTTACATACTATAACTACATGTTTTAAATGCGACCAAAAAATTCTTGAGGGAGGGCTCTCTGGCAATGCGACTGTCAACGAACGAGGAGAGGAAAGGGAACATAAGGTAACGTTATTTATGATCGCCCAAGTGAAAACTTTGGCCTTCCGCAATGGACAACTGAAAGAGGAAAAGAGTAACCTTACCACTTCAATGGTTAATTAAAGAAAATTGTAATGAGTTATTCCGTGAGTTGTATAAACTTTGTAATGGAAATTTTAAATAATATGTTTAAAAAGGTAAGGCTACTAGAAAACTTAAATGAATATACAAACTACAATAGATATTAATTAATTACAGTTTTGATGTAATTTTATATGGGCATGGAATATTGTGACGTCAACGTAATTTTGAATCTATCTTTTGTGAGCGAATTATACCAGAGCTTGCAGCATCGAGTGGAAAATAGTTGTTGGAATGTTAAAGACCAACTGTAACCAGTGTAGAATAAAAACTTCCCTACAGTGGCACCTCCCCGAGTGGGAGGGGCATGAGGCGGGCGCCGGCGCTTCTTTAACGAGCCAATTAGCAGTGTAGCCGATGACGCACATCCGCTGGCCTTTTTGCAGAGGAAGCCGTAGCCGTGATGAGGAAGGCGGGAAGGTTGATGATCGGAAAGGAGGAAGAAGGGGATGAAAAGGGAGTTGTAGATTGCGTTGACGATATAAATGGAAGAAACTTATTGGCATCTGCAAAGTGGTGACTTCTATCTATACTATATGAAGAGCACGAACCATATTTAGGTATAACTGACAAATATGACTATTAACCTATAGATACTTTAAAATGAGCTTTATGTGAAGTAGTTTTTACTCTAAAAAAGATCCATAACATGATAAAAAAAGAAAATAAACGTTTTCTTGATAACATTTACCACTGTTGTCGACAAATGACCATTAAAATTATTTTTCAGATAAAATATAATACGCAGTTATTACAGTGAAAGTTTTGTTGTTTAGCAGAGTAGCGAACTATTGTTTGTCAACCTGAATCATAATGAAAAAATAATTGACCTGAAATAAATAATGTACTTCGCAATATAATACAATATTTTGGATTCAAATCTAACAATTGTTATGAGAGGAAATATCTTGACCTAACCTCTTAACTAATGTTTTCGGGTATGAAATAATTTCGAAAAGTGTAATTCAAATTATTGCGATTAATTTTATTTCTGTCATAGAAAGAGCTATGTTTTGATACGTCATATTTCTCTAACACATTACATCAAATGAAATTTCTCGGTGTCCTTTTAATTTGAGATTAATTTAATATGAGACAGCCCGTCCGCTGTGTATACTGCAAGAGAGAAGATTCTGACCTCTACTGTTAATAGACTTCAGCAGCAGGATCATTTTCTGTATTAAGGAATACGTAATTTAAATGAAATAAAAGCATTAAATGAATTCTCTAATATGTACTATCATGTATAGTAATGACATTAATTCTTTTTTTTTAATCTCTCCTATCATTTTCCTTCCAATGAAGTGATGGAAATTGCAAAAGTGACACTTGAGAAAAAGAAACTGACTTCGGTCCAGTAAAACGATTTCATTTCCTTCGACGGAAATTGGCCGTCGATGCCAGTTATGGAGGTAGTATGATTGCGGACGGCATTGAACGTGGTCTTGACGTCTCAGTAATGGTAGCGGTTTTCCGATTGCGTGTCACCGCCGCCGTCTGGAAGTGCTACACCGCCTTCCTCCGCTTTTGTGACCGAGAGATGCCGCGCGCCATCAACCTCTTTACGTGTCCGTTCGCCTCGCGCCGCTCTGTTATTTCCTGCTTTTTCCACTGTTTCTCACGATTCCGGTTCTTGTAGCTGTTGGTTTACTTCTGATGGTCCTACAAAGCGTGGTACAAAGGTGAAGACCTCGTCTGTTTTTGTCGTATGTGTTGATCAATCTATCTTCGAAAACGAGGAGAATCGTGAACTTCACTTCGTGATATTTTTCAAGAAATCTGACGCAATATGTTTATTTTCACCGGAAATGCTCCGGAAACTAATTTTTCTTTGTATTATCCCAAATTAAATATGATCGTTTAGTTATCGATAATATGTCACGACCATACTTGGGAAAGGTAATGAAAAAAATTAATCTTTTAAAAACTAATAAAACATTTCAACAGTCTTTCCTACAGCTCTTAAGAAATGTTTGCAATGATCTAATAACTGTATCGCTGAGTTATGTTTGATATGTTAATTCTTTTTGTTGTCTCTGTTCAGTCCATTATACTGTGCCTAGAGTCTAGGAGCGGAAAATTGCAGCTCATTTTTTGCACTTGCACCCTCTCACTACTTGACATTCAAACATTCACGGAAATTGAAGCGAAAAGTTGTCAACTCTTTTCTCTGGCTTTGACGACAGCTCTCACCACTGATAATCTTGAGTTGTGCCAGGGGATGTTTCTTCCTAACCTCTCCCAGATAAGTCTTCTTCAGTTTGCCTTTTTCGCCAACCGCTGCTTTCCTTTTATCCCTAAATTACATCGTCGCATATCGTCGGGCGATTATAACAGTCAGGCGTTGAAAACACCGACAGCAGTGGTTTAGTGGTAGCGTCTTCGCTTCCACGATCCCGCTGAGCAGTAGAACGTGGGTTCAAACCTGCTCTAACTAAGCGAACTAGGTAAGGTTTTCAGCTGGAGTTTCCCTCACATACTCCAGACAGAAGTCGGTTCGGTACCATAAGTTTCCTGGCAACCCAACAAACCAACATCTCTCTTTCTCAATTCCTTAACGGTTGGGTGGAAGAGCAGGCTCATGGCCTGAATCTCACCAGAAGGCATATATTTAATAATTATTTAATTAGTAATTAACAGTGATTTGGACATCGTATGATATTGCTTGTAAAATTCTTGCCTGTTTCCAGAAAACCTTACGATTTATGTCACAAGAATTTATGTCTTATGGTTCATGCCATGAGAAATAATGTTTATGATCGTTGTTATCGAATAAATGTGCTTTAATTAACTAACACTAGTATTTAATACAGTTACAATTAATTACAATTTTATGATAATTTTAACGAAGAATTTTATTTGTTAATAGTTTTATTCGATACGTCTGACTCTGGTTACGACTCATATTGATGCCAATCTGATTTGCATAGCAATACGAGAGTTAGTGGGAACGTCGGGGTGTTAAAACGAATGCAAACTGTCATGCCTTATACTGCATGTGAACTCTCATCATCGGGTGTTGTGCTATCTTTACTTTTTGAATTAAAACAGCTTTTTTGTTTGCCCTTTTAAATCACTTACGATGTTTTAGTTATGTAATACATTGCGTGCAATCGATGGGGCTATACGAATTCACGTCCTGTTAACGAGGATAAAGAAGATAGTAATTCATTTTTCAAATTTTTGTGTGTTTATCGGAAAAACCGTGTCAGTTACATGTAAGTTAGGTATGGGAGTGATGTCCATGGATTGATCTCACGACACACGAATGCAATGTTTTAATAAAGTACCTCATACACAATTATCTGTTATAATTGTTAGTTTCATTAACTATAATTATTGAAAGTTAAAAAAGAAATATTTTGAAAGAATTGAATGAATGATAAATGTACACAAATTTTTGTCCCAAACTTAGTGTTTCGCAAGTCATTAAGAAAACAAAACCAAACGTGGGAGACGTAAACAATTTATTATTTTTGATCCTGTATAACAGCCCAACTGACAAGTCATGTCGGAATTATTATATCTTTTTTCTTGTCACACTTTAAGTACATATTTTACCTCGCACAATACATTTTACGAACGTTTCGTCCGTAATGGGGAGACTCATTTGTAGCACCTTTTGTCCAAAAATGAAGGACGTCGTTGAGGAAATTTAATACCCATTAGCAGTGCTCGTCCAAAGTTCGCTCTTGCTTGTGGTTAAACTTCTTCATGCTGAGAAACGCTTGAAAAATACGTGGACAATTGATGCGCTGTTGGGAGATGCATGATTATATCAAAAATAGTTTGAATACATTTCACCCACCTGCAGGAACGTTTATCTCACGCAAGTTGAGTCATAACCACAAACGACCGCACACGAGGAGCTGATATAAAAGTTAGTTGCTTTATGAGTGGAGTTTCAACACCTGAAGGTGAAAAGGTATGCTATGGTCTTGAGGACAAAAACTATCACGTTCTCTTCTTTACATTTTAATTGTATTGTCAAATTCTCTTTCGAGTTCCATGGCAATTAAAAGGTGGACATCCTTTTGTGTTAAATTTTTCACTTATATCGGACAGTACTGTGTTATATTAGTCAATTTCAAAGAAAGACTTATTTATTCGGAACAACGATAAATTTTCAAGGCCGAGGTTATTTTTAACGTAAGTATGATATTTTAAGTTATTTATTGTATATTAAAATTTGTTTTTCATTTATATGTTACACATTTGATATTTCATATTCTCCTTAAATATTTTCCCATTTCAATATAATGACCATTAAAGCAGAGTTTTTAAAATATTTTTTGTTCTTAAGTTATACTAGTATTTTCTTTGTTCATTGTTAACACTTGAGAATGGCCTAAACACACGTCGATACGTTATCTTCATGAATGGTATGGAATAAACAAATCTTTAAATCGTATCGATTATTTATTAACTGTGTAATGATTGACTAAAACAATATAATTTTCCGACCTTTTCAAAGCTGGGGTTGCTCTATTTTTGTTAGTCTGGCTTTTCCTCTTTTTAACTTAAATTAATCCTTGGTTATTAATCCTTACTTGCATTCAGTCATCCTGAACCTTTTTATTCTCCAGCATTGTTACATCGCGCTGTTATAAACTGATTCAATCATGGGAAAACATTTTTGTAGAATTGATGTACAACCCAACTTCCAAAAAATAAATAAATTCAAAATATCAGCATGACTTTGAAATTTAATAAAAAAAACAAAATAATTAATACCGTAGTGAAATTAAAAATATTGAGCTCCCAATTAAAAAAACCCTGAGTTAAAATCACGCTCAAAGGCCAAAGCATTTGTGAGAAAGTGGGGGGGGGGAGATGTGTATAAGAGACAGGTAGAACGTGGGTTCAAACCTGCTCTAACTAAGCGAACTAGGTAAGGTTNTCTCATTAAGCCGTGACTAAAGTCCTCCCCTTGTCTCAGAGGCTCGCGCTTCACAATGGCGTGGAGTCAGGCCCGTTCACGGCTGCGCCTCTCACTTCAAGAGAGATTCGTTCCGGGCGCACAATGTGGGCGTGAATCAGCGCTTTCGAAATTCGGGAAAAGACGCTGGAGTGTTGAGTTGGTGAGTCCAGGAATCGATGCGGTTTACGTTGGTCGTTGTTTCGGAGAAGTTCTCTCGAGGTATTCAATGGAAATCTTGCGATGAGACACTTATGCAGTAAATTATTTTCCTTCCTTTTTGCAATCGTGTTGGGCCCATTTCTTAGTTGACTTAGTTTCTACTTCAAATGAAACACTTCGATAATCGGCAGGTGTCGAAATACGTGTGGTGATTGAAATCTCAGTACTTAAATAAATCACTTTCTCTTTCGAAATCCTCTCACCTGGGTGAATACACCTTCCATTTACACCGGGGTGAATTTCTACACTCGGTTTAAATAAGTTTATGATAATAATAATAATAATAATAATAAAGTGAATCAATCCGTAAGTGATTGGGAAGAGCGATAAGACTGGAAGAACGAATACTTAATAAAAAACTTAACGATCTTTCCCATTTATTCATCATCCGGTTGGGAAGATGAAGATGAGGAACAGTCTCCCTCGCCTTTTCCTAATTACGAGGAAAATAATATATGCACATCGTTCATTATCGCTCTCGTCATGAAAAAAATATAAATAAACATAAATTATCAGACATTTTTATTGTAGTTGGTCTCTTTCTCTTCATTGCCTTGACCCTTTTAAGCGACGGTCATTTTATTTTCTTCACAAACTAACTTAATTGAACTTCTTTCAAAGGGTTGGGGACTTTTGCACTAAAATAAACCAACGGTAATGCAAAGAACGCAAATAAATATTATTCTGTAATACATTAAAAAGTAGTAATGTTCCATCTGCTCAAAAAATTGAATTGTGTTTTCAATGTTACCCCTTAATGATCACAAGTTAACTAACTTTCCATAGATCTTTGTTACTCATCACTTACCGAAGAAAGAAGCTTAAGACATAGATTTTTGTCTTTTAAGAAAGACACAATATAGTCGTTCTTGAATTTTTTCGGACGGCAAAAGGTAGGGAAAAGAACAGTAGCGAGTCATCGGGGAAACGATTCTTTAAGAGTTTTTTTGCGTTTCTTCTTTTACGTTCCCGCCACGGGCATTCTGTCACAGTACTCCCTAGTTTTCACGGAAAACAGGTATGCCGCTACTCTAAATCTGAGACATTTCGAACATTTCATTTAATTAGTAGGATAGCGCTACAAAAATATCATGTTAGCTTTCATCCACGTTCTCCCCCCGTTCGTCGTTCGCGAAAAACAACTGGTCTGTTTGTTCATGTGTGTTGCAACACGGATAAGATTTTGCTAACACAATAAAGTATCGGATGAACAGAATATTTCAAGAGTTAATCAACTGACTTCATTCAGTGTTTTCTTTTTCGTTGGGGGCAATGATGCTCATGTCTGTAACCTCCAATCTATCAAATATGTGTAAAATTTACTTTTCGTCTAAAAAAATAATATACCCTAAATAAGATACCTGCTTAAGTCAGTATTTTCATTTCTTATAGACGTCATTTTACAAGTACATATTAGTTACAAAAATAAATTATAAAGGCGTATGGACTTTCAATATTCATGAATTGTCAAGTATACTAATTTCAAAATTCCTTACACTTCTTTAATTTTTCCGATTTGTGGTTGTTATGAAATATATTTATTAGGAAAATACATTGAGAAAGTCTGAATACAGTATTTTGCTAGTGTTATCTTTGCAGTATAACATATCAGAAGATAGAATATGAGGAGGCAAATTATTAACTAAATTCTTAGAACGTGAATGATGTTGAAATCATTATTATCCAGGTTGAATATTCCATTGCTATTTTGTTTTAATAAATTTACGTTGAGGTAATGAAACATATGAAATGGAATAGTGAACATGACATTTTTCATGGTATCAAGCGAAGAGAATGAAAAGAGACGTCTTAATACGTGTTTTGATTTTCGATTTTATCTACTTTCTTAGATAATTAAATATGCTAAACACACGAGTCGACATGGAATCACTAGTTACATTGTAGCCAAATATTCAGTTTTTGTATATGATTGAGTGAAATGGTCTGTTTCAAAATTGTCCATCGGGTGAAAGAGAAAATGAAGTTATAAAATTCATAAAGAAAATGGAATAAAGAAACAAAGAAAGATGAGGAAGGAAGGTTAAGGTAAATGGATGATGTGAAAGAGCTGTGAATAATAATAGAGAGACAGAACCTAACTGACGTCTCAATTATGGCATCTAAATTTCGTCTCCCTCATGTCATAATAGTAAATCAATATTCCACTCAATTTTACAGGCCCAGTCTTTCTTTTTGTATTACGTATGACTATTCTTCTTATCCCTATTTTATTTTTTAATATCTTCATTTGTTCAGACATAATTTTATAAAATATCTTTTTCAACACAACACATCGTTGTTCTGTTTTTAATATTCATTTTTCAATACGCGTTCGTCATGTCGCCATATTCCTTCTTGTTAACTCTCCCTCTTTCATATCAATTATTTCTTGCATTGAAAAACTTCACGGTTGGATACACCGTGTCACATTGCAACATTGCCATTATCCGGACTAACTAGTCACCAGGAGTCGAATAATTAAACTCAAATACAGGACACGTGATGACAATTACGCGATAATGTAATTGTTGAATTGAACATCCTAGACGCATATAAGTAATCTCCCAACTTAATCTTCACGATTTTGTCTCTGTTGTAAACTTTTAGTACAATTTCTCCATCACGATGTTCACCTGCGTTTTTATAAACTTGTCAACATGTCTCCATATTAGTATAGTACAACCACCCCCCCCCNCCAAACATTCAAAGGGAAAAGTTCTAACCTACGCCAAATTGTTCTATACCTTCTTCTTAGTTAGTGCAAAAAAGTTACACCAATTAGAGCCTCGGATTTCGTGGGGAGAGGGTGGAAAAGGGGTGAAATTACCATTTTCTACAGTTTTTCGAAAATACCTCGAAGACTATGAGGCCGAGATAAAATTTTGTAGTATATTAAATTAATGTACATTAAATTTTCAATAAAAATAGATCTATACACTTTTGTTCTGCGATCAAAGGTTACGGAGATATGGAGGGGATAAAAATATGATTCGTTCACCATTTCCTTGAAATTTCTCGGAATCAGTTGAAAATCGCAAGTTTAAATACATGTAACTGCTATTTTGACCAAATGTATTATTCATTATAATATATAATCTCGGAAGTTCAAGATGCTCACTGTCTACGCAGAAACCCCGGGCTCGATTCCCGGCAGTGTCAGAAAATTTGTTTCACTTCATGTAGCTAAGACGATGGAAAAGTGACCCTCTGCGACTCACCACTTAAAAGACACGTTAAAAGACTTGGAACCGGTATTCCGTATTATATCTTCACCTAAAATATTTCACAACGTGACTGTTGTAGGACTGACGACGTAAGAAACTAGGTGAAGAATGGCATACGGAAGTTCCTTTATTTCATCTTTGTTTGAATTGACTTTTTTTCTGTATTACGAAGCTTTACTTTATTTTGTCATGTCGTTTATCCAGTAAAATCTTCTAGATATTTAATTAATTTTCAAAGATCGATGAGTTAAGATAGAACTGATAAAATTGTTCATATATTTCGCTGAGACTTTTAACGAGTTCACCACCGTGATTCCGTGAAATTTTTTATAATATTGTAAAGAATCTTATAAGTTTCATTTATATCAAAAAGTATTTTGGCAAGATTTACCTATTCCGGTTTTATTCAGCTTTGTTAGTATAATTATGGTTGGAATTAAGCATTTGTAGGTAAAGTTTGCGAAATACAAAACATAAAGAAAGAAATGCAATAGTCAGTTGCTCGGAAATGTCACGAATTGAGTCAGAGATGGGGTGACATAAAGAACTAGAAAACGGAATTTAATTTTTACCATGCAATTTTTTTTAAGTGAACAGTACTTTCATTCGAAATTAAAATGGATTTTATTTTATNGAACAGTACTTTCATTCGAAATTAAAATGGATTTTATTTTATATGATGATTTTACTTTACTTGAAGAAAAGAGATAAATGAGTGTGGCGCAGGTATCCGGTTCCTTACACTAGGTCAACGGGAACCCCATCCATTCAGCGCCATTCACAGTTGGTCATAAAAGTGTGAAAGGTGTTCAAGTTGTCGACAAGATTCCAGGGGGTTTCGTTGGAGGCAAATGATAATTTCCAGCAATGTCCTGAACGTCCCTCCAAGGTTCGTCCTCCAGTGCAAAGTTTCAATACATTTGAATAGTGTTTTTAGAAACGACGGACGTGTGTATAACAGTGACCATTGCCTGGAATAATATTTCATCCATTTTATCCCCATAAATCATAGACATTATTAAGTGACGTTCTACCAATCGAAATGTTTTTGAGTATCGTGTTATTTTCTCCAGTTTCCAATTTCATGCGCCTTTCAATCATCAAATCAGAAATCCCTCGACACAAGATGTCTGGAAACGGCTCTGTGAACTGAAAATACTTGTGAAAAATATCGACATAGGTGAAGAAACTCAAGCTTTCTCCGACAAAGAGTGTTAATTTCAACCGTTTGTAGATAACTATTTTCAATTTTTGAATAGTTTGAAATTTCAGCGAGCTGGATCCAACCATTAAACCCACCGTGCATTGTCAAGAAACTTCCATTTTCATCCGGTAAACTTACAAAGAATAGCAATTAATTAGGTTTAGAGACTTTGTATTCATAACTCTAATTATTCAATACTATTTTAAAGTAACTTATTGCAATGAAAAGTATGATTAACCGTAAGATATTGTGTAGCGATTGAGAACATAGCAATTTTGAACCAAGTCAGTCTGGCGCAACTTCGACCAGAGCGATCTCATGGGAGGAAATATCTATCAACTCACTCATAGACAATATAATATTCGAATCCTTAGGGTACATAAATATTATGATTCATTTAAATATAATTTGATTATTATATTGCGTTCACCGCATGCCTAGACTTTCTCATAAAATGGACAAATCAATCTTAGTTTTTAATGGAATTGAACAGAAGTAAAAGTTTTCAGTCAATTCTGAGTTGGTCTATTTTTGGACCATTATGAAAAGAATGATCCTTATATATCTCTCGTTATGACCAACTAAGAATCACGATAACGAGCCCCAGTGAGGTCGTGGGTTTACTTACCAGACAGATTTGAAGAAAATGAATTATTGACTTTCAGCGCACTAAATCAGTCATTTAACTGACAGTGCAATAAACTAAATTCTGTAACTTTACAATATTCTTGGCAACGGCCCTAATGCCTTCTAGTTGATAGCGTAAAAGATTGTACCTATTCCCGCGTAACTACAATAAATGGATGCAAAAATTAAGTAAAGCGAAATTAATAAGCGAAAATTACAATTTTTTTTACATTTTTTGTCAATCCGGAAATAATACATTTTTATCCCCTTCATTATCTCCGTAATTGTCACTGAAAAAAAATGTAAAGGACTTTGTTTTGTTAAGAATTTAATGTAGATTAATGAAATATACCAGAAACATTTAGATAGACCTCATAGTTTTCGAAATATTAGTGAAATACTGCCAAACAAGACTACTGCATCCATTTTCTACCCCCTCTCTTTTAAAACCGACGCACTATGTTGTGTAACTTTTTATCATATGCTACGAGGAGGGTGTAGAATAATTTGACGTAGAGTAGAACTTTTCTTCTTAAATGTTTGGATTTTGTGATTTTTTGAGGTAATTGTACTATACTAAGACAAGTCATGAAACATTTTGGGATGAAGCGCGTTTAGATATAATCTATATAACCGGTTCCAAGTACCTGGTAGTACTCGAAATGAGCATCTGGTCATTTTACCATCAACTTAGTTATATGAAATCAGTCATTGAAACAAATTTTCTCAACTCGCCGGGAATCGAACCCGAGGCAAGTGAGCATTTTGAGCAACCGAGACTATATTATAATGAATAATAAAAATATGGTCATAATAGCAGTTACATACATTTAAACTTGAGATTTTCAAGTGGTTTCGAGGAAATTCAAGGAAATTGTGAACTAATCATATTTGTATCCCCTCCATATCTCCGTAACCGTTGATCGCAGTACAAAAGTGTATAGAGCTATTTTTATTGAAAATTTAATATACCGCAAAATTTTATCTAGGTCTCATAGTTTTTGAGATATTTGCGAAAAATTGTAGAAAAAGGTAATTTCACCCCTTTTCCACACCTTCCCCCGAAACCCGAGGTTCTATTTGGTGTAATTTTTTTGCACTAACTAAGAGGAAGGTATAGAACAATTTGGCGAAGGTTAGAACTTTTCTCTTTGAATATTTGGGTTTAAGCTTAATTGTACTATACTGTACTTGGAATCTAAGTCTGCATGGAAGGGATGTAACCCAGGAAAAACAAACATGAACGAAAAGGCACTGACTTAATAGATTTATTGTAATGTAACTACTGTAAATCACTTTATTTTTCTCTGCATACGAAGTTGTGATTATATGTTGTTAATAACCGCTCTTTTTAATTGTAAATTACTTATTTATTTAATTATTTACTTCCAGTTTAAGTAGTGTGAGGTTGGTACACAGTATTGCCAACACAATCATACTCCATCGATCCATAAGGAGAATGATATAATTATTTTGTGTTCTTCGAGTTGGTAGTGATTCCGGATGTTTGAGAAACTTAAATGTGTCAGCAACCAGAATACCACTCTTCGTGCTCGTGTCCAAATCGTATGATCGTGCCGACGTGTTCAAATCGTATGATCGTGTTCTTCCTGTGACTTGTAAGACGAATGTGCTAATGCTTCCTGGTTACTTGTTTAATATTAGGACACCTATCCTTGTTTGTATCCATAGTATGTTGATTGTCCCAAACTCCCCCCAAAAATTAATCTTAATTACTTAAAACCACTTCGTGCCATAGTACGTATAAAATAGATTTTGATAATCTTATTAGTACAATACAGAGTTAAGTGGGTGTTCATTGTTTTTGTTAAAATAATTATTTGGCCTTTAGGTTAATAAAATATGTTTGCGACACTTTTGTTTCAGTTCAATTAGTTTCACTATCTCAATTCGTATTCTGTAGGCTGTCTTAAGGTTCATTTAATGAAATTGTCATAATTACTATAAAATTGTTTTTTTAATTATATTTCGTAGCGACGTTTCATATTTACACTTAAATTCGATTCGCAACCTAATGTATATTTTTTCTTTAGCTATCGTCACACGAAGTACATTAATGAAGTAACTGGACCCATACCTTACTTAACATCAGTCGAAGCGAATGACATTACAAGCCTCGTCAAAACGGAAGCGTGTTACTAGCATTTATTTCGTAGAAGTTCGCAATATGCATGAGGTAGCCATGTTGATTTTTTTAATGCAAACTTACGTGACTCTGAGCATAAATATGGACGTAAGGTGCTCCCCGCAGTCGGGTAAGACAAAGGGATCCCTGACCTTGTTTTTGGTCGAGGTTTCACACTATACATAGAAATTAAGGGTGAACCCAACTTAGGAACTTTAAAGACTTTAAAGATTTGATAATAAATGATTAAAGCAAATATAATTTAACAGGAAATGCTGCTAACTAATTGTAACTGAAAATTTAAAAACTCAAAAACTCTTAAAATATCAATTTCGTATATAAATAAATTAACGATGTAGAAACCTTTAAGTAAAAAATATTAATGTATAGTTCGTAAAAAAAAAAAAATGGTGGTTGAAAGAGAAAGTTTACTCACCTTCATCTTCCTCGATTTTGAATACTCTTTCAGGAATTGCGAGAAACTAATCATTCCGATAGAATAAAGTGGAAAGTATTATAGTGCTTGGGGTTCAGGAAACTTGTCAACAACTGAGCGCGGATGCATATAGTTTAGGTATGCAAAAAATTCGGTAATGTTGGGGGAACGCAACTGTCTCTAGTTTATTTAGCACCATTTATTGCTACGACCATTCCTGATGAATAGGTATATCAACAGATTTTTGTTGCTTTGTAGCTCTTGCCATTCTCTTAAATTCCGGTAAACGATGTATGATTGAGATTTAATCATCTTCAACCCTTTTCGCTTATTAAATACAAAATCGTGCTAATCTCAAGTACACTGAACATTGTTGCAGGTTTAGTAAGCGATCCCCCATTATTGAACAACCAAATCCCAGAATTCCGGGATCGCACCCCCGAGTACATTCACCTCCAATCATAGTCTTTCCTTCCCACCCTCACGCATTTCTCCTTCGCCGCTGTGATCTTCACCACCTTCGCCAGAGCGTGGCTGATGCTCGCGGGGAGAAATTCCAGGGCCGGTTTACGACCTCGCCCCGCCGCCGGCCCGTCGCCTCCGCCTGCGATGGGTGATCTGGGCAGGGAAGTGAGGGGAAGTGTGGGCCGAGCGCCCCAATTTGTAGGTAGGAGCACGCCTTCGCACCGCCGCCGCCGCCGCCACCACCACCAACTCACACGGCCCGTCTCGTTGCTCCTGTCTCCCCTGGAGTTTTCGTCATGGTTTCGCTGCTTACGACAACAAGGCAGGTAGCGTTTCATTAGAGACCAGCGGGAATTCTTGTTTTCGCATCCAGTTTTACTTCTTCTTCTTTATTTTTAGATTCTTCAGGCATAATGTACGGTATAATACGTTATGTCACTTCTTCACTTTTCAATTCATTAAACATGTGTTTTGATTTATACTTTCCAATTGAAAATGTGCCTTGGAACGAACTAGACTAAGGAATGTGTAGTACAACTATGTTTATATTTCCAGAGTTCGAACAAAAGAGGGGAATTTCAGTCAGAGAATTTCCCCTTTTGATATTTTTTTCCCAACTCTACATGTTATGTTTATTCCCAACCAGGGAAAAATTATTTCACATTTCGCGATCGTCAATAATAGTTGCCAAAATGAGCCATTAATTTCAACTGATGTTCTACTAATGTTTTATGAATTATATGTTCGTAATGATAAGGTTCTTCAGAAACCTTTGTTTTAAGAACAATAAATTAAAGTATGTTAGACAAGTTTGCAATAGGTCAAAGTATATAGTGCATACCACAATAAATACCAAATTGCAAAAACTATGAGGTCCTTAAAATGTCTCGTGAATATATTGACATGTTCTTGTAAATTTTATAAAGAATTCAATTGAAATATGAAAAGACAAGCTTCAAATATTCTCTCCCCTCTACATTTTTTAAAATTCGAACACTGCATGTATCTATAACGAGACAATTCACAGTATAAAGTTTCTTCAACTTTCATTGACGATGAGTATTTTTATAGAGAATAGGTAACTTTTAATATTTTTTTTCTTGAAAACACTTATCCTCTGTAAAAATAATGAATTTCATGTCTGATTTGACTTTTTACGAGTAATTTTTATAAGTAATTATTCTATCGTCAGTAATTTACAGTCATGCATGTTTTGAAATAATTTGCTTTGCTTTTAAATGAAATTTTAAAAACTAAAGACAAACAGACGTGAAAAAAGGTTTAAATTTCATAGCAATTTCTTGACATGTAAAATAAATGAGGTCAATTATATTGTTCAAAGATAATAGGGATCACTTTTCCCTGCCTCTTCAAACCTTGATTTGTCGTGTGAGATACTAGAGGTAACAATCTTCTTAGATAAGTTAAACGCTTAATTGTGTCCTATATTATTCCAATAAAGTACAAAAAGATTGTGTTGAAAACTTTTCGAATCCTTGTTATGGGAGAAAAATAAAACTTTCTTATGAAAATTTTGAAGAATATTTACAATTCTAATAATGATAACGTCATTTGTTTTGCGAGACACATTTATCGTTATTAAGTCTACCCTCAGAATTTCAGCGATAAAATAAACCTTTGATTCATGCATTTTACTCCTATGGCACTAAAATTAAAAAATAATAAACTAAAATATAGGCTATAGACAATACAAAAATAATGAAACTTGATTTAAACCCCACTTCAAACCCAATAGAAATAATTATGCCAGCTCCATATTTCTTGGAAGCAAAACATACACGCCAACTATGAACAGTACATCCCAATCTTTATCATGTTCTCATACCCTCTAATTGGAAGAACACTAGCAAGTTTTTTCATGGTACCTTGTATAATGCTGTGTAATATACTTCCAGCCCGTATTCCGTTTATTACTGTAAGCCTCTTCTGCTTGTGAATGCACACAACGTATAGGCGCCTGAGCGTTGTTTTCTAACCCCACGGGTGTCTGTCACATTAATATGTGAGAGGCTCTCCATAGCGTGCTTATTGTGCCGGTTTTATGTCCTCCCGGATGTAAAGAATGCGTACTTCGAGCTACGAACCACAACTATCAGGGGAGGTTCAAGAAGAAACACCGAGCTAGGGTGTATGTTTTACATTTTATGTATAAAATATACACAACATACTTAGTCAATTATCCTATCTTCTGAAACAACCGAAAATATATTTCATACTATATCAGAAAGAACTAGAAAAACAATCGCTCGGAAAATAATTGTAGATATTTTTTTGTTGTTCACATGTGTTACATGTCGTTACAATGCCCGTCCGTGGCTCAGGTGGTAGCGTTCTCGCTCATCAAGTCATCCCGGGTTCAATTCCCGGTGGGATCACAAAATTTTTTGAATGAATGTCCCAAGTCATATAGCTGTGACTATTGAAAATCAAACCCTCCTTCCTCTACCCACTTTCTCCTAGTATCAAAAATTCTTACTATCATTAACAACTACTAACCACTCCACGTGGGCCAAGTTGTTGGTAAACACAACTAAACGGTCCACCTACTAACAATAGTCTACCATCCGACTCCTACCTCCTATCACCCCATGTAGATAAGCTTCAATAACACGCTACATTTCCCATTTACAAATACTACAAATGAACATCGTTGCATAAAGTTATCCGATTTTCTGTCGAGTAAAAACGATATGCGTCACAATTCTAATTTTTCTGACTGGAAGCGAGTTCCCAAATCCTTGTCAATCAGTTCTATACGTAAATTAGTAGACAATAGTTCGTAATATATTTCGTAAACATGAACTAAGCACCAGTGAAGTTTAAAAATGTATTGTAATTTACATACGTTCCATTATCTGTGAAATAATATCGTAACATCTCTCCTCTAATTCCTTAAATGATATATTTAAAAATTGGTCTGCTTGTTTGATAAATTATAGAAATAATTATTCCCCGTGCTACACATACAAGATATTGAAGAAAAATATTATATATATATTATATATANNNNATATTATATATATATATATATATATATATATATATATATATATATATATATATATATATATATACACATACATACACACAACGTAGTTTGCGCGTTGCTGACAAACCAAAAAGGTGGTAGAAAAATGTTGAGCGCATACTCCAGTTATGTGGTATCACTTGAAGACTTAAACCTTGAAACATTTTTTTCATTGAACATGATGAGTATTATTATTAACTCACCCGACTTATTTTTGTATTCTAATTCGCTAATAATAAAGTATCATAATCCAACATTCTTCGTTCTTTCTCTCGCTACATAACAAATGGCGTGAATTATTTCCCTCTTCATTGGTGAACGTAGTCGGTGCACGAACAAAGTACATAACATTTGGAGAGTTAGATTCTCTCGTATTACAAGGTTAGAAAAATATCGTCTTAGTCATTCTCATCAAATTAACCCAAGTAAATATTACCTTCCAGTGATAAATGCAGAACATACACTGTAGAGAACAGAATATACTTGTAGTGTTTGTCTATACACTTATTTCTAATCACTTATATTATATAATTTTATTTTATGAATTATATCACATTCTCATAAATATATTGCATATAAAGTAGCGAGAATTCTAACCCACGCCTCCTCTATAAATTTTATCTCGATATAAAATTAGAGATTAGGTTAGAAACAAGTAAATAGTATTATTTATTGGTGCATTCATCATAGTATACAACAATATTAACAGAATAAATAGCCCCAATATCTAACATTATACTTAGAGTTACCTTAGACGACGTTATATTACGGGGTACAACATACAATGGTTCAAATAAACAAAAATTTAGACGACGCGTGACGTCACAAAACCTGTTACCCGAAACATATTTGTTGTCTGAATGATATTTTTCTCCTTTCCAATGTTTCTTTTCTTGAGTTTCAATCTCGTGTATTTTATAATGCTGAGAGGTACAACAATTTAGGAAACAAACCATTCATTTTTATGTGAATTATATGTGATGTTACGTTATCAGTTATAAGTGATGCGAAGATTGAGCCTTACAGGGAACTATTTGAGGGAATTTTTAATTCCTAAATAGGACCATTTTTCTGAAAATTAACCACGTTCAGTATGTCGGAGAGAGTATTTGCAGAAGATGTGGTGTATATGGAAATATCTTCGGAATTATTAGCAGGGCCATTCCTCGGACAAAACAGGTCATAATAGTGTTGTCGACGTGTGATTTTCGTCAGCTTTCCGCGAACAACATTTCTTTAGCACAACAAACATATTAATATACATGTCTGTATTGTTAAAAGTGTGTCAAATAGTTTTTCCCTTCATTAATCGTGCAACACTACAACTTCATTATCTTCAACGACAGAACTAGTGACAAAGAACTAAGTAGTCAGCAAAATTTTAATTTAAGCCAAAACATTTGAAGCGGGAAAATTAAAATATACTTATGCGGCACTAGAACAAAAATACAATAAGTTGGCGGTGGAGTTTTGTTGATATCACGAGTAAACCACTGATTAATTAGTGTGATTAAAATATTTCGTGATCATTTCTTTATTTAAGTAGCTTACGAATAACATTAATATTTTTATTGATTGGTTGTTCGACGCTTTATGAGTTCATTGATACCAATGAACTTTATTAAAATTATCAAAGGCTTGTTACTTATATATTGGACCTTCGTGTTTGCAATATTTGTCCAGTCTACTTCTAGTCGAGCGGTAGTAAAACCCCTGAGATCCTTCGGTTGAGTGCAGTCCAAATGGGGGTCTGGTAAAACCCCCAGCGAGAAAAGCGAGTAATATAGTATAGTTAATGTATTATGTATGACAGAGCAACTAGGCTTAGGTACCCCAAAAATGTTTTAAATGATAGTTTGAACCATTCCCTATCCAGTGGAGATGAATTGTCATACCCTTACAGCTCAATATTTTGAATTATTTGACTTTCAATTACTATGGGCTTATGTGGAGAAGCTTTCGTGGGTTCATGTTTTTTTATATATTCTGGCAAATGTACCGCTGAACATAGGGTAAAAACCTAGTAAAACATATCAAATGGAAATAGGAACGCAATGATGTTAAGATTTTCATACCTTATGGGTCATTTTCAAGAATAATTTACCAAAAACTGTGGAAATAACTGTTCGAACGGAAATAGCAACTGCTGAAGACATTCCGACCCTTGTCAAAGGAGTCAAACGATAGTCTAAATTAATTATCAAGTTTTAAAATCACAAAATAATTGTTCTTATCCAATATAAAAATCAGTAGAATGAATTATTAATTAATAAGAACTACTTTGGTGAATATTTCCAAGTTTCGTTAATAGTTGGCAACTTGACTTCAGTCAACGCCGATATAATACCTTGAAGACATCGAGTACTTTGTCCTCCGTATCCCTATCACAAGAGATCGTGACCGAAAGCTTTCATCTAGTCCAATTTCTTGTGAGGCCATTTGAGTTTCGTAATAGCTGTGCTTAGTCTTAAGAAGTAAAAGAGGAGTGAAACTGTATATCAATGGATAACTTTTATTCGTCACAATCATATGGAAGTAAGGAGGTACGTGATATTTTTCACCATCATGTGAAAGGACGAAGAATTGTTTAATCGAATTCGCTCAAAAACCATCGTTTAAAGATATATAAATCATAAAGCTTATAAAACATGATATATTAACAATAGGATTGATAACATTTTTCAATGTATGTTTTTCAAATAAAGTAGTTTATGCGCAGTTTTTTCAACCAATTCCATTCTACAGACATAACTATTCTACGTAATTTGAAGTCTCTAACGTACAAAAAAAAAATTTTTTCAAATATTTTTCTTCTCGTAGTGGTTGGATCAGACCTCCCTAACCCTTTCTGTACTCGAAGCCGAGGGTCTCCTACCATTACTACCCGCGTCATCTGGGGTTTTTATAGTGGCACCGATGAGGATTACACTTTTATGTGCCACAGTGTCTACAAGTGACTACAAAACGCTATCTTTTAACTACTACCGGCTTCCAGCACGAATTCAAAGAGGTTTGGGGAAGCTGACAAAAAATGTGTTTGAAGAACTTCGGCACCTTTGAGGTTATAAAACTCCTCACGTCGAACTTCCTGGGCAGAGATCCTCGAAGGACAAAGAAGATGCTCTGCTTCTTTTATATCTTGTCTAATTGCTGTTTTTGTAAGGATTCCAACTTTTCAACTGTAGTTAGTACTTGCTAATCGGATGCGTTCTCAAAATTTGATTGTATTGGTCATAAACGACATCGCCATAACTTCATAAATTCTCATGTTAACATTTGAGTTTGTTTTTCACTTTCCCGAACAGTGTGTAGTTTACATTCTTCGTGTTTTGGTTACTTTTCGCCATCCAAAAATACAGAGTTTTCATTCATTGCTTTCTCAATTACTTTTATAATTGCTTATATTAACGCAGCACTAACACAGTTCCCACTTCAAATATTTCGTGTTTATTGTCATTATTGCTTTGCGATGAAACTAATTAATTGTAAAATGATTCCAAGTCTTCTAGGGTTAATTCGAGTAAATTATATTTAAATGTATTTATTATCAAGCACTAATGTTTCTACGCCGCTGTGTCTTGGATTGATTCATAAAATATTTTCTTTGCAAGAATCAAAAACAGTCCTTTCTCTTCTCATTTGTAATTTGAAATCATTGTAATGATAAAAATATCTCGGTATTTCTTGGAATCTATTTTATTTGAACCGAGTTCCACGCGTATGTCCTTCTTATTCTTATTCATTAACTTGAAATGTAATACTGCAATCGTGCTGTGGACAACTTGTCATCATAATTTGCTTTTAATAAAATACATCTAATCCCTGAAAATACTACTTTCAATAGTTATAGAAGTTCAATATTTATAACTGATTACATTTTAGTTCAGTGTTGAAACTATTAACTCAACATCTTTTAACGAAACCCAACATCTTTCTTTCCCAATTCCTTGATCTATAGCGATGTTAATCTGAACCTGTCCATTAGTCATAAAATAAGAAAATGAATATATTATTTCTTACTACTCCGGCTTACATCGATGAATCAATGACGCACAAAATCCCTATAAATGAATAAATTATATTGATATTCGTATTTGAAGGAAACTATATTTGATCTTATATGTTGGACTTGGAGAACATCGTTGTTATAACGACCGCCTACTTTCAGAAAGACTTTTCTGGACAAGTCGGTTTGAACGACTGTTTCTGAATGGGAAGTACTCAGTCAAGCGCTCAAGATACGTAACGCAGCGACGCACAGTCGCCAAGCTACGGGTAGAGGTTCTTCGCCGCCACCAACTCGGTTTCCCGAGCAAAAACAAAACGTAGAAAATCAAATTAATAATAATGAATTTAATAACAAATTAATGATAAAATTGAGTTTGACGTACTTGAAAACAACTAAGATAAATTGAGTTGGATACAAATGTTACAATTCCAAACTAGAAAACACAATTATTGCAAACTTTCCAAACTAGGAAACATAAGTACTGAACATATCTTTTGACTTGATCATGAAAACAGTACATGAAAATTCTTTGATACAATAAATTTACGTTAGAAACCAAGTGAATAAAAAAACAAGCTTCGAACAAAATTTACAAATATTTGAAACAGCTTGTATACACCGTGTAAGGTGTTTCAAAATACTCTTACAACTACCACACAACCGGATTACCGCAGCAATCCAATTATACAAGACCTATAAGAGACCTTCAAGACATCTCAACTCGATGTCTTCTGAAAATTCTCCACTGAGGATACCACAGCACCTCAAAGCGGTAAAACGCTTACACGATCACCATGTATCGGGACATGTGATACACCCCTGAAAACACCCCTCTACGTTTGACCCGCCGAGGCTACCTTCACCCCGCTATATAGGTAGGTGACTACGTCACGATGCCCTAAGGCGTCGCTTGACCTGACGACGCAGGCTAAGTTGACAACACTGTCGTATTGGCGGCATCAGCGGACCCCTTTCACTGCGGTTCGAAAATAGACTTGTGGCCCACATCGCCGCACCCGCGGGCTATTGTTCGCATCTGTCCATCACGACACCCTGTCGCCGGAGTGCACATTCACCGCTGAAATGTTAACTTTCCTGATAAGGAAAACTCAGCTGTCCTGAACCAGTTTACACAATGAAACAAAATTATACAAAAATACATTGAAAATGTTACGGCTATGGTCACTACGTTACAGCATCTCCTCCCATAATATTTTCTGAGTGGCAGGGCTTATTGTCACAATGTCACTGTTTTCACTTGATCACACACTGTTCACTTAGCTGAAAAAGAATATATAAATATGCAAGCGCTCACCAATAGTATCCATAATTACAAGTCTCTTATCTACAGCTATATACAAAGTGATGCAAGATAAATCAATATAAACAATAAAAATGTGCATCTCGAAAAGAAAGTCTGGGTGGTTTATATGCGCCTTTACAAGTTGTGAAAGCGGCATAATTTTGCGCTCTTGTTAACGGGCACTGCCAAAAACCTCTAGTTAAATCTAAGAGAGAAATATGTTTAGCCTGTGCTACTGTTTCGATACGTTGTTCCAGATGTAGAATAGGAAAATGTTGAATTTTCGTGATTTGGTTGAGATTACGATAGTCAACACACAATCGCGGATACTTCAATTAAGGTTACTGGACTAGTGTACTCAGATTCTGTCCGCTCTATTATACCTTCATTAAGCATCTCATTGATTTCTGCTTCAATTAACCGTGACTGTCGCGCAGATTGTACGGGCGAGATTTGACCGGAACGGCTTTTACAAGTTCCATATCTACTGCGACCGTGTCAGTGAGACCGGGTTTCATAGAAAAGATAGCTTTGTATCGTTCCAATAGTGAATTTAATTTGGACACTTGTTCTGATGATAAATTTTCTCTCCCTGACTTTCACGCAACATATCCATAACAGAGTGCTCGGAAGCCCTAAAATGATAGGGATGCATATCCGCTTCAATCTCTTCTGAAACGCGACACATATTATTTCGGTTCTCGAGAAGTATTTTCTTTCCGCTTTGCTGAAAACTTACTCGACTTGTTGCATGTAAGTACGAGTACGTCTTCGCCTTCTGAAAACTGTCGTTCAGAAGTGTTTCGTTCATACCATTCCTTGCGTTTTGTCCGGTCGGGACTTCACATTGTGCAGAATCGAACAAATATGTTTCTTTTTAATACATGAATTAGCATTGAAATGAAACTAATTTGAAATGAATGACAGCATCGTATGTTTTTCTTACCGTAACGAATATCAAGATTTTTCCACGTTTAATAGATTCCCGATTTATCTCCTGCAGATATATTACAAAATTTTGCCTTCCAACTGATTAGAATGAAGAAGTTGAGTACTGACACAAGTTATTAAAACTTTCAACTGAAAATATGAGATTGATGAGTCGAGTTTGGCAACAATAAAACATATTCGAAAAATTACTCATCTATACATTTTAAGTGAAGCATTCTTAATATTAATTTTTAGCGCAAGCGAGTTTATGTAAAGTGAAGACGAATAAAGAAATTACGTCCTGTGTGAATGTGGTTAGTACTATTTCGCAAGACGAAAGCTACTTAGAGTTGAAGAATAAATGGTAAATTGGAATTAAGAAAACTAACAAAAAATTTATAAGGATTGGAATTATCTCAATAATATGTGTCGCGAATATACTGTGAATAAAATGGAAAATGAGGGAATGTTATTAAGTTAATACTGATTATGGGAAATAAAATAAGAAATTGGAATGACAAAAATTAAGAAAACAATTTGGACAGATATTATTCCTTTGTTAACGTAAGGGAGAATGATTGTAAATCTTATACAAAGGTATATGATACAAGATAGATCTCAAAACTGACATTAAATACTTGCTTCTGCTTAATTAACCAAACAATAATAAAGCATTTCTTTACGGTTTGTTGTCGCATAAAAGACTGAGGAACGTTTGTGAGACTGTATGAGCAGTTTTATTTCTATTTAACTGCATTTAAGACGAAATTAAATAAGAAATTAGTAATATATTTTCTCTCCGACTGAACAATGTAACTCTCAGGAAAAAGCTCTCGCTGGATCTCTCAAAAATCGTGTGAAAATTTCGTTCCATATCTGTTACTCTTAATGTTCGTAGTTTTCTTTTTTTGGTTCTTCTTACTTTATATTCTTTCATGTGAGTGGATAAAGTTTGAGATGACCTGATCTAAGATTTATTCCGATCGTTTCTCTTGCTGTGTCTGAAGATTCAATGCGTTTCATGTCGCTTCTGACACTGCAAGTGTGGAAATGCATTACATTTAAGAACGTTCCATTCGGCTCACCGTGTGAAGTGGAGCATACTACGGACCCTTGTGTAAAGGCGACTCCAAACATTCGTCATTCGGCGAATCCCGAATGGCGGGCATCGGTCGCAAATGCTCGCCACTGCTTGACTTCCTTTGAAGTGCCCAAAAGACAGACATGCTGTGGGTTAGGCGAGCACCGGTATTCGTGACGCGACGAAGAGCAAGCAAACCACCCACAGTATTCGCTATTCGGCGAGCGGTCGCTCGGGATTCGCCGAATGACGAAAGTCTGGAGCCGCTTTGAAATGGTTGCAGCGCACTGCTTCGTATTCACGCCGACGAGACGAGATGGATGGCTACTGCCACTGCTTTCCCGTTTGCTGCTCCAAGATCAGCTCCTTTTTGCCGAGAACTCTGGACGTGAACACTATGTACGTGCAGTGTGAGAACACCAAGAGTTATATAGCGTTTTTACGCCACAAATGTTTCGAGAGAAAAATTGTTAACTTGATGCGTTTATCTCTATTAGCTAAGTCAAAATTTATAACCTCGAAGAATTAAAATATCGAACTAACTTAACTAGGTTTCTCTTCACACAAATGTTATTTTGTCCCCTACAACACAACTTCGTTTTTGAAAATATCACGAAAACTCACTATTTTTCAATCCTACCTATATATTCAAGTATTTTTACACGAAACAAAAAATAAAGAATAATCGTCACCATGAAAAGGAAATAAATATATCGCAATCTTCCTCAATATTTGCTACGTATTTTTTTTCGAAAGTTGATTCGATGAAACACGATACGTGAGATGGTTTACAAATAACACGAGTTTTAAAAAAATTAAACTTTCAAATTAACTTTTCTCTTGATGATTTTTATTTTAAATACTGTTTCTTTTTTTTATCAATTATATACTAGTGTGCAAACAAACTTTAGTTGTGTATTTATTCCGCTACAACCCGCAAATAACTTGGCATAATTATTTTCAGTTACCCAATAGGAAGATCTCTGAAGTGTTGAATCTGATCGGGCACCAACCTCATAGAGGATACGAATTCAATCAATTCTTCAACTATGAGTAATAAATGGATTGTTTAATAAGCACAAAACTAATTGTATGTGAAACTGGCTTTTAGATAGTTCTGAGATGTTATGCTCGTGATAATCATATTATGCATATTACTCGAAATTTTATTAATGGTATTGCANGGCTTTTAGATAGTTCTGAGATGTTATGCTCGTGATAATCATATTATGCATATTACTCGAAATTTTATTAATGGTATTGCAGAACTAATCCATTATTGTTCATAATGGTTTAGGGGCTAGCCAAACAGAGAAGTTACACTAAATTAAAATCGTTTCTGGGGAGAAATGAATCTAAAAAAATTAATTTGAAGGTAACAAAATAAATAAATAATTTAAGACTTACGATCTTATGGACGAATACTATATATTTTGGGCTATTAAGTACACAACATTTCGACTTTGTTGAAGTCGTCGTCTGGTGTACAAATTATAACAATAAACATAACAGAACATTATAACATTATATTAAACGTAAATATAAACACAAAATATGTTTGACTATATTATGGATGTCAATAGTAGTGGAATTTATTTAAAGTTTGAACGTAGCAGATGATGTAAGTGAAGAGGCTATTTTTTCATTAAGACAATCTCGAACAGATTATACAACACCTCTCATCGCGCGAAAAATATTAAATAAAAAATATTTAGCGATAGATAAGTCAAATGTTTGGACTTATCAGTTTTCGATTTCAACCCGTGTGAAATCGTACGGAATGAGATATGGTAGCATTTTCATTTTGTCGGGAAATTTTCTCAAAAATTACCCAGAAAACTTCTTCATTCCGCTCCCTCAAACTCATCGTGTCCCAGAGAATGTTTTTAATAAAATTACTTTCTAATGAAATACATTTCTACTCAAAATAATTTGGATAATTTAAAGTGAAAGAAATTCAGAAGTACAGGTCTCAGTCGAAAGTTACAAAGCAACACCAAACTCCACTTTCGGAACATCCTATGACAGACGTAATCCAACAATTGAAAAGAAAAGCGTGGAGAGGAAATATTTAGGTCCGTGCACGAGTTACTCAATAAAGTAGGGTCCTGATTTGCGTTCACCGTCTACTAGGTGGTCTCTGGCCGCTGCAAACCGCAATCATCTTCCACCAATATCTTCATCAACTGTGGATCTGAAAACACGACGAATTGAACAGCACCTTCGCCGAGAGGATCTAAATTCACCGCATAATTTCACGAGCTCCTCAATTTCCTGACAACCGTTCTCTGACCTTCCTTCCTGCCGCGTTCATACATTCCTAAGTCCATCGACTTTCTCTTTGCCTCGCGTTCGCGAATCTCTTTCGGTAGCGATTGGTTTCGCCTTTTCTTATGTGGACTAAAGTTTATCCTCTAGAATAAGGGAGATTCAGAGAACATATTCTCGTTTATATCAATTCATATTGTATCCGGTGGAACAGAATGTTCAAAAAGTGTTTCAGATCTTCTGATTTGGGTTCCCTAATCTAAATCGCCGCTCCTTGATGTGTTTGCATTTAAAGGTGGGGATTATTGTCAATATCTTAGTAATCATAGTAAACAGGAATTGAATAGTTTTTTTTCTGTATAATCATAGAAACACATCAGTAGGGGAACAAATTTTTAAATCCGTGAGTCAAGTCTGTTCTCCTGTATGTGGGTAAAACATTGTTTTGTGAAAATGGCTATTAAAAAACAATTAGTGTCTTTTGTACATATTGTGAGGTAGAATATGATGGCCTACGGGAATATAAAATAAACATTTATGAAAAGAAACGGATCAGGAAAATATAAATGAGGAAATAACACTGAGATAATTGTGTTGAGATTGGCTCCGAGAAAAAATAGAAGAAAGTTTGTTTTAGAATATTTAAGGTACAAGAAACAGAGGAAGACCGAGCATTGCCAAAGAAGGTCTCTCTCAGACAGGGAAAAGAAGCTGCAGTGAGCTTAGATCTGAAGCAAGTGACAGAAAAAAATTTGAAAAGACCAAACGACGACTTGTGCTCCGAAGGGGCTATGGACCTTATTATTATTATTATTATTATTATTATTATTATTATTATTATTTATTTTCATGAACTTTTTTCATAACTTGTAGTTGGATTCAGGTAAGGAGCGGTTATAAATAATAATAATAATAATAATAATAATTATTATTATTATTATTATGTAATATTATTATTATTATTATGTAATATTATTATTATTATTATTATGTAATATTATTATTATTATTATGTAATATTATTATTATTATTATGTAATATTATTATTATTATTATGTAATATTATTATTATTATTAAGTCATGGGATCTGCTCTCACGCTATCCTTAATTTTGAGAGGAGAAATATTTGTTTGAAAACACGAATCAACATTTGCGTAAATTAGGTGAGGGAAAACCTCACCCAAATTGGCTGAGAGTGATTGACCCCACATCCCAGTACATTGGGATGAAAGAAGCTACCATTACGTTCCGGTTGTCTGTAAAGGTAGATTCTTTAAATAATTAATTTATTTATTGCTTTATTTGTGTGTGGTTACGTTCAAACAAATTGGACCCTCTCTTAACTTCTTATTTTGGGTGAGGAAATTGTTTTGAATAGCTGGAAAGTGTAAGTTACCGGGCAGATATTTTAATGGAGTACGTGAGGGTTTCCCCGGTTGAAAACCTCACTGAATCACAAAGGTATTCATCGCAGAGACGAACCATACCTCCTTTTAGCAAATCCTTGGCGGCAGAGAACGAGCTGTTATTCTATCCAACCGTGATATGTCAGTTTCAAAGCTCCCTAAATTTAATTTACATTCAGAGGGAGATAACGTTTCTACTTTTTAATTAAGAAAGTTTTTGGTTGGTGTCATAATTGAGTTTACAATAATACTTCAATATTCGAATCGCCATATATACACCCAACGTGATAAATTGAATTTCTTTGAAGAATAATTTAATTGGAATTTTAATAGAAAAGTTACTCATTATTCTTTGTGATTTATCATTATGTAATTAAATTACTTGATAATTCAATAAATATTCATAGTCCATCTCTCTATAATCTTCGTTGCGGATGCACTACATCTCATGTCCTACAGAGTCACTCGTCATGAAGCTTACTTTGGGAATTATCGTTCCATGTCTCTCTCAATAGTGACCTTTACATTTACAAAACCCAAAATATTTTTAAAATTCATAGAATTTAATTTGAAAAATTATCATTTTTTAAATTCAGCAAGCTTTACATAAAACTCGTGTCCGCAAATACTAGAACATACTCGAAGCCAACTCTTGCTTGAGTTGTTCAGAATGTAAGACTACTTCACATATAAGAATGATATACTTAAAATGTAAAAAAATAATGAAAAACGTGAAAGTTAAAAAACATAACATCGGTACCGATTTAAGAAAGATCGATTAAAAACATAAAAACATTCTTGAGAATAACTGAAATCTTGAAGGTCTTATGATCTAATCCGCATAGTACTTACCCCCATTATTTCTCGTTTCCTTCGGAACCAGTTGCGGGTGGTCTAACCGCGAATATAGTTTTGGCAGCGTGAACAAGGGGATTGGTCGAATTGGAATATCATGGTTGGTGACGTGTTGGATAAATATTTCGTGTTGGGAGTCGGAGCAAAGCTTTGACTCGCGAGCCAGTCAGTCGATAGCAATGAGTAATCTTTGCGTAGAACTCTCTTGATATTGTTGGTGAGATCTCAGTTATTACTCACCCATGTATTAGAAGGAATGATGCGCAACTTTATTCAATGGAGCTTCTCTGAAAAGTTAATTTCTCAAAGTTGATTAAAAGTTTTAAATATAAAAGTCTGTTGATGTGTATTTCCTTCTTCTGCCTGAATTACTATATATTCTATTGAATTAAATGTCAAAATAGGTCATTTTTCTGATTTTTTTCTAAAATTCGACAAGAACGTATAAAGTAGGCCTATTCTTGTATTTTTTGCGTTCATTCTTTCTCTTATAATAGTAATAATTCTTGTCATTCTTATTATAAACGTTACACTAGTATTAAATTTGGTTCATTAGCTCCTAACTTTTATCACTAGTGATGTAGAAACCCCTCCCCCCCCCAAAAAATGCAAATTATAACCAGTCATTTAACCATTACATCATCATTTCTGAGTCAATAACTATGTTTCAAGATTTTAGTTTAAGGTAATTTACTCAATATGTAAACGATTGTTAAAAAATTAAGTAGACGGTGTTTAAATAAATAAATAAAAACCTTATTGCCTGAAAAGCAGTTGCAAACGAGTTGCGCAACTTTCAACTCACGCACGATTCAATTCACGCACTATTTAACTTACGCATGATTCAACTTACGCATGATTCAACTCACGCACGATTAAACTTTTCTACCTGCGCGGCGGAGGGTCAGGCTGTGGTGATGTGGATAGTTCGCAAGGTTGGACAAGGAAAACGTTTACAGACAACCGTCGCCGTCAACGTGTGGCCCTTCTAAAGAAATATAAGAGTTATTTCACTAGACGTGCAACACCATATTTATATTTCCTTCATCATAGTAACAGCTAATCTACGAAAATAAATATATTTACAAATATACACGGTATATTGCTAATTATCCAATAATTTTTTTTTAATATTCTGATTTTTCTTTAGGAAGAAACCCTCATTCTTCCTTGATTCAAAAAAATTGCAAACCTGAAAATAATTGTTCTAATTATTATCTTATTTCTGGCTTTGGATATTCCAAATACCATTTTCTGCAACATAAAATGGTGCCAAGAAAAACCAAACCAGAAGACATTCGTCAACCACCAGTTGAAAAAACAAATTCCATAACAATCCCCGCCTTTTGGAACATTCGAAAAATTTGTTGTTTTTTACCTATATTCTGCTATACAAGAGCAACAACCCATTCATGGCTCTATAACTTATTCTCTGTGTTGTGTCTTACCACCCACATCACCACAGCTTGACCCTCCGCCGCACAGGTAGAAAAGTTGAATCATGCGTAAGTTGAATCGTGCATGAGTTGAATCGTGCATGAGTTGAAATGTTCGGACACCGTTGCGACCTGCGAATGACCACGTGGGGGATAATAGTTACTCTCCGGAAACAAACAAGTGGACCAACCCATCAATTCCGATCTAGGGATCAGGGGCAGTGGAGGATTTACTATTTACAAATAGATTATTTAATAAATATACCGTTATCCATAAAAAATTCCAAAATAAGTCGTAGATTTTATATGCAGTAAAAATTCAAGATGAAAAATAACAGAAGTAGTCATGAAAATCCGCCACCACCCGAAGGAAATCTGTAGAAAAACGCGGCAAGGATGGGCCGACAGATATATGTGCATAATCATAGCAAGGTTACGTGCAGTTAGATATATATTTTATAAAAAGGATGCCAACGTTACCCGGGATTCCCAGGCGGTCACCCATCCAAGTACTAACCGAGCCCGATTCTGCTTAACTTCGGACGAGAACCGGTGCTTTCAATATGGTATGGACGTTGGGGAGAGAAGCTGAACTATGCTGTCCAGATAACACTATAAAACAGAGAACGCGGAGAGAAAAAGAGAGGACCAATTAATCAAGTATAAGAATAAAATACACACACAACGACAATGGTTGCAAACTCCAAAATGTATTTCATTNTAGAAGAACGCATTAGTGTGACATCACGTCCATAGCAACTGCACGCCGTGTTTCAAAACAAACTTCCAGATGCCGTATGGAGCATACCCGAGTAAGAAGCATATGTGAGATAATGTGCCTTAGAACGTAAAAGTTTAGTTAAGTTTTGATGATTAGTATTTATGTCATATCATTTATGTCAAGGACAGATCTTTAATATTTTTTTTTTCGTCCCCTTAACAGTCTGATATGACATGGAATTTGATAACGCTTCTTCTTGCCATTACGTAAAATAAATTATCGTTCTTAGTGTTTATTACGATCAGAGTGCCTTGATAACAACACAACTGCGGGATGTGTTTGGAAACACGCTCAACAGTCGGGTATGGCATCCAACCGCACCTACAAAGGTCGTATATACACCAAAGGATATGTCAAATTATTCAGTTTCATATAAGAGTAAAATAAATGTTTTTGTTGTGTATTATTATAATTAAGTTTTTTATCTATTGTCAACAAAGAAATCCGTCTTAATTGGTTAATGTTGGAGAAATGATGATGGGCCTCCGAGCTTCCCCACCCAATCGCTGGTAAAGAATGTTGCAAATAGAGGTCGGTATTGTTAAGGTTAAGGAACACTTCATTTGTATTTCACTGAACTTGATATTGCTACCTGCAGACTAGGTCTCTCCAACACATATTTCGAAAATTCCTAACGGGAGCATTCCTTAAAATTGTACTGAACCATTAAAAAACCTTTCGTATATTCGTAATCCATTTCCATCTGTCCACTGAGACGAAATTAATGAGTAACCCCTCAACCCTGTGAAAACCTCAAAACCTACGAATATGTACGTCCTTAATGATCTTATAGTCAACGAATAAAAAAGGACTTTTCATTTTTTTCACGGACAGTCTTAAAATTGAGGACACATCCGCGAAAAAGATGACCCAATTAACTAATATTTACNCTTAAAATTGAGGACACATCCGCGAAAAAGATGACCCAATTCTTAACTAATATTTACATTCGTCATTTATATTGTTTTGGTTAATTATTTTCTCTTGTGTAAATTATTAGTTCAAGAGAGAAAATATATGTATTCATAACCTCGTAATTGTTATAACCATGTTGTTTAATAAATTTATTGTAAAAAAGCTGTTACAAAACGGTGTATGACCACGTGGAGGGCAATATAATAATTTACTCCGGAAGAAGAAAGGGTCCATCCCATCAATTCCGATCAAGGACTCTAAGGAAGAGGTGAATTTAACATTTCAAAACATTCCTAACAATAAAAATAGTTCGGTACGTATTTTATTCAACTGATCTGTTTTCTATTAAATACTCGTCCCCGCAAAACCGGAGTTCCATGAATGTCTTAGGGACTACCTTTCAAAATTCCTGCGCTCCCCTTAATTATAATCCGAGCATAATATAGTATGTTCCACAATATGATAAATAAATACATAATAGGAGGTGAACTTAAATCATGAGTTTTTTTCTGTAGAATGAGAATCGAGTTTCCAAATTATTTTCTTCAGATCTGTTTTTTCCTGGAATATTTTACAAATTTTTGTAACACATATGACATAAGACATTCTTGTGGGTAACCCTGAGTAAGTTACATGCTAAAGTGTCCCAACTAGGTGAGCGGAGAACTTCAGAGGGCGAAAGTGCGAGCGCTGGCACGTCCGCAGGTGCGAAGCGGCAGGCAGTGAGTCCCGCTTCACAGGAGCCGCGGGGTCGCAGCCGGGGCAGCCAGGTGCAGCGCTGACCTCTGATGGCGGCGGGGTAGGGCACGCGTGCTGGCGCGTCGCGAGAACGGAGGACGTGGCTGAGCAGGCGATGCGGGGTGAGATAGTGCGAGTCTGCATTATCTCGTGAGGCAAGGAGATGCAGCAATTATATCACTGGTCTGTGACAGTATCGATGATTACGGAAAATGGAAAAGAGAGAAAATTTTACTAAACAAAAAAGGGGTGGAGCGAGGACGGAAGGGACGAAATGAATTTAGGACCCTTTTAGTCGGATGGCAAAAGAGGTGGGAAAACAGTGCAAACGGGAGAGAAACATAAATATATCAAAGATGTGACGTTAGAAAAAAAAAACTAGAAATGGTTCTCCCCGAATTCATGGGAATTTCCAAAAATATCTGTTCAAAATTAGAAAAGCAATGGACAAACAAAGCGTTTGTGTGGAAGAAAAGGAGACACCCGATCATGTATTATGGGATTGTGATCTCTATGGATATGAAAGGTCAATATACCTGAAGGAAATAGTAGGGAAGAAAAATTTAAGTTTAAATTATAAAACAAAACTGCTTGATGAGAAAGATGGTTGTTTTAAATTTGAAAATTATGTTTTACAAAATAGGAATATTAAGAGAAATTTTTGCATATACGAGATGACGTCTGGTATCGAAAGACACGGATTACGGAACACGAAAGAAGACGATGCTGACAGAGGAACCAATAGAATATACAGAACTCTGTAATGATTTTATCGTAGACAGGGTTGTCACAATTGACACTGACTGAAATAAATGAAAAAAAAAAGATGATTATTGGAGTGGAACACAAAGTTGTTAATAAATTGTTGGAGACACATATATGCAAAGTTTCAAAGTTTGTGGTTTCGTGCTGAGGAGCTGAACGAGATTGGTATTTATGCACAAGAGTTATATACATTTAAATCGAGCAAGGGATTCAAAATATTCAATCTGAGTTGTATAATGGTTTCTTCTATATTGAATTTTTTTTTTTTGTGGGGCTTTAGGGCTCGTCAACATCGAGGTTATTAGAGCCCATTCTATATTGAAAACTCATATATTATTGTATTTTTGTTAGTCAGCTGATCCATTGCCAAGATATTTAGTTCTAAACTGTTGAAAAAAAATGACTGATGTCCTAATTCGATATGCCATTGCTTGTAGTTGTCCGAGTCTGTTACATAGCTTTGTCACGTCCTGAACGCAGAGACATAAGGAAGATTGGCTTGTAGAGGGAATGGATCAGACCAAGGAGAAATCACTAAATCTCAAGAGCTATTTATACTTTGTAGCTGCTTGTGAGCAACAGAAAGTAAAGTTGTGGCCTGAAACAAATGTAATGAGTGCTTAAGTTGAACTTATATTACTTTTTCTCTGTATTTATCAATGATCTATATATAAAAAGAAGGCGGCAAGCTACTCACTTTGTGGTACGTATCATTTTGAAGTAAATACTTTCAAATTCCTATGAAAACAGTCTCACCTTAACTCTAACCATTGACTAAAATATTTTCAAATATTTTAGACTGATTAAAGCATTCCTTTTTCTGTGGATAATTATTTACATTTGTTGGGTTTTCTTGTCAAGTCCATTTATGTCTGGGTTAAAATCAATGTTGTGCAGGAAAGTTATAAACGATATCACTTCCTTTTTCAAAAAAAATCTGATTCAATTGAGAAAATGATACATACACATTGGTTTTCATCTTATTTGAGGATCTTAAAACTCATTGTGTAGAGAATACGAAATCGCTGAAATTTGTCCCCCTTTCTTTAAATAAGAGAGCATTTGTAGGCTATTTTCAACTTGACAATCATATTTTAAGGAATGTATTGGAACAATATCATATTCCGATAAAATAATAGATATAGAGACAAACAGTAAAATACATTGGTTGCAATAAAGATGTGAAACAAGTAAATAAATAAATAAATAAATAAACTTACTGTCAAAAACCAGTCACAAACTGCGAATAACCACATGGAGGCCAATAAACTAATTTATTGGAAGGAAGAAAGGGACCATCACATCAATTCCGATTAAGGGCCCTAAGGAAGAGATGGATTTTCCATTTCAGCACACTCCTAAGATGAGAATACAAGTAGTCAACTAGGAGTTATAGTACCAACAGAATACCAACAAATTGGTATTTAATAAAACACAAAAAAATTATTTCGCAAGTACGTATTATTCTCAAACTACATATTATTCGGAAAAAAAAATCGGATGATCGTCAATTTGCCCCGAGACTCGAAAACACTGAATAGGATCATCATGCTTGAATGATCATTATCATAATGGAATATTTTGGAGAGCGGATGTCAATAACAATGAAAACATAGTGCCCCAAGGGACGATTCCAACCATCACAACAATAGTGACGTGGGACGAAATGAGTAGACGGGGATGGGGAAGCAGTGATGACGAAGGCGGGGAATGAGGCTCACAGAGATTGTAGAGGCAGTGGGAGGCAGGCGGTGTCGGTGCCTCAAAGTCCGCCGCGCGCAGCCTCAGGCGCGCTATCTGCCATCGTGACGTCTCAATCCCCCGCTATGCCATGCCGTCCGTCACCACACAGTGGCGGCTTTCAGGACTTCGGCTCAGGATGCACCGCACCATACCCGAGCAGCCCCGCCTTCTCTGGTGCGCGGCGGTGTAAAAAGAGACCTTAATAGAAAGGTGTCGTCGACCTTCACCTTTTACGACATAACTTGGTGTTGTGTGCTGTCGAGTACAAGGGAAATATGCTACAGTCTTCACACGTGACAAGGCGTGCAGATTTACATACGGAGTACCGCACAGTTCTTTTCTTCAGCTCGGAATTTTAAGTAATGACATATGTTTGTTATAAGTTCTTGTGTAAAAATTGAAGTTTCCAAGAAGTAAAAAATATATATTTAAACACATTATTTTTATTATGTACTTACCACGTTCTCATAAAAAATAATAATATTCCGTAAATATTTAATCTGAAGAAAGAACTGTAACGTTACTATTTTGATGCATTTGTTTCAAATACACAAAAATGTATTTTAAATAAATTTCTTTAATGCGACTACCTTTGTTTCAATCAGTTTTGTATAAATAACCCAATATATGCAGTGAAAATCAAGATACAAATTAAATAAATATTAAGAGTTAGTATTTTTTGGACGCATTGTGACTGACTTTTGCATGTAAAGAGGCAAAAATGGTTAATTGCCTGAAAAACATAATTTAATTTTATAAATAAAGGTGATACTTGAATGTTTCGATGTTTGTCCGGTACATAACTCCTTTGCAATCATTGAATCCTCATCAAACGGTAAATTTGAGTGAAATGAATACGTGAGCATATTAAAATTTTACTTCTTATTCGCGAAATGAAATTTACGTGTTTTTGTGAAAGTTCTAAACGAGTGACAGGTCATTGCACCTAAGTATTGCAAAGAATAGAGTAGGTAATAGGGTTGATTCAGTGGAGATATCTATTGATCCGACTTCGAGAAATTTTGTGAAGTGGTTGGGAAAAAGCCAATTCAAACGCTGGACGAGATCAGATTGTATTACTTCAAAAAATGTTATGAATAGTAGGGAATTCTTGATAATGAAACAAAGGAGTTTGCGTTTGATAAAACTTAGAATAAAGTAATGAATCTACTGAAACAAATATTTAAAGTGATTTAGTCCTTAAGTGATATCTTTAAATGTATTAATTTTTTACAAAACATTGCTTTGTCCGTATCTGTCATTACTAGGCTATAATGCCATAAGTGTTCATTCTATTCTTTTATGTAATTTTCTTACTGTGTAAATTTAAAAAGAAGGAAAAACATTTCTATAAATCCCTACATTTTAATGGAAGTATTTTTTTAAAACTGATGAAAAGTCTGTACATACTTCTCATTCACTATCCTATTTCTCTCGAATTATTTCTCATATATGTTGCACCTCCCTGCTATTTGTGACATTTAATTTTACTATTTTCCATTTTTCCATATAGTTTCAAGAAACGTTATCGTCAGAATTTTCGAATTTTTTAAATTGTTTCTATTCAAGTTGGAAAATGTTGTTCATTAACTCTAAGAGTACTAACTATGCTTAATTTTTACGTACTCAATCTTTTTGTTGATTCTAATTGAATAATTGTATCTAATTTTTGCATTGTACATTATTCGAATATAAATGTGAAATACAAGCATTACTTGTCAATAACATGATATCCTTTCATGTAGATTCATTCAAGAGCTTCTACGTAAATTTTACGTATAGTTAGTATTCACTATAGGTACATAGTAAATATGTCACTCCAACAGTATTTATGGAGATGCAAGAGTATGTAAAAGTTTTGTCTATCACATTAATAAATCGGTATATTATTTCCCTCAAGTGCTGATGTCTCAAAAACAGCGGATTGTGTGATTGCTTACTAATAAAACTTCTTTCATAGCGATCAAAGTGCCTCCGAAATGCCACTCTTCGTGTTGTCACGTCATGTCCGCATTCTTCTCGTCATCTGACGTGACATTGAGTGACGCCGCGTCAACACGAAGCCAACGACCCGTTCCGACTGTTCTTCACGCATAACACTGAGCTTCCGTTCCCATTTGGGAGTGAGCATTCCCTTGCTTTCATCCCTTCGGAGTTCATCCTTCATTGCAACCGTTGTACCACCGGTCCTCGAAAACCTCTGCACTCGTACTGTCCCGTTTCCGCCGCAGATGTCGACAGAATTTTCCGGGCCGTCGGAGATAGCGGAACCTCTGTAATTGGTTAGTTTGAGGGTGAAGACGTCTCGGATGCGGCTAACGTAGTGCTTAGCCGCCACAGCACCCTGTGCGACATTTTACTGGCGCCCTCTTTCTACTCCTCCTGAAGCGTACAGAAGACAATCCGATTTATTCCATCGAAGGGAAAATAATTACAAATATTTTGAAATATCTTGTAATTAGACTTGTTTTTTTTATTAACTCACAAGACGTTTCGACAGCTGCTATGAAGTTTATCTTCGTAACTTTTCATTATTTGTTTATGCACTACAATCACGTGATGAAGACAGAAAACCACGAAAGACGAAAATATCGTCTATGAAATAATTAAAGTAGTTGATCTGCTAGCAATTTCGATAAAATGTTCAGATATCAGCAAGAGGTTGAACCGTGTAATTAATCATCATTACCTATGAAAAGTTAGCATTATTTTCAACATTTCAATATTGAACAAAAAATTGCGTTAATCCGTCTTCGGAATGCCGCAATATTTTTAACGTAAATATTTGAGGACGAATGAAGAAGTGAAACATTTCTATATATCAAATAGTTGTTGCTTTCCTTTCTCTTCGCTCCTTTTAGCCTAAGAAGGATGATGAGATGTGGTCTCCTAATTCATGTGATTGGGGAATGAGAAGGGTGCAGGATTCTTTTCCATGTACCTCCCCAATATAGGTGGTATATGAATGAAGTGAGGGTAGAATGATGATGAGTGAATGTTATTGTGGAAGGATACGGGAGTATCCCCAGAAAACTGCCACGAACCTGTTTTATCTACTACAGGAAATTCTACTTGGATCTATTGGAGTTTGAAAAAACGTCACAGAGGTAGAAGGCGAGTTCGCTTGCACTTCTCCGCGGGTCACCTTTAAAATATTTGTACACATTTATTTCGAATATTTGTTCATAATTGTACACATTGTGACATCATACTTCAAAAATATATTTTTAGGCGGAGCACGGCGTGCTTGTGACGTCGTGCAGTCTCACGCTATCTAATGCCAGCTCTAGATACGACTGAAGTGACTCAGTTACATTCTTATCCAATGACAAAAATNGCACGGCGTGCTTGTGACGTCGTGCAGTCTCACGCTATCTAATGCCAGCTCTAGATACGACTGAAGTGACTCAGTTACATTCTTATCCAATGACAAAAATATTGCAAACAGGTAACAGTACTTAGATATTTATTTTTTTCGTAGAATCGTCTTTTCTCCAAAGTTGTTAGAAAATGATGGGTTCTGCTATTTAAAAAATCTGGAGTGTTCTCAATTCTCTTGTGAATGGAGGAATCGATGTTTCATTAAAATATATGTATCTGTTCCCCAGCAAATTTGTATAAGAATTAAATCTTTAGACACGTCTTTTAAATACGTAGCATTGTCCTCAACAAACCCCAACACGGACAGTATTCTTATGATTCATATTAATTTTTTTTACGTGTACTCAACTTTGGCACGGTTGTGTACATTAATTCTGTAGCCCCAACCTGGCCCGGGTTTCTCTCCGATTTTCCTTCAGATATAGGCGGATTTCTTATACAGGTTCTCTAGGCTTTGTCTAGGGACCTGTTTATTGTAACAATACATCGTGAATTTAGTGTTATTTCAATTCCTAAACACTATACTCAGAATAATCTATAGTTTGATAATAATTCGTACATGTAAAATAATTTGTTTGAGTTAAATTACAAACATGTTGAAATTCTATTAGTATTATAATTCATAGCTAACTTTTTATCTTATCTAGGAATTTTTGCTGAAATTTTTGAATCCACCTCTGCCTTAGGGCCCTTGATCGGAATTGATGGGATGGTCCCTTGCTTGCTTCCGGAGATTAAATTAGTTTGTTGTCCTCCACGTGGTCATACGCAGTTTGTACTGTGTTTTTACAATAAATTTATTATTATTAAGGCCGAGAGGTGACTCCTTAGTACCATCCTATCTGTAACTGCTTTTCAATTCTATTGTTTCAGACAGAGCAGAAGTGTGACTGCGAAATATCTCCGCTATCTCGCTGCTTCCCACATCAGTAGTCGCCGCACAATCACAAATAATATTGAGTTACTGCACCTACACTCTCACTGCAGACGCCCGCAGGTATATTCTTTCTAGAGCAAGGTTCCGTCAAGGACGGTCCGCAAGCAAAGATTGAATTTTATTATTACAATTTTCTTTTAGAACTTCATAGTAGGTGCTAACATGGCTGCCTGCTGAACTGCGAAGTTTCGAAAGAGAACGCGATTTAGACCGAAACTAAATCATTTCGACGTTTGTGATTTGGGTGTTCACTTACCTCTAATCTACTCCTATCGATTATGACGATGGGAAATAAGAAATACTCATATTGCGTGATTTAATTAAGGTATTTTTTATTTTTTTACGATTCCTGTTAAGAAAAAGTAAAAAAAAATGTGTGGTTGCCAAACAGTGAGGAACCAAAATGAAATACGTATTTTGCCTTGAGTTCATCTCCGTTTAGGCGAACGATGAAATATTAATCAACGATATATGTTGTTTTTAGCCATCTGTAAATCATTTCTTTGCATGCCAGCAAAGTTTCAAGAAAAATTCTATAAATTCTTTTATTTCCTTTAACTTTTGATGTGAATGCGGTACTTGTGTGGTACTCATCATTAAGCAAGGATTTTGTGATTATTTTAAATAATATCGGTGGGGGATTCTTGGTTTGTTTAAAGGGCTGAAACTTGTTGTCCATGACTGGTCATTGACCATAGGTTCTATAACCTATCAATGTAGTATAGTCACTTAAGTCGTGAATTTCAAAGGTAAGAGCACCCAAACGTCGCCGCTGTGGTTCATGAGCCCACTTCCGTACAATGACCACCCAGGTTCTTTAAAACTGGATAACTATTTTCCATTATTTGAAACTGGGAGTGTCTGCCATGAATTCACTGGGGTAGTGATATACCCAACAAGACTGTGCGTGGGTTTATACTAGCATCACCCTCAACAAGGAAACAAATTGTTGAACTCAGCAAGTAATTCACAATGAACGAGTGAAATGTTTTTTTTTTTTTTGTTCTTAANCTTAATTTGCCAGTTCAAATCCCTCTTACAGATGAATCTTAATTCCTTAAAATTCTACAGATTATCCACTTCCTAGAATCAGTTAGGTGGAGGAAAGCGTCCTCAAGACCACAAATTCTAGCCTCACCAAATCACCCTCTACCCCATGACACTTTCTGAAGGACATACGTATTTTTCCATATCATATCAAACCTCATGACAATTTCTGTTGTTTTGGAGTTATGTACTTTTCCTCATTTTTCTACGTATTTGTGACGTATTTGCAATTATAATTTCTTTCATGTTTTATGGCGAGGTTCAGCACAGGACAGCTCTTCCACCTTATCATTGGGTGAGGAAATTGGGAAGGAGACATGTTGGGTTGCCGGGGAAATTATGGTGCAGACCCGTCATTTTTCAGAAGTAGGTGAGGGAAACACCAGCTGAAAACTTCACTTAGTTCGGCCGAGCAGGGTTTGAACTCGTGCTCTGCTACGGATGTAGCATGGAAGCAAAGACGCTACCTTTAAGCCACCATTATCAGTCTCTTCTCATTATTTTGAAGTGACAGAATAATTGTCATAATATTATTTTCCACCATTAGACTAACCCTGAGTTAGCGAACATCTAAATAATTTATTAATAACTACCGCGAAGACAAGTAAAATCCGCAACTCAAATTATACGAATATCCGTCCTTCGAGTGTCAAGTAACTCTCATCACCGAACAATTACGATATTCATAAAAACAACAAAATCAACTCATAAGAAATCAGCCATAGAAACCCCACAAGTATTGAGAACATTGGATGAGCGAAAACGTGAAGAGGTCCGTCATATAATAAAGACGTTATCGAAGCCGAGAGGTGAGTCGTCAGACACCTAATCGTGGGTTTCGGGGCGCACGAACGGACGGTGCGGCGGTGGCAAGAGTGGCGCGCTAGGTGGTCTCTTGCGCACGCCGCCGCCACAACCGCCACCGCCCCGCCCCTTTCCGCGTATTCCTAACCAGCCTGCAATCTGCGTGGTGCTCGCCGCCGCTGAATATATTATTGAGTGGACGCCGCTCTTAAGTCGTGGTCCTTCGCGTAGCCGCCGCGGTTTTTGCGCGATATTAAGACGTAACGAGGTTGCGGCGGCGGCGGCGGTGACGGTGCTTGGTGGGGCTGTTGAGGGGCGGGGACGGTGTTGGGTTGGGTTGGAGGGGAGATGAAGGGGTAAGGTTATTGAGTGGTCGTGAAGGCTTGGAGGAAGACAAAGGTTGATAGAGGTGGGAAGCCGAATGTGATGTGTCAGCGAAGGCGAAACTGATGTGGGTGGCACAAGGGGGGAAGTGATGGCTCTATTAGTGCAGGTGTTGCGTGAGGAGGAGAGACCAAGAGCTTGTTTGGTGTTAAAGAGGTGGATGCATTCCTCAGAAATGGAGGAGTAAAGTGGGAGGGGCTGCGTTTAAAAGACACAAAGAGAGAGGAATATATACCGAACTCAATAGGCTCAAGACACCGTGAAGAGGAATAGGAAATTAAATTAAATTTATTAGAGTAGTAAAATAAAGCTTATTGTTTAAGAGTGTTGTTAATGATGAAAGAATTAAAAATGATCCTCGAACTAAAATTCAATTGAATAAAACAGCAAAAAATATATGTGATTGAATTTTATCAAAGTGTACAATAATAACGACTTGACTTGAAATATATAAATAGATGGTTGAGAAAGGAAAATTATATTGTGGCGATACAGCTAAGAAGAAGATGAAAAAAACAACTAAAAAACTGATAAAGGGTGATTAAAACTGGGAGGGATAGAAGGTTAGAGGGCGTGAGACTCATAAGCCAATACGCCTCCTCCGATGCATGCATTCCCGTGACGCACATCTCCGAAGGCTGCGCGGCGTGTTGCGGAGCGACGCAGCGTGGCGCAGTTCAGCTCGGCGGAGCGGGTGGCGGCCGACCCCCAGGTAGAGCGGCGCGCAGCAGCGGCGCGGGGCTTGTAATCTGGGAGTTTAGCCGCGCGCCCGCCAACGCCGCCGACGAGACGCCTAGAAGGATGCTGTGGTTCCCAAGAATGCCGCTCGCGGCGCCACCGCCGTTCACGCACGATCATCATCGGATTGCTTTATTTAGCCTGTCGCTCCGCCTGTTTCGCTTCGGACCGAACCGACCGGCCGGTTCGGGCGGTCACTGGGACCGAACACGGATTGGGCCGAAGCGAATGCTCACGATTGGTTTAGAAATGGGACAAAGATGACACGATATACACGTTGGTTTCACTAGAATCGAAGGGAAAACAATTTAAGTCGTAGGTTACTAACCAACGTAAGAAGAGAATATTACGAAAACAGATTCGTCGAAAAGAAATCAGAATATTTCAATAGTGAACATAGGATAGAATATAACATCAAAAAGACTAAGAAATCCAGTAGCCTTGTAATGACATTATAATAGACAACGCGGACTAAAGTGTAAGGCTAGAAAATAAATTGAAAATAAATTAAGTCGTACGTTACAATGATTCCGATATGATTTTATTAGCCGTGTGTACATTACGTAACGTAAAAATAACAACATTTTCTACCCCTCACCCCTTTATAATAAATATATAAATCTCTCTTATCCTCCCTCAATAATTACGTAAATCTAAGCGTACCTCCCATCCAATGTAATAAAAGTTTAATTTTTTTAATTTCTCGGGTTGTGTGGGGACACGTTTTGACACAGCCACTTGTGGTGATCATTCCTCATTGCTCTGCGCTCGCACTGAGTAGTTGAGTACACGGATTGTAAGACAAACGTTAAGCTCCCTATAGAACTTGGTGTTTCGTAATACCAAGGTAAACACCCCGAACCCCACCGTAACGCATTGTTACTGTATCATAAATCCTTCCTCTCCTCGAGGACGCGTTACATAATTCATGGATGGCCCGTAACATTTTTAATTAATTTACTTATGAGTGTGAATAATATTTAAAATATTTGCTAGAGTAAAAGAAAGTAATTATCATAATAATCTTCCGTTCCGTATTTCCTTAAACGAGATTTAAGGATTTAATCTTGAGTCAGCCTAACACGAAAACGAGAGTTCGTGCACCCGGAGCATCAGTCCCAGTGCGGGGGCACCGCAGGCGGCGGCATTCTCCCTCCCCTCCTTCCCTCCCACTTCTTCCGACGTCCACGGCAACGCCTGATCGCTTCATTTCCTCCAAATAGGATGGCATACTTGCCCGTCCTCGGAATAGCCGTTAAGCGGCCGCCGGACGGCAGCAGCGAGTCGACTTGTGGCTGGGTGGGGAAGGCGGTGGCGTCGGACGCGCTGTGCCTACTGATGCTGAGGCCTTGGGGGAGCGAGAGGTGAGCCGTATTCTGTTGGACGATCTCCGGGATAAAGAAATTTGAAGCCAATTACGGTAGCATTGGATGTATCGAAGAGTGTTTCAGCGCTTGCAGAACGAATGGCTGTTGGTTGTGAGCCGTGACGTTTGAATAATGTCGTGGATCTGTCATTCTCGGCCATGTTGACGTTGCACGGTAAACGTGAGACGTGTTGATTGCGTTGGAATTTGAATATCGCGTGGAATAAAGGTATCCCGGGATGTTATTAACTCTCCTTATTTGTCCATCGATAATGGCTTGTTGCCAATAATTGAAAAAAGTCTTATGTTATTTCGTTGATTGGATTAATTTCTAGATGCGAGCCACATCTACTCCTTGTGATGATCTACTCCTTGGGATATTGTGGACCTGTGCGCCGCGTGAATCCAAAGCAATACCTAAGACTTGTGTAACAAATTCCGCTTTTGATATGAGTTTGATCAGCTCAGGAAATTTAATACATTGTCTACATTTCACAAATTATTGAAGTCCCTCCCTCGAAAACAATGATTTGGTAATACAGTACGAAGTGTTAACGATATAATGATAGACTTGCTGAACTAAAGATATTTTTAGTAACTAAAAATATTTTACACCTTAATAGTCGTAAGGACTTGTTATGATAATTTTATTTCTTCTAATTCTTTCCCAACGTCAATGATGGGAAAACAGAGATACAGACTTAAACCTCTTTGGATTTATATTAAAAAATATAATAGAAATGTATTTTACAGTTCCAAATTGTTTTACCCCTTTCACATACAATAACATTACGATCATTAATTAAATTATAGTTACTGATTATATACCAAAGAGTAAAGAACTTTTCCGGGTGTTTTCGAAATATTGGTCAACTAACAATATTGTCTCCACCTTCTTGAAAATTATCACAATCTTTCTTCACATTTTCTATTTTAACCGTGATTGATTTCTTCGAGAATGTTTTCTTAAGTTGACTTATGTTTCATCCCATCAATGAACTCTCAATCTCCAGTGCTACCAATCAACTCTTATGATAATCACATGACTATATAGCGATACCGCATTCGGTGAAACACCGGATGAAAGTGATATAGGAAAGCTATTAGGAAAAGTGAGTTGAAAACGAAATTTTACACGAAGATGCGAACTTGAATTAGTCAAGAAACTCAACAAATAATTAGTTAATGTAATAAAATATTGGGATTCATAAGGCTGTATTGTTTTTAGTAATTTAAAAAAATACGCTCGAGTATCGGAAACTATCCATGATTGTCCATCGAATAATCATCTTCATAATTGAGATAAAGAAATACCGAAGAGTTAAGGTAAACTATACTAAAAAGAAAATATTAGCGAATTGAACAAACCCGTCTTGGATACGAATACGAAGTGAAGTTGTTGCGCAATCATGACACGTGAGCTTTAATAGCTAAAGCGTCACTCGGATCGCCAGGGAGAACGGTGGCGGAAGGAGCTGTTCGAAAAGATTTACACCCCGCCGTGGACCACGATGGTGGTGGCGGCGGCACGTATATGCACGGGGAACGACTACAGATCCCGAGGATCGCCAGTCACTCGTCTTCCTCCCACCCACCCGCGGACCCGCCTCCGACTGCGGCCGGAAACATAAACCCGTGACGCCGATCGCCGCCCCGCGTCGAGATGCCGGTCCGGCTCACGCAATGAAGCCTGTCGACGTAGTTGACGATGCTCTGACATTGAGCCACCCAGATCGGAATCATCTCAGATTGCTGTATTGAGGGGTTTCTACACGAAAAGCTGGACCCAATTATCCATAAGACTGAATATACTATAACCTAGGATGTCAGCATTTAGAGGGCGCAATAGAAATATTATTTGTGTTTTGAACGTACACTTGAGAATTTATCAATAATCTAAATTGAGAATGGATGAGATTATTTTAGCGAAAACTCTCATTCTCTTGCTTAGGGGCTGCATCTATTGAAATAATAAATCTCGAATTTAGTGTTACGTATTTAATAGTTACGATTTATCATCAGTTTTTTGCGAATAATATATAGTTTGATAATAATACGTGTACTAGTGAAATTACTTTCTTGTGTTTTATTAAATACAAATTTGTTGGTATTATGTTAATATTGTAACTGTATCCTAACAATTTTTATTGTTTGGAGTGTGTTGAAATCCACCTCTGCCTTAGAGCCCTTGATCGAAATTAATGGGATGGTCACTTGCTTGCTTCCGGAGAGTAAATTAATTTATTGTCCTCCACGTGGTCATACGCAGTTTGTAAATATTTTTTTGGACAAAGATTAAAGACGAAACATTAAAACAGTACATTGGATGAAACTATTGTGTTAACGAAAAAGAATTAAACACAGACTGTCTTGCCAGTAAGAGATTATTAAAATAGGTTTGTTCTTATAAGTGATTTATTAAATTAACATACTCTTTGCTTACTTTTATGTCAGTTATTTCAAACCAGGATTATGATTCAAAATTCAACGCAAGTAGTTGTAACTTCTAAAACATTCTGACGAAACTTAAGGAGGAAAATCTCTTGAAAGAGTGTGGGACAAAAGTACACCGAAGTCCTGTAAAGCTATACTCCGAGAGAGTATCATATGTGAGATACAAATTACGAGGAAGGGAAGACTTCTCCAAACTTGAAGATGTGAACCTCATAATATCCGAATGTTGGGATGTAATATCCAAAGGTTACGAAATCCTTTCCTTACTCAGAATTTGGATCTCACATAAAATACTAGAGCCGTGTTAATTCACACGAACAATACTTTGTAATTATAGAAACTGCCTACGATCACGTGGAGGACTACAAACTGTCAATGTTTTTTAGTAGTTTTCATAATATTTTGATCACGATATCTTTCATATTACCCTTGTCTTTAACTGAAACCATGGCATTTACATTTTATTTTTTGTAAAGTTTTCAAGTTTACAAGCTGATGCTTGAATTTTGACGAGTCATGTATTTTTTTAGGATTGTTATTTTTTATTCTATCTCAAGATTGTTATTTTTTATTCTATCTCTCTATAATTCGTATAATTTGTATACGTCCTTCATTCTTTCAACGAAATGCAAGTATTACTAAAGGAGATAAATTTTGCGGAGTATTTACCTGTTTGAATTTCCATTCACAAATTACTAAGGTTTAAGTGATGTGAAAGTAATACGTAAGATTCCGGAACGATCGTTATTTTTGTATAGTTGACGAAAATTATGACACGTGCGAATAGGCAACCTGTGCGATCATGTAGGTGGACATACGATCAATCATATGAATCAATTTTCACTTCAAGAAGGAAGGTATTAACCAGATCAATGTGAAAACTTCAATATTTTAGTTCAAAAGTGTCCCAATGCCACAATGTAGGAATTTCTCAGAAGAAGCAGAAAGATAAAACCCAGTTAAGATTTACTCTTTAACTCTTAAGTTAAGATTAACCCAGTTAAGATTAATTCTTGGCGAACCCTAAAGTCCCAAGAAAAATAATTAATTAATTCTGAAGTTTGGTAACGGTAATTGCCTTTGGTAAGGTAGGCGATAGTCAGATCCGTAGAGTCAAGGGAGATGCTCGGGGGCTGGGGGTTAAAGAATTAAGAACATGAATTAGACACTTGAATATATTAAAATATTTCAAGGAAAGATAACTTCTCCGTTAACATTTCAGTTAATTTTTAAGGGTAATCTGGGAGTACATGTTTTGGCGCCCTATTTGACGATACTTGGTAATCACCAGAGAAGGATGCACTTAATAAAAATAGATTTCTGAGTGTCTTTCGTAATTTCAATCCCACCGAAGCTCGGTTACCAACATATTTTATATTATACGAATTCATTAATTTAATACCATAATTATTTAATGTTAAACGGATGTAATGCAATGTTTTTGCTTATTTGTACTCTGCTTTATAAACTAGTTACTAGTACTAATTAATATGTTAAAATGCAGTTATGATTTGGAGCAATGACGGTATTGCTGTCCTAGACGTCATTGAATACCATAAAGGAAAATTTCAATAATGTTACAATCATATGGCATGACGATAAACATAACAGAATCTCTTCCAGGGAAATGTCACGAGCAACTCTACGGAATATAGACCACAGGCTGCTTTCAGAGTGCCTTGTAAATGATGGCTTTTAAAAGATTTTTATTGTTTTGTATATTGGCTGATTATATTTTATGCGAGTGTCTAGCATTTTAGGTTATTCACTTAACGCTTAAGGAGAGCATATTTCTAAATTACTTAGAGGAAAGTGATGCATGATTATAACATTTTTATAGAAAGCTGAACGAGACAGTATATTTTAGAGAAGGAAAAATGGTTATATCTAGTCAAAGTACAGGTTTTAACACTGGTTTAAACTTGGTAAGCGTTTACATCTGACTTAGAAGGGTAGTAATTATTATAATGTTATTACCTAACCATTTAGGAGGAAACACTTACTGCATTCTTAGAGAACCTGATATTGTCATAAATTCTCCGTCAATGCACCTGCTCTGACTCCTTTTGGAACTTCATAATCATTCATCGGGAAGAGTGTATTACAAAAAGATTTGATTTACATATGAAGTGTTTTAATCACAAATCTGACACGAAATTTTGGTTTCTCGGGCAATAAAAAAATAAACAAGTGTTTATAACATTTAATTGTTTATAACTTAATTCTGAAATATAATTACAGGTATATATTATATTATTGTTTTGACTTCTAAAATATGGTATTGATTTTAGAGTAAAATATTGAAAGTAGTTCATTAATTGCAATTACTGAAAAATGATTCTCATTTTCGGTGCGAATTTATAATGAGAAGAAGTGACTACGTGATCCATGTGACTATGCAGTACGTTTTCTTTTTGAGAAAATATTTCTCCACTCCGTTAATGTTTAAAATATAACCACTAGGTCTGAATAAAAGAAAACACACTTCACTCGATACCATTTCATTTCTTTTGCTGTCATCTCTGCCTAGTCTGATTTTCTAGAAAAATAAATCTTTTGTTTAACTTCTGTGATAAACCTCATATTTTCTTCCCCGTGACCCAGTTCTGGGACCATAAAAATTCCTGGATGTGTTTAAAACAATGTTTTATGACAAGATTACGTTTTATTAGACTTTAAAAAAACAATCGTCCGTGTTAAGGCTCTCATTTTTTAAATACTCACTATCACTCATATTTCGATCCTTTGAATAGAATACCCATAAATGAGAATAAAAGAAATAGTATGAAGTGTTTTACATACACTTCATAGGTGAAGAGCAAGATTTGATGAATCCGATCAATTGTTTTGATTGGAAAACCCGGAACTGAAGGATGAATTCTTCGTGGAGACATTCTTAATTCCACGTCTTCCTACCACCCCCATGATTACCCTTCCCCACCATCAGCGTAGCTGCAACAACCTCTTCACATCGCTGCCACCATTTTCTGATGAACAACGCCGGAGGCGCACGACTCAATTCGCCGCCTGCGCTGATTGATTACGTCATTAGCGTCGCTTTGTAGTGCGGACGCGCGGCGGCGGCGGCGGCGGCGGCGGAGGATGCGGCGCCGCGGGCAACACCATCGTCACTACCTCGACCTGTCATTGCCAAGGCTGCTTCCTGCCTACGGGCACACAAGAGAACGCTGATGTTCCCAAATGAAGCTGAAGTAAATCAATCGCACGGGAGGAATAAACTGTGCATTAATGCTAATGGCTATTTCTCTTCTGTATGATTTCAGTGAATGTGGTCCAGGGAGAATAAAATATAATTTGATAGAAACATATTTTCAAATAATGAATACTTAGTCTCCTGTTTTTAAGAGAATTCTGGGAAGAATAGAGTTTAATTAAGTGCATTAACCATCTGCATTTCTGTAATAATTCCTTCAAAATATGTACTCTTAATTCGTTTGTAACCACAGACTCAACGTATGAAGGATAATTGTATAAATTGCCACTTTTGTTGTCTTCATCCTTTTTGTAATATGTCCATGCATCATATAATATAACTTTTTTGTAATATCGTTGTGCATTATGAACTATTAAGTCCAACTATTAAGTACCATCTCTTTTAGGAGAATTCATCGCTCCCCTACACCCATGCTATCAACTACGCCCGCGCTGTCCAAGTAACATTTTTTAGGGTCCGCGATTTATAGCGCATATTACATCAAATTTTTCATCAAACGTAGAGGGACATAACTTTGTATTATAAATCTGCGCTGCCAGAATTAATATTTGACATGGAATGTCCAGCGAGAGAAAATAGAAAATTGTGTTAGCAATTAACCCGCCGAGGTAGGTTTACGCTTATATACATGTATGAGCGACTTGTAGGAGATATATGTATACGCAAGTTTTCGAAGTCTTGCGATTTGTAGGAGCTCAAATATTTCTATATCATACATGTATATGGCAGCGTTTACACTTCGCGATTTGTATCCAGGAATTCTTGGTGTATCGTGAGGAATTAACACATACTGACAAACTAATCTACTAAAGAAATAATCTAACCTAAACATAACCAATTAATATAATATGCACTACTCAACACTCAAGATTTCAGGAATCAGTAGATTATGTGAAATATGTATGACAACAATGACATAACCTGCAAAAGTACAGCTAGAGTGTAAACAAACATGGCGGAACATGTACTGGCCATGGGTTCTGCGCATGCGCATACGCGTTAGCGACTTGTATGCGCATACATGTATATCCCGAATTAAACTCATACAAAATGTATAGGATTTGTCTGAGGTGCCGTCGCGCTGCATGTCAAAGAGTAATTATATTGTCCTAACTCATACAAATTGACATGTATCTCAGACAAGTCGCTCATACATGTCAATTTGAACTGCAAACTTACCTGTACATTACAATATGAAAACATTTTATTAAAAAAAAGTAATATGCTATTTAATTTCCGGCATGAAATAATATAAATTTGTCGATGAGAATCAAAATGTCAGTTACAAATAAATAAATATGACTCATTCGTCTTTTTTGCGGGCAACATTTTTACCAAAACCTGTCCCGTGGCGATCCAATCAATCGAAATTACATTGAAAATGGACCGCGGAGAGAATGTATCATCAGTCTTCCAAGATAAATTTATCTGAGAAAAAACGGTCATGTGTGATGAAATTTCTTTTGCTCTTCTCATTAACAGAATTAAGTTGAATATATTTCTTTTTTATTTAACGTAATATATAATAGAAATATTTTAACACCCACTACAAATGAAATTAATATAATAAGATTTCAAATATTATTAATACTTGTTTCTACTATATTTATTATATTACTAATTTATACATGAATTTTACACAAAATTTCAACTTCCTCAATCGGAGTTTAAAAGGTAACTGGTTTCAATATATCTTATGTTCAATTATCAAAGCTAATTTGATCCATCGATCATTTTGTGCAAGAACGGCGTAAGTCTAACATACTTTAGTTTTGGGGGTGGGAAAAAACAGTTTTCAATACTGAATTGAAATTTTAATCGACCTTTTAATGTAGACTATTTATTTATAATATTACAACATTTAACATTTCAATTTAATAATTATAGTAGACAAATTATGTCAGTCTTCGATACTTTTAACGGGTGAAACTGTTTTCTGCGGATAAAATAATACAATCTTGTTACACCGAGAGAATGTAGACTGTATCATTATTCTGTGTTTACAAAAATGCATCTTAATGACCATTCGTATACCAGTTGTGTTTTGTTCGTATACCGGCTTGTTCCTGAATCAGATTATATTGCGTGAAGGTCAATGTTTGTATGAGTACGTATAAATTTTGAACTGAGGCTCTTTACACATCACAGTTTGAGTTACCATAAATAGGCAGCAAATGAGCAATATTTTCTTTGATATTTGTACCTAATTTTTATTACCTAAATTTGACAATTAAGGTGATATTGTACCAAATTATTCTTTCCAGTTTCTAACCTATTCTAAGGAATGAATTCGTTAACTTTATGGATTTCGTCGTCTGGATCAGTAGAGAACAATTTGAAAAATGTGTTCCCAAAACTTGAAAACCATTGATTAGAAAATGAAACAGAACCCCATTTCTTGAAAGTTCATGACGTTCATATTTATTCTGGATGTCTACTTTCGGGTTGGTAAAATTCACGAAAATTAAACAAGACACCACTAAACGACGTTATATAATATTGTCGTCTACTGTGGTGATTTTCAATCACATCATCATATTCCGTGGAAATATTTCTCAAGAATATATAATGGCTGGTTTGAGCCAATTAAGTTACATACGATGGTACACGAATTTTCAGGAATGAATGGACTTGTAGTTTGAACCAATGGAATTAGAAAAATATTATACTATTTACGCTCATTTGTAAATCTACAATGGTATAATATGTCATTCGATCTTCTTTGGACAATTCACAATATTTATCGTGACATTTTTCTCGACACAACTTTTGTTTGTGTAAACTACAATAAAAAAGTACATCGGAGACAATCTAATACTGATCATTAATAAAGTATTTATAATGTTATATTATGATACATGTTTCTGTTTTTGTTTGTTTTGGTTTATATTGTGTAAGAGTCATGTAGTTATGATCCATGTTTATTGACACCTGAGGATGACCTGAGCAAAGTTCGAAACATTGTGATTGTAAAATGCTGATTGAAAAATTATATTAGGGAGTCGACAAAAAAGGTCCCAAGATTAAGTTAAACAATAATAAACAATATTTGGTGGATGATGGAATAGTGAGTATAAATGTAATGTTATACTCGCTAACAAGCTATTATGGTTTTTGTTTATCACTTTTAATGTTTTTGTTTTTATTTTTTATACACTTTAAAACAGGATGGTGTTAATGATTATATTTCTTGAGAAATTGAATTTGGAAGCTGAACGACAGGATTTGCTGGGTGTCGGAGCCAAAATAGTTGTGAAACAGCTGAAAATAAATGAACACTAATCATGTATTCATACGCTTTTAATGAAATATTCAGCCAGTATTTCCTTACCGGAATGTCGAATACGTCACAATGAAGATTATACTAAAAGTTATTTCATTTTCTTTTAAATTCCGTTGACTCATTTCGGATTTATATTCAAGATTAAGTTACTTTAATATGTGAATTAATACAGATTGATCACAAGTTGTGCTAAAGTGCGTAAATTGTTGTACCATCAAAAAGACTATAAAGCAATGCAATATGTATTTTCCACAGTACTTGCGTGTTCGTGATATTCAAAGTAATGAGATGGTATAATAAGAGCTTAGAAATAGTAAGAACATAAAAGGAAAGTTATGCATCTTTCGGTGCTTCAAAGGGGTTGACATTGGGGTCGTGACTAGAGTATTTTATGAGGAGAAACATACTTTTTGAAAGTAAAATAACACACGAACAAGTGTGTTATACTTGGTAACTTATTTGTATGCTCCTTGTACTACAAAAGAACAAACTTGCCTTACACATTATCTTAAAATGAACAAAATTGAAACTGTGTTTTCTAATCTACAGTTCTTTACAAGAAAATTGGGAATATTAAACGAATATAGGATTAGTGCGTAGATACAAAATGAATGACCATAATGAGTCAATGAGTTTAATTTCGTTGTTTCCGAGTTGGCTGTCATAATGTTATCCGTCAAAGAAACAGTGACAAATTGCGTACAACACGTGGAGGACAATAGAATAATTTACTCACAGATGCAAACAAGGGACCATCCCATCAATTCCGATGAACGACCCAAAACCTCCTCAATCAGATCTTGAAATATTTTTTGTCTGAATTTCGAAATCGTATTAAAACGTATAACACAGAAATATACGAAATCTATTGTTATCTGTGTCGATTTCAATACCGATTTCGTCAGTGAATCGGATTCCATGCACAATCTCAAGAATCAGTTCAATAGTCTAATCAGTTTCTTCAATCTCGTTACAACGATAATCGACCCCACTTGCGCCTCTGTTTCATCTCAAATATTGCTGGACCAGATAATTGTCAACAATGGATTCATGTATACTTCTCAAGTATTTAAAGCGGGGTGTAGCGACCACTTTCCCCAAACATTAACTATTTAAGATAAATTAAAACCACGAAATATCCTTTACAAGGTTACTAGTCAGTTTAACGAAAAAAATTAACAATTTTTAAAAACCTTTTACATTAGGACACGTGGGATGACGTGTATAAATGTGAAAGCACCAACGACAAATTCAATGTATTTTTTTTTCAATATTCTTGAAGTATTACAACTCTTGCTTTCCTAAAAAACGCAAATTAGTTAAAGTAAACAATCACAATCGAATAGAATTTCTCAAGGGATTATAATTTCTTCCAAAAACATACTGTCATTTATATTATCTTTCAAAACTCAATAACCAACCACCTGAATTTCATGATTATTTCCGTAAATATAAATCCATTCTTAGAAATGTGGTCTATGTAGTTAAAGTAATGGCAAATAACAGACAACAGAATCGAACGAAAACAAGAAAACATTTCTCTACTAGACAATGGAAAAATTGTTTCAAATCCAAACGACAACACACAAATATTGTTTAATTCTTATATCTCAAAAATAGGTAAAATATCGAAATCAGTAACTCAAACCAATGTTCACCAACTACATCCAAACACGTGCCACATTCTGTGTTCACTTACGAGACTAACTCTAGGGAAGTTATGTCATCAGTTCTTTAAAAAATAAATATTGAGAAGGTATAGATATACCTGAATTTCTAGTAAAATCTTCCTCTCACGTTATATTATTCCACTCTCTCATATTCTCAATAGCTCCTTGTCAGAAGGTGTTTCCTGACGTACTTCAAAAAAGCTAAAGTGAAACCATTACTTAATTCCCAATTAAGCAAATTGTGTTACGCATTCCGAAACTTAGTTAACGCAGTTAGTCCACGTATTTCCCGTTGCGTTTATTTTGCAAACGTTTACTCCCATTTACGTTACGGCATTACCTTCTGGGGTAATTCCGGTCAGAGTATTCAAACTTTCAGAATTCAGAAGAGGATAGTTCGGATAATTTGTAAATCTCACCCCCGAAACTCTTGTAAACCTTTATTCAAGGAATTAAATATCTTAACACTTCCCTGCATTTATATTTATGAAACGGTCGTGTTTGTTAAGACCGAATTACTGAAGTGCCACCCTTGCTTTATACGAAACAGTCTCGTTCACGAACACAATACTCGCAATAGTAATAATATTCATCGCCCTAGAGTGTCAACCACTCTTTGCCAAAAAGGACCTTATCATTCGGGAATCGTTCTATATAATTCCCTGCCCAAGAATATAAAAGATATTATGAAATTGAATATCTTCAAATCCGCGGTTAAAAACTACCTCCTGCACCAGTGCTTCTACACTGTAAAAGAATTTATTGATTTTAACAAAAGTTAAATTCGTCTTGTGCTTTATCACGCCATTGCTGTAGTACTTTTTAAACAACTTATAACAATTTCAAAAACTATTTTCTTGCATGATTGTGTTGTCTTATGGCTCATATTAATTTAGTTTTATGTGTACTCAACATTGGCACGGTTGTGTACATAAATTCTGTAGCCCCATCCTGGCCCGGGTTTTTCTCCGTTTTTCCTTCTGGTAGAGGCGGATTTATCATACAGGTTCTCTAGGCTTTGTCTAGGGGCGTGTTTATTGTAACAATAAATCGTGAATTTAGTGTTATTTCAATTCTTATGATTTTTAAACACTATACTCAGAATAATCTATAGTTCGATAATAACTTTTGCATGTAATTTTTTGCGTAAATTTACAAACATATTGAATTTCTATTAGTATTATAACTCGCAGCTAACTTTTCATCTTATCTAGGAACTTTTGCTGAAATTTTTGAATCCGCCTCTGCCTTAGGGCCCTTGATCGGAATTGATGGGATGGTCCCTTGCTTGCTTCCGGAGAGTAAATTAGTTTATTGTCCTCCACGTAGTCAAACACAGTTTGTACTGTTTTTTGACAATAAATTTATTATTATTATCATAAGAAAGGGAATAAACGTGAAGCTGGAAACTATCGACCCATATCACTATTGCCAACTTTCTCAAAAATCCTTGAAAAATCTATTCTATAAGAGACTTTTAGACTTCTTATCGCATAGTATCATTCTCTCAAACGATAAGCATGGTTTCAGGAAATCCCTTTCAAATAACAGCACCATATTTTCTTTTCTAAATGATGTAACCAATCCTCTTGACCGTGGAGATAATCCCCAAGGTATTTTTCTTAATTTTTCGAAAGCATTCCATCCAATCGATCATGAAATTCTTCTCTCAAAACTGCACTCATACTGCATTCGTAAATTGACACATCAATTGCTAACTTCCTACTTGAAAGATAGGCATCAGCAAATTGAAATTTCCCACGTTGAAAATAAAGTATGTCAATATTATGTTTCACAAACAAAGTCACTTACTTGCAGAGTTCCTCAAGGTTCAATTTTAAGCCCTATCCTCTTTTTATTGAACGTAAATGATATGTCACCCACCACGGCCGATTGCACAATGGTTCTCTTTGCTGATGACACAAATCTACTATGTAAACATGTCAATGCGCAAAAAGCACTATCTAACCTCTCGTCTTGGTTTCATTCAAATTGTCTAATAGTTAATACTGATAAAACAGTATCCATGTCATTTCGTAATAGGGTACGAAGTCTCTTCCTTTTACATCCCTTTTGCTAAACAGAACCCAAATAAAATCAGTCAAGATAAAATTTTTAGAGTTTATATTCAGGACAACCTCAAGTGGAATTGCCATATTGATAATTTGAATTCCAAACTAAGCAAAATATGTTATGCATTCCGAATATTAGCCAACATTGTTATTCAACACATTTCTCGCTGCGTGAATTTTTCAAATATATATTCTCATTTACGGTACGGCATTTTCTTCTGGAGCCAATCCACTCAGAGCATTCAAACTTTCAGAATTCAAAAGACAGTAGTTCGAATTATATATAAATCTCACTCCCGAAATTCACGTAAACATTTATTCAGATAATTAAATATTCCCCCTAACCCTTCCATATATATTTGGTAGTCGTGTTTGTTAAGACAGAACTGTTAAAATCCCACCCCTGTTATAGAGGAAATAGTCTAGTTCACGAACACAACACTCGTAATAAGGTTAATATTCATCGTCTTGGCTTGTCAACATCTCTTTACCAAGGAAGCCCTTCAGGAATAATTTTCTGTATAATTCCCTCCCCCAAAATCCAAAAAAATATAAATAAATTGAGTCTCTTTGAATCCGCGGTAAAAAGATTTTTAATGTGCTATTGTTTCTATAATGTGAAAGAATTTACAGATTTTAATAACTGAAGTTAATGAGAGTTTCAAATTCCTAATAAATTTTGTTTTCCACATGACTTCGGATAATGCAAGTGATGTAAATATCTCTTATACTTTATCACGCCATTGTTATAGAACTCTAGCTACTGAGTAAATTCCTTTTTCATGAATGTTGATTTTGCTCCTTTTTGTTTTTTAATATTTATTTATAACTGTACGCAACTTCGGCGCTGTTGTGTACATGATTTTTGTAACCTCATCCCGGCCCGGGTTTTACTCCGAATTTTCCTTGGGCGGGAATGTCATTAATACTTTTGTTTTAATAATCTCGATTTTTTATTGCACTAGTATGTACAATTCATTTTGAATAATTAATGGATAACAGTACGTATTTATTAAATAATTTCTTTTGTAAATATTGAATTCACCACTGCCCATGGGACCTTGATCGGAATTGATGGGATGGTCCCTTGCTTGTTTCCGGACAGTAACTTAGTTTATTGCCCCCCACGTGGTCATACGCAGTTTGCAACTGCAATTTTTAGAATAAAGTTTATACGATAAAAGCTGTGACGGATTTAATATTTGTAAAAAGACGTTCTTTAACAAATATGTACTGCGTAAATCAATGTATTTCCAAAATAAATCGTTATTATTATAATTGCGTCACTCACGAGAATTAACGCTCGATCAATATTGATGAAGTTCCCAGAATGTGGGAGTGAATACAAAAAGCTATGTTGTGAACCTAATTCCCTCTCAAGTCAATTTTTTCTCAAGGGAGGAGAGATATGAAGGTCGAATCCAGGGTTTACATCTGTTGAAAAGGGTGGATGGTGATGTGAAATAGCGCGCACGCACCGTCTACAAGAAACTTCTTTCATTTTGCCCTCAGGACACAGAATTGAGACATCCCTAAGTCCTCTGCATGGCGTGAGTTGAATCATCTGGTATCAACACAAGACAAATCACTACTCTGCCTTAGGGCCCTTGAATCCGCCTCTGCCTTAGGGCCCTTGATCGGAATTGATGGGATGGTCCCTTGCTTGCTTCCGGAGAGTAAACTAGCTTATTGTCCTCCACGTGATCATACGCAGTCTGTACTGTTTTTGACAATAAATTTATTATTATTATTACTTTAGAAATTTTGATACTGCAGCAGATTTTACAAGTAGCCACTATGTAATGAAAAAAAACCCCACAACATTAGAAACAGGACATACTATGGTTTTTAAATGTTCAAGTGGATGGTTGGTTTAAAGAAGTACAATAGACAAAAGGTACCAAATTATTGTTTATTGTTGTTAGATCAACTGTGTGCCCTTTAAAAATCAAGAGTCACCCTTTACATATGCGATACACAAAATACTCAAACGTAATGAAATCAAAGAGGTACATAAATTAATACAAGCAGTTTACAATATTTTACAAAAGAATTATATGAATAAATAAGTAGAATCATTATTCATATAATGCCATATTGAACCCAAAAACACACTTATATTCAGCCAATCTCACACAGTCTTAAATTCAGAGATAGTGAATTCCAATATCTTTTATTTATTCCTAGTCGCATTAAAACGGTAATATTTATTAGTAGAGTGTCTAGGAGAGAGTTGGGATTTCGTAGGATATAATTAAGACTACGTTGAGAAAACAAGTCTCGAAGTTCATCACATTCTATACTCTGTATGATATGTGTCGCATAAATAGCGCATCAATATAATTATGTAACTATTTTGCACTTGCGAGATTCAGATTGCGTGCGATATCGGTTTAATTATGAACGTCAAATCTAATGGGTTGGCTATGTTTAAGCGACGTATATCTAAAGAAATAAGCTGTGCAGCTTTGTCGTAGTCCATATTGACGGGCCATAATTTAGAACAGATAAGACATGTGTTTTGTACACATAAGTTATGGTATTAATACTAATAAAATATTTGATTGAACGTTTTAGAAATCCGAGAACATCATTATATTGAAAATATAATAATAATTGAAAATATTTAATATCTACACCATTGAACTTTTTAAATTAAAAAATAATAATAATGCTTTCTCTTATCTGAAAATACGTTTATTTTCAAACCCAAGTACTGAAAACATTGTTTTCGAAATAGCATTTAAAAAGTGAGTTACAATAGCAGATACATCAAGTCACATCCAAAATCTCGTATGAAAAGATAATAAAACAATGAGAGCTTTGATATTTTTGGGGAAAAATATACATCATTTAAATCTTGCGAAGACATATATTCATTTTTTATAGAGGACTTGTTCTGTTTTTCTTGTTTCCTGAGAAACGTGGGTGGTGTGTATTATTTTGATACCAGACGACTCAATTGAATTCACGACCTCTATTACCATTACATCACTATATCTCCCCTCCTACCTCCAACATATTCACTGCTTGCATCACTAGACGTACCACAGCTGTTTCATTGGTGCTACCTCCACCGTTCCCGCAACCCACTCTGTCGACCGCCACCTGTGCAGCTGTCACGGAATAAAAACGCGCCACAGGAAGACGAATCCTTCCTAGAGCAAATGCAGCGGGAGTGGGTCAGGAAATTTGTCGTACAGTATAAAAAAGTTGTTTTATGGGATATTGTGTCTTTGTCAAAGCCAATTTTCAAAAAGAAAGAAAAAAACTATTTAGAAAATAAAAAGAATTTAATGTGAAAAAGGAGGAAACAAGAACCTTCCTTAGAGTTGAATGTCTTCAAGTCTTATTTCTATGTTCTTCATCGTGTAATGTTATGAAGCTTCGTAAATATACTTTATTCATAATATTACTTTAAACTCAACCCAAAACACTATCATTATCATGGTGCTACTATTTTTGCTTCCCATTTGAAGTTTAGTGTAAAACTTCATTTCCTTGAGAGACGTCAGAGTTGTAAGACATTTCCATGAAGCTGGACGAAACACGCTGTGCCCGAACCAACCGAGATCGAACCAATGGTGCCTTCTTATTATTATATCGTTTATTATAATTATTATTACATTATTAAAAATGATATTATTCAGTTACTCTTCAGGACTTAATGGTGGTATTATCGGTTGGCTTGTAAACCCATTCCAGGTTGCACCCAGCTTCCCAAGGAATAGATCCGAAAGATGTTTGTGTTCACATAATAACTTGCGCAGAATGTGGACAGTTCCCAATTGTGCTATAACTTGCACTTGTCGGTCTTCTGAATTGCCCGGCAGTTACGACAAGTTTTTATTAAAATTTTGAGGAATCGCACCCAAGACTCCTATTATAATCGACAAGACTTTTGTCTTTACATTCCACATCCATCCAACCTCAATTGCCAAAATTTTGTGTATTATTATTAAAGTAATTAGTAAAGTGTTTGCATAACGCCCTATAAGTTCATATTCCAAATTCTAAATGTTGTATTGCGATAATAGAACCACGGCATACCAGTTATTGTATCTGTAGCTTAGTATATGTAAATGCGTTTGATGTTGATGCAGTGGCGAATCAACACCGTAATCAAGAGGGGGCAAACCGGGGAGAATTTTGTTTAAAAATTATGTTTTTACAACACAAATTATACAAATATTACTTTTCAATAAAATTCATCAAATACATAATTAACAATTACCAATCTAGTATTATTAATAACAATAACAATTATTTATTAAAGTTATTAATATGGTATCATTAATTTTATTAATATGTTATTAATAATTTTATTAGTTTGGAATTACTAATAACAATTATATTATTAATAACAATTGTAACTGACAACAAACATTAATCTGGTAACACTTTTACAACGTACGCCATTTATCAACTTCAATTTTATCTGTTAAGAGTTCGGGTTCAATGGGGGAGGATGCTATTGCCCCCTTAGCCCACCCCACTAGATCCGCCACTGTGTACGCGTCTTGTTTTGGTGAGGATTATTCGTTATCTTCAGAAACCCTCTTTGAACACCCCTGTGAGTCCGAGAGTCTACTCGGTGGCAGTGCTGGTGGCGGTGGTGCACTCAGTTAATAATTTAATTACAGCGGCGGCTTAGATGAGTTCCTTGATGGAAGCGAAGCGTCCACTTCCATCCCGCCTCCACGAAGCAGCCTTCAGAGGTGCGTTGGTTCTCAGATGATTTCTTCCTTACTTGGGTTCTGGATCCGAGACATCTGTAAAACTTATATGCAACACACGTTTATTCATTACGTTTGAGAACTCGATAGAATATGGGTTTTTGTTCTAAGTTGTAAATATTTCGAAAATTATAATTAACTCTCAGGAATTTATTTAATTAAATATTTACTATTTTACTATTATACTGGAAAGTTTTTCCCTTTTAGAATAGCACGATCGATTTTGCAATATTAATATTAAAAATATCAATATTAAAGTTCTTTATGAAGAAGAAAATGAAGAAATATATTAGAATTAATTCCATACCGTTCATTCACGGATGTGAGACATAAGACCCTATATATTACCATACTAGCATTAGTGTGACTCAAACATTTCTTCAAAATAAGAAGACAAACCTACGAAATAAGAAAAATTTCGTTGAAGGCATTAATATGTAGTATCATAATGTAGAATATATAGAATCTTATATATTTCACTAACGCACATGTCTAATTCATATATATATATATATATATATATATATATATATATA